>JAJJMC010007730.1:6483113-6561858 GCA_023531435.1 Papaver californicum
TAGTGACCCTTTGGTCCCATCAAGATAATTTTTGTAACAAAATATATATTTTTTTTTGTAAATAAGCAATAAATTCATTTTTAATTCTAACAAAAAAATATTACCTTGTTACAGAGCACAAAGTACAGAGACATGCAGCACTGTGCCTCGGAAATCATGGAGGTTCATAGTTGAGTTTGAGCATGGTTGATGGATATCAGAGGAAACTTCTTCGACACCTGTGTTTGATAATAGCTAGTCATTTGAAGGGTTTTGAACATCAGCATCATGTATCTATTGCAAGGATCATTATCTTATGTTTATATATCTAACCTTTGACCTATAGGATACAAATTAATGATATTGTTACAAAAGTAACTTTGATCTATCATTTGCACTTCAAAGGTAAGAAAGTTAAGAATAGGGACATGTGAGATATAACTTTGAGATAATGATTGGTCATCCAATTACTACTTAAGCTTTCCAACTCATCTCATATTAACATGCCATGCTACTGAGATTATGAACTGCACCTTGCGCTATATGTAAATATGCAATCAACTTGAAGAAAGAAAATTGGCACAAATCAGGCATGAAAAGTAAATGACAAGTTTCGAGATTCTATGTAGAGGTAAAAAAACAGAAACTTTTCCATGCAAGTGAGAGGTTAAAATTGATGCTACCACTTCCTAATGGAGCTTTAATGTTACTGGAAATTATAGTTTAGCAAAAACACAACTTTTGAAGATCTAATTGATATGTGGTTTGAAAACATAACCAGTAACATAAATAAAATAACACAGCCAACACCCCTTGATTGATAGAAGTGACAATTAGATAATAACATCATCTGGACAGGTGCATAACAACCGGATGGTGGTAGAGGGGAGGGTGCAGTCATTGCTAGTGGAGGCAAGGCATATCCTCCGTATGGATCATATGGTGGAGGAAGTAGAGCCATGTACCTAGTAAATTTCATTTAACAATGATTAAATAAACATGTGCTTGTCGGAGAAATTGAGTTCTAAACTAAATGATCTTGGTCTTGGATGCTCACTTAAATTTCTTGAGTGAATGAAACTCTTTAGTTTAGTCTCATATTGGGTATTCTAAAGAAGGATGTCCATTGTAGGGTGGAATGGGGTGGGCAAACAATACATGGGCTAACTTATGTAATAGGCTAACTTATGTATTGAGCCTACGAATTTGAAAGACATCATCCATAATCTATTATCCTAAACCCTAACGGTTTCTTTTTATGGTTATCTTGGGAAAACTTGATTTACAAGAAATCCGAAACCCTAAAGGTTTCTTTTCTCCTATAAATACAAAACGTTTTCAGAGTTTAAATCTATCCCAGAAGCGGCTATTATCCTGTCTTCTTTTCACCATCTTCTCGCTTTGTTTTGCGCTTTTGATTGTTTATTTCCCTTCTTTCCATGTTGCTAAGTTCAAGAGTGGATAGTTTGTGTTGTGCTAATATAAGCTATATCGGGCAGTCTTATCCTGGACACATCTTCGCGCGTTGGGGTTTAGCATTGCTCTTCTCGAGTATACCTGCGAACTAATGTGTTAAGGACAACTTGTTGAACCTGTGATTCTGCCCTTGTAGTTGTCCGTGGTAGAGCTATTTTCAATTCAGTTCTTTATATATATTATTCTGATACATCTAACGCTGTTGTTCATTGTTGAAGATTCCAACAATCTTAACACATTATATCTTTTATCTCGTAACAATGGGAAAGAACGATGTTGAATAAACAACAGAAGTTCAACGGAAAGGCTTTCAAGAGATGGTAATCCAAGATGTTGTTTTCCCAAAGTTTTGCCATGTTGTTGCTGCGGAGATATGGGGAGCTTATCCGTTTCGTCAAATCGATCACTTCCAATACAAAAGAGCTAAGTATCTATAACTTTTGGTTATTTGAATGCTAGATTCGTGAATCGTTGACGTTGATATTATATTGGAAAACAAAGGATATTAATTGTGAAGGAAAAAACAAAATTGAGTTTTTTGGTCCGTTGTAGAGTTTCGAGTATATCTCTTAACTTAGAAAGAGTTTCGACAAATACTTTTAACCGAATATAGTAGACATCCTGATAGTTACCCACACCAAATTTCAAAATTTTTGGAGTTGTAAAAGTATTTTTTAGGTATTTTACAAAACTGAAAAACGGTCCTAAAAAATTCTAACGGGCAGAAAAATATTGTTGACTAAATTAGTTTTTCTAGCCTATCTATGAAATTTATTTTTAAAATGGCTCATGTGGGTATATTTGATATCCTCAAATATATGATGGACAGTGTGATATATAAATTAAACACCTCTTAGTTCCGTGTTTAAACTAATATATCAAACATGTTAATTGATAAATTTAAAGTTAAGATATTTTGTCTCGCATATCTGTTTGATATCTTGCCAATGCGAAATTATTATCATTCCAATTTGATACCATATTTTAGTATATTGTATCGGATCATTGGTTTGTCTTGTATTTGGATGTTATTCTTTTACACTCCATTTTGGGCTCAAAGTGTAAATACATATGTTGTTCTGTAAAGCATCATGATCAAGTTTCTGATTAGACTCATGATCTAACATTGCGGATGGTTTGATCTAACTATGTTTCTTGTATCTCCCATTTGATCAGAGTATGCTCAATTCCTTGATCAGCAAGAAGCTACCACATGTTTGGTACCTTCATGAGGTGCTTCTTCAAGATGGTCGAATTTCTTGGTCTGAAGCTCCTGTATCTGTTGTGATCCACATGCAATATGCAATAGCTCGTTTAACAAGACATATTGAGATAAGATCACTTCGAGTTCTGTATCCACTAGTGCAGACAGTTGTTCTTCGTGACACACATCTGCATAAAAGTAACAATAATATACTTGCTGTATTAGACAATTCTGTTTATGGACTGCCACCCGTTTCTCTTGGTGCTCAGATTGTTCAACTGACAGCATCTAGTATTTTTGAGGAGGCTGTGTCTGAGAAGGTTGAATCGGATTTTTCATTTCCAGAATGATATTAAGGGTCTTGATACTACTTCTCTGCAAGACATTGAAGCTATGAGGGAGTTGTTACCTTACTAGGAAAGGAGTGGTAAGAAGAAAAAACTAAGAAGAAGAAGAAGAAGAAGAAGAAATAGCACGTTCAAGAAACTAACGTGTACACGAGAAGGTTGAGAAGTTCCAACGTTGCTGCTAGATTATTAACTGAAGTTGACTGCATTACATTTGGATTTGATCCAACAAAGAATGAACATAAAGTCATTTGTGTATCAAGTCCATTAAACTCGGATGCATTAGATGTTGAAGTCTTGACTGTCGATAAAATACATGGATTGGTAGTGGTGAAACTATATGAAGACTCCGTGACGATGTAATTGCCTGTAGCGATATGGAAGATGGACCCAGGTCTTGGTTTGTGGATCCTCCTGTTTATGTAAATGGTTATGTATATTTTTGATCTAGGGTGAAGATTTGGGAGGAATAATATTAGCGGAATTCGAAGTTCTAAAGGAAGAATTTCAGTATCATTCGATCAATCGTTTTGTTAATAGCAGAGGAGCTCCACTACTTATATTTCAGTTAATTGAATTTGATGGACGTGATGGTATATTGAAACGTATGTCGGATTATGAAGCCACTGTATGGATACTATGTGAACATGATGATATGGAATGGTGCAAATGGATTGAAGAGCATAGACCCAGGGAGTTTTGAGAAACACTGGGGAATGTTCAATTACGACGGAACTTTGAAATACTCATTATAATTGGGTAATGGTAGAAAGTTAATCCCAGTAAAGGGAGTAAAGTATCTGGAAAAACAATGGTGTGTAATGTCATCACAAGCAAGCACTTCTGACCCCATGTTCCCAGAGAGTGTGAACTACGCCTGCACTCATGCTGATTGTACCAGCCTTGGCTACGGGCCATCTTGTGGTGGGTTGGACGCAGCAAGCAATGCTTCTTATGCATTTAACAGGTTTTATCAGAATGCAAACCAACAGAAAGGGAGATGTAATTTCAACAAATTAGCAGTCGTAACTACCCAAAATCCTAAATCTCAAGATATTAAATGTAAGTTTGATATTATGATTGATGTGGGTAAGCAAGCTAAATCATCCCCTCCAAGGAGCCGTTCACGGTCTGCATCTTCACCTGGTAGAACAACAAAATTCCTTGTCTTTGATGATTAGTACCGTCTGCATAATGCTGGTTTTGACTGTTACTAGTAGTAGTCTGATATAACTCAAATGTTCCCTACCATGTAGACCTCAATTGTGGGGGTCTAAGGTGTGAATGAAGAGTTGACTTCTTCAGCAAATCAGTGCATATGCTTAGCATGCCTTTGTTACGTGTTTTACAACCACTAACAATTTTTTGTTGTTTTAAGATTGACAGGAAAATAATATGTTGTTGAGGTGGTCTCAAGGATCAGAAAGAACCAAAATCAAATTTTGATGATATAGTTTCTATCAAATGTGTGTTGTAAAATAGGTGTGCATGTTTCCCAGTTTATCCTGGATAATTACAGGTTGCTCTGATCACAGGACCAGAAAATTGGGATGCTTGAGGTACATATTTAATTTCAAATATGTGATATATATATGGCACTAACCTTTTGAGGAAAATGTAATGATCGTACTAGTAGTAGTACATGTATCTTGTGTATGCCTTTATATGCTTTACAACCACTAGAAAACATGTGATATTTGTGATTTGATTGAAAGAATATGTTGTTGTAGACAAGCATGATCCAAAAGTTTATTGGAACCAGAAGAAATTATGACGGAAATGGTCTTTTTCAAACTCGATACATTTAATGTGTGTTGTAAATGTGCAGTGCATTCGGTGTACAAATACATTTGTGACCCCATATATAAGAATTAGTGGGATGATCCATCAGAAATTTGCAGTACTTGAGGTACATTTAAAATTGTGTATGTGCATGATACATATTGGACTAACCTTAAGAGATGTTGTGATTTCAGGATTTGGAGATTCTTAGCCTATGTGTGTACCCTCTTAAGGAGTGTATGTCTAAGGAAGTCCTTAAAACAGATATGATGAACTTGATTTTTGAAGAAATCAAAGTTTGTGCGCTTTAATTCAAGCACGAAAGAAAGCCGAATGGCTATTAAGATGCTTCTTAGAAGACATTCTATGTGACCGAAGCCTGTGGCCACCATTGTTGAAACTCAATTGACAATGTGAATCTAAAGTAAATGAGAAACGGAAAAGTCTAGACAAAATCAGAGAAAGCAGATAATTCGGTAAGACAACTACTCTCTAATGAAGTGATTTTTGTAGACTTAGTGAAGTCAAGAGAAAAATCAGTGGATCCTTTGACGAAAGGATAATCTAGAGAGATAGTTTGTTATTGCATCGAGGGGGATGGGATTTAAGCTCAAAAAAAATCCATGAAGGAAACTCAACCTTAGTGACTGGAGATCCCAAGATCAAGGTTCAATGAGACAACTAATTTGTGCTAATTAAAGGTATGCACTATCAAGAGAATTACATTCTATGTCCCTTTCTATTGTGCATTGTTGTGATAGTGTGACTGCATGTGAAGGATGATTTTTAAGAAGTCTTAATGAGTTCTATGGTTTCAATTTAATATTGAAGTTGGGTGTATCAGTAACACTCTTGATAGAAGTCACCTATCTGAATGAGGAAGTGGGCCGCTTCCTATAAGAATTTAAGCGAATTCTTTAGAGCATTCTGAGAAACGGGATACGTCCAGAGCCAAAATGAACACAACGTCACGAAGTTAGCAACGTTAAGAGGATATCATGCATGGTTGTTATCGCAAATTGCATCAAACGCTAGCAGTTCAAGACATCGTGTTCACTGTCTCTAGCAAGTAGTTTCGGTAACTTCCCACTAAGTAAAGTTTCAAGACCTGATGGACACCTTTGCCTATATGGTATTTTCGGTATTATGATTTTTTTCATTTTTACCGAGATTTCATTCATGTGGGGGTTGTTGGAGAAAATGAGTTTTAAACTAAATGGTTTTGGTCTTGAATGCTCACTTATTTCCTTGAGTGAATGAAACTCTTTAGTTTAGTCCCATATTGGGTATTTTAAAGAAAGATGTCCACTATAGGGTGGAATGGAGTGGGAAACTAATACATTGGCTAACTTATATAATGGGATAACTTATGTATTGGGCCTACGAATTTGAAAGACATCATACATGATCTATTATCCTAAACCCTAACGGTTTCTTTTTATGGTTATCTTGGGAAAACTTGATTTCCAAGAAATCTGAAACCCTAAAGGTTTCTTTTCTCTTATAAATATAAAACGTTTTCAGAGTTAAAATCTATCCCAGAAAAAGATATTATCATGTCTTCTTTTCACCATCTTCTCGCTTTGTTTTGCGCTTTTGATTGTTTATTTCCCTTCCTTCCATGTTGCTAAGTTCAAGACTGGATAGTTTCTATTGTGCTAATACAATTTATATCGGGCAGTCTTATCCTGGACACAACTTTGCACGTTGGGGTTTAGCATTGCTCTTCTCGAGTATACCCGCAAACTAATATGTTATGGACAACTTGTTGAACCTGTGATTCTGCCGTCGTAGTTGTTCGTGGTAGAGTTATTTACAATTCAGTTCTTTATATATATTATTCTGATATATCTAACATTGTTGTTCATTGTTGCAAGATTCCAACAGTGCTTGCACCAATTAAATTGAATGAGGTCCTATACTTATGATTGCTATTAAAATGCACCTTTAGAAGGAAAAAAAATAAACTTACCCTTAGTGCCCCAAACAGGTGGAGGAGGATGAGATGATAAGAAGATAGGGTTGAATAACCTGTGTGTGTGTGTAATCACCACCATTTCAATGTAATTTTTATCAAAAGTACTTTCATCAGCAACAAAACCTACAAATCAATGTATTTTTGATTTGTGACCAGCATATTGACAGGTGTGCGTAAACTGCACAAGAAGTGTAACTACCCATTAGTTAAATCTACTTGTAAACGCTTAGATCCTTGACGACTAGTAAACAAGGTAAGCATAAGATGCAAACATCAACCTGAGTCCATGACCTTTAATATTTTAGTAACAATTCTAACAAAATTCCCTAATTTTGCAAGAGCCGGACTTTATAGCAGAATTCTAAACAGAAGTTACAAAACCCAGACCAATGGAATTGACTAAATGAAAGTGGGCAGTACGAATTTCAGCATCAAAGTATCAGCCTAAAAAAGCAAAAACTTTCAATCAAAATAAATAAACAAAAACCCTCCCAAAGAATCAAACAAAAACCCAAACCCTAGAAAATCAAAATCTTTAAAACTATTTAGGTACTAGGTTGTTTGGATTAAAATAAGTATAGAAGAAGAATCAGCAGTAGTACCCTGGAAAATAGATAATTAACGGTAACGAATCCTTACCTTAATTACCAAAAACTGCAATTATTCTTTTCTTCTACAGTTTTTCTTATTTCTGCGTCTTTAAGTTAAAAGATTAGGAATCGGTAAACCTGTTGTTTGATTCAAACGATTAGAAATAGGTAAAGATGTCGTCTAATTCTTTAGATTAGAAAAGATATCGGGTGGCTGGAGTTTATGGTTTTGCTAGAGGCAGAGAAAGATAGCAGAACCGAGAAAGAGGAAAGAAATGAAGGAAAATGAAGGAAGTAAAGTGGATGTAACTTAAGGTTTTATATTTAAAAAAAAATAGACGGTGGATAAGATGATCATATGGATTATAGAAAAAAAATTGATATTAGAAATTTTATTTGGGATTTTCATACGGATCGAAAAAAATAAATAAAACTAAATATAAAATATATATTATTTTAAAACTTCATAAACTAAAATTTTAAGAATCCTATTAAATAAAAAATTTACAAACATATCATAATTTAAGATATTTATAAGTGAAATTGATTTAATTTAAAAAGATCATAATTAAAATAATTCATATTTTGATTTGAGATACTTATACGTATAGAACAAGTATATATATTTATATGTGTTTCAAACCTAAAAAACGATATTCTGAAATTAAGCCATGTAGTGTAGAGCCACCACCACCATTTCACCACCACTACCACTGTCGTCATCATTCCATCATTACCGGCACCATTCTACCACCATCACTCCAAAAACTCCACCACCACCAACATTTCACCACCAACACCACACCAACACCAGTCCACCATCTCCACCAACTCAAGCCAAGTTGATACCAAAATATGTTCTCAACAAGCCAAATTGACACCATAATCGGTGTCAACAACTCAAGTTAACACTAAAATTGAAAATTCAGAAATACTTATGTTGTTGATAATCTGGTGTCAATAACCTAAGTTGACACCAAAATTAAAAATTGAGAAAAAAGTTTCCCAAGTTAACACCAAAATCTGGTGTCAACAACCGAAGTTCATAGCAAAATTGACATACTCGAATGAGTGAACCTGGCGTGAATCGAACAATGCATCTTTTGACGTGGAGTAGTTGTGCTACCATTACACTACAGGTTCATCTAATATAACGACTTCAGTGTTTCTTCAATTCAATTTCACACTATTCAAGCAAATGAAATTGTCAAATCAAGAAATTCAAGTTTTGATAACTATAACAAAAATAAACTAAATTCACCTCAAAAAAGAAGTTTCTACAGTCCCATCCTTGACTAATACACAATGTTAACTATCAAGTTCAACTTGTCAAACCAAAACTCTTTGTTTGAAGTATATGACCAACAAATATACAGATTTTCTATTACAGGTAAACATCCAAAGGTAAAATTATTTTGTATATGATAAACATATATATTTAACAAAGTTACATCCAATAGAAAAGACAAAGTATATGCAAATGTAACAGTTTTGGACTGGTGACTACATACTCTTACCAAATGAAAATCAAAATACAAGCGAAAAACAGATAAGAAAACAAAGAGTAAAACAACAACATAGAAATGAAACACACTAGAGATACTATTATCATGGCACTATTGCAGCCACTATCTCAACTACCACTCTATAATGTAATTGTACACAAGTGGTAAGAAAGTCCGTTACTTAGGCTTGTAAAAAAAGATTTTAGACCTAAATTCTAATACTAAAATAACAATTAAACAAAAAATGATAATAATATTACGAGAAACTGGGACTCAGGATTCCACCATTATTCATATTCAAGGGATGCAAATATCAACCCTTAACAATTATAACTATTTTATGGACTCTATTTCTTTTCCAAGGGTATATCTCTAAAACATTAACTGTAAATCATAAGCATGACGCATCAAAAACTCTAAGTCTAAGCATACACCATCAAACGAAATCACAAATAAAAATCATAAATCAATTAAAATAAGTGTAAAAAGTCATAAAGAATTGAATATAATTACCAAACAATTGTGAAAAATAGCTTCCTCCATTGTCCCAATGTTAATGTTTAGCTCATCATGTCCAAAACACTCTCAAAAGATAGGTACTTGGGAAGAACAAAAATATAAAAAAAGAACCGACCAACTGAGTCGCAAAAAGATTAAAAGGATTTATTGAATAAACGACTGATTTCGGGTGCGACAGTAAAAGACAAATCTTTCGTGTCTTAAGAACCAGAAACTGTCGCTGCTATTGTTTATAAAACCGTCGCAAAAGCCGTTAAAATAAAAGGAAAGATGACGGTTATCAACGACAATTTCTTACTTCGCATGTTCTTCTTCTTCTACTTCCTCCATCTAGAACCCTAAAAGTTGTTGAATGTCTCTGAGTTGATTTTGTGGCTTTCTGGCTTCTGCCAGCCTTCCCAAACTTCTTCATTCGACTCCTATTTATATTATAGCATCAAATCTCGCCCCAAATCTTCTTTTTAAAGCCCATATGTCTCGACAGAGATAGTTTCCTTCTCTCGGACATTTTTTTCTTCTTAAAACAAATCTCGGTGATTATCTTCCTCTTACTGGTTCTATTTATTACCCAAGTTATTCTACTTATCTCGCACGATCTTTAAAGTCACAGAAACACAATCGTGTAATTTTAGGAAAAAAAAAAACTAGGTTTCCCAAGATATGTTTTCTCGCGAATCCATTTTTAGATAAGAATCATATTTTCACGATTCTGTGTTGATTTGTTCTCTCACAATTCGTACAAACATCCACAAATAAGGTATGTGAATATTTTTGCCTTAAGTCCTTAAAATTCTCTCAAAAGATTCGAGATGAATAGTTTCCCGTCAACGTTCATGTTTGAATTTGAGAAATGGGTGCCTTTATCAATTTATCGGGGGGTGTCTTTACTATTTTTTCTGGGTGCTTTCAACACTTTTTGAGCCGTATTTGCCACAATTGTTTCTTTTTCCAAAAGTACCTAAAAGCACAATAAAAAGTAATATTAGAAAAAAAAACGGAGAGATAACAATATACAAATTAGGAACAAATCAGACACATAAATGTGTCTATCAAGTACCCCCAAACTTGTTATTAGCTAGTCCTCGAGCAAATCTAATCTAGAAAATAAAAGTAAATCCTAACTCACTTTCGCAGGCATCGCGATTGCACTTAGCGTGTGAACAATTAAGGGTTTACAAGAGATATACCCACAAAACCTTTACTCGAAAATCTAGCTTCTTGTGAACAATTGAGGGTAAACACTAAACATGTTATTTAGTTGGCTACTAAATTCTTTGGCTATGAGAATCATTACCCTATATGATTTTAATTGTTGTGCACGAGTTTTCACTCAAGCATACTAAAATTCATATATAAGAACAAAGCACTAGTCAGAAAGTCGTATAATGGACCACGATACTCGAAATCTAATAAACCACAATCATATAATAGATTAGAAAGATGGATATGGAGATAGAAGTATGCGCATGTTGACTAAGGTGAACGGTGTTTCCAAGAATATTTGTATGAACATCGTGCCAAGATGAACCCTAATGGATTGAGATGTGCACCCACTGGTCTGAAACCTAATTCCAGTATCAACTCAGATAGTATATACAAGGACCCCAGTGGTCGATTTATTGAATAAATACAACTATTATTATTTTATTTTTTTATTTTTTATTTTTCTTATTATCTTATTTTTTTTCTTATTATCTTATTTATTTATTTATTTTTATTTATTTGTCGACAACATGATTAGATCTTTGAATCTAAGCGCATGCTCCTTATCAGCAGATTACATGATAGTTTCCATGGATCCTGAGTTCCACGCTTACTTAGGCAACGGAGACAGGGAGAACACACACATATTGTTATTCAAGTGTTAATTTTTATTTTTTTCAATAGTCAAGTTCAATTAAAACAATGGGGCTTGATCTCAATTATTTTGCTTCATCCTAACGGCGACAACAAGGCGATACTAGTGCCCCACCAAATCATTTAGAGAAACACAAAAAGTTGCAAAAATAAAAACAAAACGTGATATGGTGACGACTATCATGTTATTTCTAACACCTGACTTTTGTCCTTTTATTATAGACCATTTAGCTGGGCATACCAACTATTACAGACAATAATTTTGTTTCCATCTACCTATAATGGTTAGTGTCATCCTAAATTGTTCACAAGTCTCTCAATTTTAGAGTTTTTGGTACAAATAAATTTTTTAAATTTTCTCCCGTACCCCCAAACTTAAATTGAACATAGTCCTCAATGTTCTTAAGATAAATAAATGAAAGCATGAACAAACAGAAAATAAGGAACAAAGTAAAAGAGATAAGAAAAGATATTACCAGCACCGTGTACCAAAAGAATATGGGTTGCCTCCCATAGAGAAATAAGTTTCAATTCTTCATCCAGACGAAGAAAGGATTAGTCACAATTTACTAATCATAAAACAATAATCTGAATATTTGTGGATCCTTAAAGTCAATTAGATTTGACTTATGTAGCTGACCATAATGGAATATGTAAAATTGGTGGTCATTCTCATGAAAATATGTCGATTTAAACTTCTTAAAACATTCATGTTTGGTTCCAAAGTTTATGAATTGACACATATGAAATTCAGATGTTCCCGTATTTGGTAGAAAGTATTTGGTGGGAAAACAAAGTCAATGGTATTATGATCCAGGTAAACCACATCAACAGGATGAAGGCTTTCTGAAGACTGAATTTTTTTTTGGACTAATCAGGCTCGGAAAAAGTATATGAAGATAATCTCTTAAAATGGTAGAGGAAAATATGTCAAGTCTCAAATGAGGGACTTTAAGCAAGTATACTTGAAAATCATAAAAATCATTGGTACCCCCAAACTTAGATAAACATTACTCTCAGATGGACAAAAACTATTGGTTGGGTTCTAATGTCCTTACACTCAAATTCTTCTGAGGAATGGTTACCCAAATGATTCAAAATAACATCATCATCAAAACCATACAATGGGTTATCCAATGTGCTCCTAAAATCCTCTTCTTCTAATCCAGTGATCCCAAGAGGTTCATCACATTCATATAATGGATTGTTAAACGCAATGCTTTGTAAAGCATCATGAACAGTCTTATAGTTTATAACAACATCCTCACTCATATTTGAAATATCTAGGAGTCTATCATCTTCATCAAAAACTATTATTTTTGAATGTTTAGACTTTAAATTACTAGTCTCAGGACAAACTCTTTCCTATAAACCATCATCGTCTTCGTAATAATAAGGAAATATAACAATGGTGTATCTAGTTAAATCCTTTTCCTCTTGAATAGTTCAAAATTATTAGAATTGGAACTAAAAACATCATTATTATCATGATGCTCAATTGGTGTAAAAATTTCCTGATTATTATGACTACGAATTTCAAATTATCTATCACAACTATCTTCATCCTCATAATAACATGGAGATAATTGAACCTTATTTGAACAAGCAGCGTCTTCAATTCTAACCTCGCCCTCTAGATTAGGTAAATATTTATTATTATTATCAAGGGTAATTGGAAAAATTATATTGGCAATTAAATTCATTTTGAGCAATATTAGCAGCTAACCGTTCTTCTTCTTCAATTTCATTTAAACGTATATTAAGTTCACTAAGAGCGGTACTTAAAGTTACAAGTTATTTATTCTGATCTAATGACTCGTCATAAAATTCCTTCATTGAAATGTCGATCCTATGTGTCGAATTAGTTAACTGCTTCATTAAATCTTCAAGAGATGGAGAAAACATTATAATATTTATAATATTACTCATTTACCCATTCGTACGACTGGTGAGCATATGAATAGTAATTGGGACCACTATGGTATGAAACATAACCTTCAGAAGGCTGGTAGTGGTCCCAAGTACAACTACAATTGGGTAGGCTCAGGTTATCTTAGAAAAATAGACCTATAGTCGAAGACTGGTCAAAGGTACACGAGTCAGGCTTGTGGAATTTCAGTTGGTAACTCCCATATGGCTCACAACACGGGTTCAACTTACTTTTCCATGGGTTTTCAGAAACTCGGAAGTCTGACGAATGCGATTGGTATGTGCACAATGTTTTTATTTTATATAAAATAAAATAAAATCTAAAAAAAATATACATAAAAAAAATAAAAAATCTAAAAAAATTGAGGTATACTACTAACCTTTTCTGGTATGCAATTTCCACAGTAATTGTAAAACCTTACCTGCAACTAAGACAAGGAGAATATAAACATAAAATCTACAAAGGAAAAAAATAAAAATAAATCCTAATTAACCTAATTAAAAACTAAACTTAAACACAAGTCTGCATCGGCGACGCCAACAATTGATGTGGTTATAGACAAGTGGTAAGAAAGTTCGTTACTCAAACTTGTGATGAAAGATTTTAGACTTAAATTCTAATACTACAATAAAAATTAAACAAAAAATGATAATAATATTATGAAAAACTGAGACTCAGGATTCCACCATTATTCATATTCGAGGGTTGCAAATATCAATTCTTAACAAATATATCTCCTTATGGAATCTATTAGGTAGATTTATAAAACATTAATTGTAAATCATAAGCATGGCGCATCAAAAACTCGAATTCTAAGAATACACCATCAAACGAAACCACAAACAATTAATGAAAATCATAAATCAATTAAAATAATTGTAAAAAGTCATAAAAAATTGAATAGTTACCAAACAATTATGAAAAATAGCTTCCTCAATTGTCCCAGTGTTAAGGTTTAGCTCATCATGTCCAAGATACTCTCAAAAGATAGGTACATGGCTAAAAAGTTCTTGTGAAGAAGAAAAATAAAATAAAATTGACCAACTGAGTCGCAAAAATATTAAAAGGATTTATTGAATAAACGACTGATTTCGGGTGCGACAGTAAAGGACAAATCTTTCGTGTCTTAAGAATCAGAAATTATCGCTGATACTTTTTATAAAACCGTCGATGAAGCCTATAAATATAAAAGGAAAGATAACAATTATCAGCGATAGTTTTTTATTGTCGTATGTTCTTCTTCCTCCTCCTCCTCCTCCGTCTAAAACCTTAAAGTTACAGAATTGTTTCTGAGTTGATTTCATGGCTTCCTAATGGCTTCTGCCAGACTCCCCCAACTTCTTCATTTGACTCTTATTTACGTTATAGCATCAAATCTCGCCCCAAATCTTCTTTTTAAAGCTCATATATCTCGGCAGAGATATTTTCCTTCTCTCAGACATTTTTTCTTCTTAAGACAAATCTCGGTGATTATCTTCCTCTTATTGATTCTGTTTATTACCCAAGTTATTCTAATTATCCCTCACGGTCTTGAAAGTAATAGAAACACAAACGTGTAATTTATGGAAACAAAATAACTAGGTTTCTCGAGATATGTTTTCTCGCAAATCCATTTTTAAATAAGGATCATATTTTCATGATTCTTTGTTGATTTGTTCTCTCACAATTCGTACAATTATCCACAAATAAGGTATGTGAATATTCTTGCCTTAAGTCCTTAAAATTCTCTCAAAAGATTCGGTTGAAAACTTCTCATCCGAGATGAATAGTTTCCCGCCAACATTCATGTTTGAATTTGAGAAATGGGTGCCTTTATCAATTTTTGAGGGTGCCTTTATCAATTTATCGGGGGTGTCTTTACTATTTTTTCTGGGTGCTTTCAACACTTTCCGAGACAGATTTTCCATAATTGTTTATTCTTCCAAAAATACCTAAAACACAATAAATAACAATATTAGTACAAAAATCGAGAGATAACAAAATAAAAATTAGGAACAAATCAGACACATTAATGTGTCTATCACTCTACTGCTGCTCCTACAACAACAATAAATATAATAAAAATCTCTTTATAACTCCATTACCACCACCATATACAACAACAACATCAATACCAACATCAATGCTATTATGACTACCACTGCTGCAAACAGTAGCAGATCTTGTTTTCCATGCAAAGATTTGGAATAAGGCAGAATTTGGTAGTATCCACAGTCGAGTTGCTAATGCTGGGGATTATTTGGCTACTATAAAATCCTTATTTATTTTATCCCCCTGTTTAGACAATAAAGCTCATGAGGCTCACTGTCTTAATGTATATCTTTCTAATTTGAAACTCGAAGAAATATATTGGGCCTAAAAGTCTCGAGTGCAATGGCTCAAACATGGAAACCTCAATACCCATTTTTTCCACCTACCCACTTTAGTTAGAAGACATATAAACAAAATTCTGTCCTTGAAAGATGCTCATAATATATGGTTTTATGATTCTGTAGAGATTGAAAATCTAATAAATGATCATTTCAAAAAAATCTTTATAGAAGTCAGGGATTATGGATAATTATAATTTGTCTTCTCTTATACCTTGTATCATCTCTAATGCTGATAATGAATTTCTGTTACAACCTGTTTCAGATGACGAAATTTTTAAAGTTATACAAGAATTAGGTCATATCGAAGCCCCATGATCCTGAAGGATTACAAGACTTTTGTTTATGAAATACTGGGATATTATAGGTCTATTTATTTGTAGGGTAATCAAATATTTTCCACCAATATCTCTTTACATCCTCAGTTTAAACTTTCATTACTCTGATCCCTAAATGTCCTAACCTATCAGATTACCCATTTTACACCTATTAATGTATGTAATTTCATTTATAAGGTCATTGATAAAATTTTCTCCTCAAGGCTTAAAGTTGTTCTAGCAAAATGTATATCTTTACACTAAAAATCTTTCCTGCCAAATAAATCAATATTTGATTCTTTTCTTATTTCCTCTAAAATTTATCACTCTATGAAAATAAAAAAAGGTCATCTGGGGTGGATGGCAATGAAGCTTGATTTTGAAAAAACCTATGATAAAATGAAATAGAGTTTTTATAAAAAAATATTATGATAACTTTTGGATTTCATAAGACTTGGACTGTTAGCTATCAAGTCTTGATAAATGGCTCTTCATGAGAAACTATATTTCCTCAAAAGAGTCATCGACATGGTGACCCACTTTCACCCTATTTGTTTATCATTAGGCTTACATTCTTGTCTATGCTCATAGATCAAGCCATTAATACTGATAGGATGAAAGGTTTCAAGGTTACAAAAAATGCTCCTCTTTTACAAATAGTTTCTATGCGGATGACGTTATCATGTTTCTTGAGCTAATCTGAAGAATGTTAGATCCATTACATCTATTCTGGATACCTACTGTAATTGGTCACGACAACAGATCAATTGCAATAAGTCTAGTGTCATTTTTTCTAGTGGATTTCACAATCAGATAACAAGACATTTAGCCAAAGGTCATATGCAATTAGTTAATCACGCTGATAAGTATGTAGGTTGTTTAATTCAATGAGGAAGAAGTCAGAATGCAGATTTCTCGGACTACTTGTTGAAGCTAACCAACAAACTTAAAGGATGGAAGTTGGCTTCTTTGAATTTTGCTGGCATAGATGTTCTTATTAAATCAGTAATAAACTCCTTTTTGAATCATCTAATGGCTATAACTCGCATCCCAGCTGGCATTTTAAAAGCCATTGATAAACTTAGGAGAAATTTTTATTGGCAGGGTAGAGATGGACAAAATAGAATATATACTATTGGGTGGGATGAAATGTGTTGGCCTATTTAAAAAGGGGGTTTAGAGAAACTCCAACGGACGACCAGACCAAAGACCAAACCATATATTTGGTCTTTGGTCGCCAATTTTGAACCACAGCGGGCGACTTAAAATAGGAATTGGTCCAGAAAAAACACTGTTCGGGACCAAATTTGGTCCCAAAACTGGACCAAAGCTATATATACTCAGGCGTTGTTCTGGTGTAGCGTTAACAAATAAAACGATATGTTAAGAAGACGTTCGAACCCAGCCGTTCTCGTAAGACAACGTTCTTAAACACTGACGCAGGAGTTGAGCGATGCCTGATGAAACGGCCACACAAGAATGCGTCTGATGTAACGCTACACTAACACAACGCTCACTGAAGAAACGTTACCCAAATGTACGCCTGAATCAAACGTTTTGTAACGCCGTGAACCAGACGTCCTCTTAGGCCTACGCCAAAGAACCAAACGTTCCCTTGTTTGGTATCATCATTCCCAAGCAAGGTTACGTTGGACGCCAAAGAACCAAAATCCAAAAAACCAAACGTTCCCTTGTTTGGTATCATCATTTCCCAAGCAAGGTTAAGTCGGACGCTCATCCAGAGGATAGTTTAGCTTTGTTTGGTATCATCATTTTTATTTTCATATTTTCTCTTATCGTTGGATGCTCTTCCAAGAGGACGTTTCGTGGCCCGTCGTCCATACAATGTTACGTTTCAGGACCAAACGTCATTGTGGGAGGACGTTTCTGATTGCGGCGTTCTTGTGGGAGGACGTCTGTGCCCAAACTATACATGACTACGTCCAATTTCCATACGTTTCCATATGTCTACGCTTGGATTACAAACGCTACCTTGTGTTGACGCTTAAACATACGTTTGGTTAAGGCAGCATATGAGTATGCAACGTTCCAACAGAAGTGCGTCTGGTTCCAAGTGTTTCTCTAGTGTAGCGTCTTAAATGAAGCGTTACCCAAATATACGCCCAACACCAAAGCGTTACACCAGCAAGACGTCCATTCCATCTAACGTTCAGCTAGAATTACGCCCAATAACAAGCGTCTGGATAGAAGAGCGTATGAGCATATTTAGGTCGAAAACCATTGTGTTACGGGCGGACTAAAGAGCAAACAAATTTGGGTTATGCTCTTTAGTATGCTCGTGCCGTGGAGATGCTCTTAGACATTAGAAATTTAGTGTATCACAATTTTGTTGGAAACTAAATAAAATATAGAAATGAAGAAGAAGAAGAATTTTTATTTTGATGATACATTATAAAAAAAATACTCACTATTTATAGAGAAAAAAAGATAAAAATTTATAATAAAATTAAAAATATACATTCGTTATTACGAATCATTATTATTAATGGTGGTGATTACAAAATAGTAAGAAAAATTAAAAGATAAAAAAAATAAAAAAAATAATATATATAGCTCCATCGTATATTTATTTACAATAAATTCATCGTTTCTTTGTCAAAACTGCCCGAGGTTCCTATGAATCCCCAAGGTCTAGTTGGGTTTTTATTTGTAGTAGAAAAAAAAAGGTACATCTTAATTTACAGCTCAAAGACCACCACAACAGCCATAAAAGAAAATTAACCTAGGTTTAGCAAAAAATGACGGCTATGACCCAGCCTATCATCA
This sequence comes from Papaver californicum, assembly GCA_023531435.1. Taxonomy (NCBI): domain Eukaryota; kingdom Viridiplantae; phylum Streptophyta; class Magnoliopsida; order Ranunculales; family Papaveraceae; genus Papaver; species Papaver californicum. The sequence continues at coordinate 6,501,754 of JAJJMC010007730.1, forward strand.
GAAAAACCCATATCGTTCTCCCACCTGAAACCTGATATTTTGGGTTTTTTTTTTCCTTTTTCCTTGAAACCCTAATGGAAAAACTCATGGAGAAAACCCCTTTCTCGGCAATCCCCCTGTCTACGGCCCTAGAGATGATTTAGTAGTTATTAGTTGCTAGTTTTGTGGTATGATCGTGGTATTTCTAAGCCTTACTTCTCACTTTTATGGATTTGAGTAGTCTTGGCTACGTTGATATTGGTTGATGTTCTTCATGGAATCGATGGTGGTGGTGATGAATCTACATTTTCAATGATTTTTCCTTCCCATCTACACCAGCTATATCAATCATCGAATTTAACAGGTATCTCTTCCCTGTTTCAGAGTGAACATCAGTTTTGGCTGTTGCACAAATTTTTTTTAGGGGTTAGATATTGTGTGAAATACCCTCAGATCTTAATCCTCTCAATTCTGACCGAATTTGTTACCTGCTATCTGGATGCTGCAATACAAATCTATTTTTCTTGTATCATCTTAAACATATCTCTGCAACTTTTTATTCTCCTCTCCAACCTTTGTCTCCTTGATCTGTTTGGCTAATTGTAAACCTATTTCTTCAATACCTTTGTTTACCTTGTTTATTAACCTGGCTAATCATCAGACTATGGAATTCTGATTAACTCCTATTCCTCAACAACTCTATTATCCTGTATAATTGAAGCTCAGTAAGGCAGATGTTTTATGTTTCTACCACCAGTTGTTCTCTGTCATCTCTTCTTCGCTGGATTTTTTTTTATTGGTTGATGATTTAACTAGGGCCCTTGAAATTCTTTTGGGGTTAAACTGCCTTGATAGTCACTGGATGGAGGTTGTCTTTTAAGAGGTTTGGGTTATTGTTCTCAGCATTAGGTTTGATATACTTCTTATCTGCTTTGGGTTTGAAGACTAGAGTCATTTTGGAGATATGTTATAGTTCAGTTATGGAACCATGCTTGTTAAAATTTGTTTTCCTCATTGTTTAAAAATTGAGGATCCCCCTTCACCGTTATGAATTGAAGTTCTCTCTTTGTTCCAATTAGGGGAAATTGCAGTCAATATCCTATTTCAAGAATCAAATAGATTTTGCTCTTTGAGCCTCAAGAGTATTGGAAGGCAAATATTGTGGGAGCATTAAGATTTACAATCAGCAACCAGCAGCAACATTGATTTTTATTGGATTGAATTGTAACAGCAGCAACAACCAAAATCAAATTTGAGCTTCCACATTCAGATTTAAGCAAATACCGAAATAGAAGCAACAACAGCAGCAGAAACAGCAACAAGACATGCCACTTTCACCACAATCTAGCACTAATAGCCTATAGCATGTAGGTAGTCATCTGGGGCCGGTAGATACTCCACCTTCTTTTGAACAGCTAATCTTTGTAATCATATGTACTTTAAGTACTTAATTGTCGTGTAAACCTTTATCAATGTGTTGTTTTGTCTAGCATCTTAGTCCTGTCTTTAGTATAGCCAAGTTTATTTTAAGTCTATCTAGTCTATGCAAGCAACTAGGTGTAATGTACTGAGTAGAGTTTCTAAGGCATTCTTGTCTTGTGTTTTTTTACTTTCAGTATTACTTGTTCTTTTCTTTGTAGCTATTAGTGTAGTTTTGTATCTTAAGTGTTTGGTTACTACATTACTTCACTGCAACTACAACACACTCTACTTCTATCTTCTGTGTTGCGAACTAGTTACTACGACAACTATTACTTCGAGACGGAATATTCATACTCGACTATCACATTTTAGCGCCGTGCCTATTCAGCGAATTAATTCTTCATCCATTCAGCGGATTCTTGTCTATGGCAAATTAATTTTTCATCTACTCAACGGACTATTTATATACTCATTCATACTCGGTAAGTATTCCTTCATTCATTACTCCGACAACATTCTTGAGGACTCGGTAAACTACAACGTAATTCTTATTACTTCCTTACTGGTTTTCTTCTTCATTCATTTCCTCTACGTGATTGATCAAAATCGTACCTCAAGACCATCCATTTTCCAGCAGCTTTTCAACTTCTTAATTACAAGCTTTTCCGAGGTTGGGCCCAGTCAAAGTCTTAGTTGTTTTATTCAATTTCTCATCTTTTAAGTCTATAGTTGGATCCTAAAATAAATATCCTAGCGTGCATTGTCAAGGAATCGATCAACCGACAATTATTCAACATTTACACGATCTGATTTCGACGTATAAATCTTCATCTTATTTCTCTCGGAAACCTTAGCCAATGAGAATCATATGAGTTCTCTTAAGCACTCTCTACAATTCCAACAATATTCACAGTCCCCAAAATTGGAAGACACGGAGGATTGTTCTTATTTTGGAAAAATAATCTAAATGTGAGAATTTTGCTGCATTCTAAAAGTTATATACATGCACTAGTTACCCCACCTCCATCTACACAACCATAGTTGTGCACCGGCATTTATGGCACACCTCACCAAGAAACACGGAGAAATCTATGGGAAGATTTTCCAACTATCTTCCCCAATATTAATACAAACACTCCATGGATACGGCTAGGTGATTTCAACGATATAACAGATCAATTCGAGAAAAAAAGAAGGAAGGCTAATGACATACGCGCAAACTCATTATTTTCTCACAATGATAAATCAGATGCGATTCCAAGGAGATCTATTTACTTGGACAAATAATCAGCTTGAGCAAGACAATATTCTAGAACGTCTTGATAGAGTGTTAGCCACTCAACATTGGCGAACAACTAAACCCCATGCAGGAGTTATCCACCTCCAAAGGATAGATTCTGATCACGCCCCAATCTTGTTGCAGACGAAATCGATTGATCGGAAGAGGTACGAAAAACTATAAATTTGAAAATCTTTGGATCACTCATCCGTAACTCAATCAAGCGGTAGATACGGCCTGGACCTAGCAAAGCGACACAAAGCCTACTCTGGACTTACAGTTGAAACTCATTGTAACCAATCAAACTCTAACTGAATGGAATAAGGAAACGTTTGGCCATCTCCCTACTAGGATCAAGAACCACGACACAAATAAAATAAGTGCAACATTAATGTGCGATTCAACAAGGAAATGAGCAAGACTTCTGGCTAACTGGTGAGAAAGAGTTTCAGACTCTTCATTTGACCCCTCTTCAATGTCATGCAACCTACATGCAACAAAGATCCAGAATTCAATGGTTGTAATCAGGTGATAGCAACACAATTTTCTTCCACACCAAGAGAACCATTCATTGGGGATACAACAATATACAACATCTACAAGACGATCAAAACAACTAGGTAACCAATAAAGATGAGACTATGAACCTCATTCTAGATCATTATATTGAACAATATACAGCATCCCCCACAACGATTGATGAGAATCTTTTTAGAACAATCACCCCGAGATTAACTTCTAGGCAATGCACACTCCTAACTGTCGAAGTAACGCCAACGAAATCAAAAGTGCTCTTTTTTCCATAGATTCTGAGCGAGCTCCAGGTCTAGAAGGCTACACAAGTGAGTTCTTCAAAATCTTTTGGGAAACCACTCACACTTAGTTAATAGATATGGTTCGCAGTTTTTTTTAATTCCCTAAATATTAAACCGCTCATGAATCACACAAACCTCACACTCATTTCAAAAGTAAAACATCCTTCAAAACCATCACAATTCATACCTGTAGGTCTTTGCAACGTTACTTATAAAATCATTGTAAAAATTATAGTCAACCGTATTAGACCGCTTCTCCCTTTTCTGATAAACCCTTACCAGAGTGCTTTTGTTCCCCAAAGATCGATTCATGATAACATAACAATTGCTAAAGAACTTTTCCATTGTATCAAAACTTCATGCCTAACAAAAGATCTGAAAATAGCTCTAAAGTTAGACATCCAAAAAGCTTATGACATCTTGGATTGGGGCTTCATCAGAACAACTTTCATAAAACTAGTTTTTCCTATAAATTTTTGTAGACTATATTATGATTTGTGTCACAATAGTCACATATTCATTAAATATCAATGGCACTCCACATGGATATATCACTCCATCAAGGGGCATAAGACAAGGTGATCCACTATTTTCTTATATTTTCATTATCTGTGTGGAAATATTATCAACAAATTTGGGAAACCTGGAAAACCAAAACCTTATTGGAGGACTCCGTATATCCCAAAAAAACACCACCAGTCTTGCACCTAATGTATGTGAATAACCTTTTAGTAACATTCAAAGCGTCTACGGATAGCAGTAGTCACCTCAAGAATTTACTTCATTCTTAAGGCACTTCAGCGGGACAAGTAATTAATACTTCCAAATCCACAATTATTCATCACCCAAGACTGGATCAACATGAAGTGGATAATATACATCAATTATTCGGAATGCCTACAACTTCAAACCCCATTATCTATCTAAGGGTCCAATTCAAGCATGGAAGATCATGCCGACACATTTTCAAACCTCTGCTTCAAAGGATAGCAAGGAAAGCAAAAGGATGGATGACAAAATACATCACACCTGATGGAAGGTTTGTACTCATCGAAACTTTTCTAACACCCACCTCTAACCACCTTATGAAAACCCAAATTATCCCCACCCATGTGCATAAACAAATAGACTGAATCACTAGGAACTTCTTCTGGGGACATGATTCCTCAGTGAGAAAACTCCATCCTATAGGTTGGGATAAATTATTCCGATCTATTTCAGCAGGTAGGGTTGGTATTAGAAAGGAGCAGTGAATATAATAAAACACTAATAATGAAAAGGGTATAGAATTTACATGACCATCCTGATTCCATCTGGGCTAGCATATATCAAGACAAATATCTCAAACAACCAATTTTCCAAAGCTCTCCTATCATTCCATCTTCTTCCAGTGCACGATGGAGACAATTAACATCACTCATACCCACCTTACGAAATCTTATTTTCCACCGTATGTGAAAAGTATTAACAACCCCGATCCAGGATAATTGGATTCCACATTTCCCCAACCTAGACCCTACACAATGCCACCATATACAAACAGTAGCGGATATCATTGATCCTCTAACCCACAAATGGATACATGACAAACTTGACACCCTCCCCCCACTCGTAAAAAAAATATTATAAACATCCACCTCTCCCAAGACAGCCCTTGGGATATGATCATATGGCCATATTAAAAAACTGGAAGATATACCATTACTTCCGGATACAATTGTCTAACCAAGAGGTAAACCAACAACCCAACCAGAACCCCCTACCAGTCCCCAAATTCATGTAGTTGTCCACCTAAAATACAGTTTTTGTTATGGAAAGCAATCAATGACGGTTTATCCACCTTCTCCATCCTATCTCGCATTCAAATCACCAACTCCAATCTTTGTACCCAGTGCAACATTGAACCAGAGACAGCCGACCACCTGCTCCATCGATGCCCAATATCAAGTATAGCCTGGAACACTCTTCTAGTTTGCCTCTCAAATAATCATCCTGATAGCGATATCATTCTGACTTCTATAACCCCCGCAAACAACCATCACCAAACTCTTAAAACAACTAGGGTCCTCCCTTAACCATAACCTCATTCGGTTTTCTCCTCTGGTCTCTTTGGTTGACCAGAAATGAGCGTATATTCCGCCATTCTCAACCAACATCGGATAATATTGTCGTGAGAGATTTCAACCTGCAACAAGATTTCTCTTGGGCAATGAAGGCACGTCCGTCGGTTATTTCTGGTGACTCAGGGACTACAAACTCGACTAACGCCATCAGAAGAACACCAAAAATCTCAGTGGGATGGACCAGCCCTATATTTAAGTGGATTAAGATCAATACAGATGGCTGCCAGAGGACACCCAGGTTTAGCAGGTGCAGGGCTCATTTATAGAAACTCAGAGACAAGAACGTTCTTAGCGCTGGCACAACCGCTCGGAACCACAACTGCCTTAACATCTGAAACCTGACCATGCTTCTAGCTTCTAAAGCTGCAACAAAGAGAAAGTGACCTAAAGTCATTTTTGAATCAGATTGGGAAAACCTCATGAAATTTCTTACATCTCTCACGAAGCCATCATGGTATATCTCAGACATGATCACAGAGATAAAACTTAAAATGCGCCAAATACCTCATTGCGTTATACAACATAATTATAGAGAAGGTAACCAAGCAGCCGATGGACTCGCTAACCACACAACTGATGAAAGTCAGAAGAAAAATTTATCTTAATCCTGCTTTTCCTTAACCAAATTTTTTAAATAATTTTATGAGTACTATGTATCCACGTATAATCTTCCTACTAAATTAATAAAATTATATATACTTCAAAAAAAAAATGACGGCTGAGAGGCACCGTCTTGCAGTGGAAAGCCAAACAAAAAATAATCATTTATCTTTTCTTAAACCGAAGAAATAAAATTAGACTTTATTATTTCCTCTCGAACTTTCACTTTGTATTGTATTTGTAAAGAGGAAGTCGATTTAGACACCGAAGCCGTAGGAATAGATAATTAAGCGCGCAGTGCGCGCACAGCCATCAAGACAGAGTGTTCTACGCAGAATAGATCGGAGAAATCACCACCACTATGTCATCTTCATTCGATGAATCGGGTTCATCAACTCGTCCTTTTGATGATGATAATTACTTAGGTTATGATCCTCGTCTTCCTTCTCAACGGTTTGACTCATTCAACGCTTCTACAAATTTCAGTGATAACGATTCTGTCAAAGATGGTGATAATAATACCTCGTTACCAATCTTTAATGATGATGGTATGTTTTCATCTTATCATCAACCCATTCCTGATACTCCTTCTCCACAAGCACCGATCTATGGTTCTGATTCTGGTTTCTCACCATTTGAATCTGAATTGAATGGTAAACATCATCTTGATGTTGATGTTTTTGGTCAATCTGATGGTCCAATTCTACCACCACCTGATCAGATGCAAGATGAAGGTTTCGCTCTTCGTGAGTGGAGAAGGTTCGGTTTTATTTCATTTGATTTGATGTTTTTTATTTTTGATCTGATGGTTTTGAGTGCTTTTGAGCTAAGACCCCATGTGAATTTTGAGATTTTAGTATAAGTTGATGTTAAATTTAATACTGAGTAGTAAAATTGAAGTTAAGTTTTGTAGATCTTGCTTTATTTAGAACTCAGATTATTTATTTTGAGGGAATCGTATAGATATAATATGTTGAGATTTTGTGTGGTGTATAATTCAATTGTGTTTGTTTTGTAAAGGTTGAATGCTATTCAGTTGGCTGAGAAAGAGAAAACAGAGAAAGAATTGTTGAATCAAATAATAGATGAAGCCGATGAGTACAAAATTGAGTTCTACAGAAAGAGGCAGCTCACTATGGAGAGTAACAAATCCTCAAACAGGGAAAAAGAGAAGGTGTGTGGATTTTGTGTTGTTTAAGTAACATATTTGATAAGAATATGCAAATTGATTTTATGTATTTATTTATTTTATTTTAATGTTGGTTGTGTGACAATCATCATAACAAGAAGATGAAAATCTTGGGTAGTCATTCTGTAGAATCTGTAGTTTGTGAGGTAGTTAATACAAACTTTAGATGTCTCAACATGCTTTAAGACAATTAAGACAATTGAATGTTTTAGAGATACAACTTGAACTAGGAGAGTTTGGGTATGCTTCTTTTAAGTTATGTGCTAGGTGTTCAATCCTATCAACTATCGAAATGCAACTAGTCAATCAAATGTCGGTAAAAATACACATCTCGAGCTAAAAAAAGTTTTGGTAGTTGTAATCCTTTCAAGTCATGCATCCCTTAGTGTGTTTTGAAAGATCACTGGATAGTATGCTTGCTCCATTTTTACATGAGTTGTGTGTACAATAAATTCATAATGAATCGAAGATCAATATTTAACAGCTCTCTGCAAATTGTATCGATATTTCTGGCAATTACTTGTAGTCTTTTGCGTCGAGTTAGTTAATCCTGATACTTATTTTGACTACCCAGCTTTTAGGGTCTGTACATCCCTGCTGAATACCTGTCCATTCCAACCCAGTTGCCGGGGGTGTCTTATTTATGTGTGTTTTATTTCAGCTTTTTGACAATGTTATTAACTTTTTATGTGTGTTTTATTTCAGCTCTTTGTGGCCAATCGAGACAAGTTCCATTCTGAGGCTGACAAGAATTACTGGAATGCTATTGCTGAGCTCGTTCCTAATGAAGTCCCAGCTATAGAGAAGAGGAGGGGGAAGAAGGATCAGGACAAAAAAACATCAATTGTAGTGGTTCAAGGACCAAAGCCTGGTAAACCAACTGACCTCGCTAGGATGCGTCAGATTCTAGTGAAGCTCAAGCACAATACACCTGCACACATGAAGCCTCCACCAGCAATTGCTGATAAAGATGCTAAAACTGGAGCTGCTTCCAAAGACGCTAAAACTGGAGCTGCTGCAAAAGACAGGAAAGCTGGACCAGCCACTGCTTCCCCTAAGGCTCCAGTTGTGAATTCTGCTGCTGTACCGGCTACAGCTTAAGAGTAAGTAAAAATTGAAATGGAGAGTGTTTCTTCTTGTTTTCAGGAAAAAGTGGCATTTGGTGTAATATTAATATGATTTGGTTGAAGTTGATAGAAGCAGTAATTAAAGCGTGAAAATGGGAATCAGGAGTTCTCTATAATTATATTTTTACTTCAAGCCTATAAGGTTAACGTGGGATCAGAGCGTTTTTGAGGGACTTTACTAATCTCTAGTTGTGGGACAGTGGTGATGGAGTTTGGGGAGTTTCTCAGAATCACTGCGTACTAGTCTTTTTTAAAGTCCTGAAAATCTATCCCTGTTGGTGGTAACTTACCAGTGGTTTTTTTGAATAGTTCTAGCTACTTTGGGGAGTTGTTGTAATTTGTGGTTGGACAACACTAGGAATTATCACTTGGTGCCTTAATTATTATAACCGTTGTTGTTAGTATCTCGTCCACCACCCATTAAGCATCAGTTGAATGGAGGTCCGAAATAAAACTTCCAAATGAAGTTGTGGCTGAAATTTAATTTTACCGGCGGCCCGAATACTTCCATTTGGGGATCAAGGTTTACGCATGTTGTACATCCATAGAAAGAGGGTATATCTGGCAGACGGACACTTAGAACTGATTTCATTTGTGGCGGTAGATTTAGTTAGAGGTGTAAAAAGGGCTGGTTCATCCCACCACGGCACGTGAAAGGACATTCCTAATGTGTTGTGTGCCGTGTCGTGATGTGTTATACCAACGATTTAAACGTGTTGTGTTGAGTCGTGTTATGCTGTGTTTTTATAGACCAAAGTTCAACCCAACACAACATATAAAAAACCGTGATGTGATGTGCCGTGTCGGCACATCCAACTTACATAATATGGTTTTAGTGAACTTACACAAAACTCTATTAAAGATAATGAAAATATAGAAGTCTTGTATTAGCTTAACAAAGCTTAACAAATATCATAACAATACCGAAAGACCAGTGAATAACAAACCAAAAAAAAAAGACAAACAAGAAGAGCAAATATTCAACGGAGATAGCTTTATCCATTCAAAATCAAAATTGAATAAAACCATAAAGGTTAGAAGCAAATATCTAATAGATATATACCAAAAAAATAGCTTTACAAACAACTGCACATTCCAAGCATCAGTAATCAGCAGCACAAAAAGTATTTGTAAGCTTTCATGGCTATACCAGATCTATGTCCAAATAGTGGAATCACCAATCAAACAAACATACAATGAATCAAAACATCAGAACCCCAAAAAAAAATCAATAGTCAAGTTATATAAATCAAAATCAGCACATAACATAAGAACAAAGATGACCATCCTAAATTCCTAACCAATATTGTGCCAACATAAATGCTTCATTTACGATGTACTCCTCCACCATTTAAGTATCTATATAATACATAATCATTTCTGGTTTGACATCAATAGTCACCTAGCAACAAACAAGAACATGTTACACCTAGAATATCTATAACAAAAAGCACAAGAGAGACATGACTTCTAAAACATGACACATGTTATACCTAGAATATTTATAACAAAAAGCACAAGAGAGACAGGACTCCTAAAGCTCAGTTCATTCGTTAAAATTTCCTATTGTTAATATTCATACATACATCAATGTTGGAGTAATAACAAAAAAAAATTATAAGTCAATACATACAAAACCACCAACACCTATCAAAAAGCCTAGAGAAAAACTAGCTATTATAGATATTATAAGGATATTTAGTATGTACAGATGAAGTTTTGAATATTAATCCTAAGGTATTGCAAACATGGTGATAATAATATTGCATAAGTAATTCTTAATATTGTTACATACCTTCCACTGATAAGTTAATCATCCAAATTAGAGAAGACTTCCTCGTATTTATCATTGAACTCTTGTCTTCTCTTTTTAGCATCATTCCAATCCTTGATACACATAAGAGCATCCAAAATATTAGGGGCAAGACGACTCATTTTCTTGCTTAAAACTCTCCCACTTGCGTTGAAAACAAACTTTGAAGCCACTGTTGACGCAGTGGAGTAAGCAAATCACGAGCCATTTTCTGTTGAATAGGAAAACTACTGCCATGAGTGTTCCAAAAAAAGAAAATATCAAAATTACTTCCTCTTTCCTTGCCAGCAAGTAAAACCGTGACATCTAACTCTAAATACTTGACACTTTCAAAAATTGAATTACTACTATTACCACTACCCAAAATAGAGGTAGCGGTAGCAGATAACAGTCTTTATGAAGCCTGTTCATCAAATTCAGTTTGTTCAACAGAAGTAGCACAAACATTAGTACCATACTTACTACAATAATAATTAAATAATCTCAAAACCATTTGATGAACATATGCAAAACTAACATGAGCATGACTATTAAAGGCAGCAACAATTCTTTCAATCAATAAGATTGTTCAAACAATCTTTTTCCTGAGATCCATGATAGAACCTAAGATAAATAGTGGTAGAGTCATTTTCCAGTACTTTTGAAAGTTCTCTTCCATCAAATTAACAATTTGTTCATACATTCTGTTATCTCTACATTCTTTAAACCTTACTGCCATGTTATACAACTGTTTTAAAGCAATACAAGTAGTGGGATAGTAAGAACTAGAGAACTTCTTAGTAGCAGCATAAAAAACACCCAAAAACTTTAGAAATACCTTACAATTCTCAAAGTGAATCAAGTCCAACTAAAATTCACCATCATCCATACCATCCAAAATTACAGTTTTATAACCTTCAAATGATTTTAACATTAGATAAGTAGAGTTCCATCTATTATGCACATCCAATGCAAATGATCTAGGTTTCGAAAAGAAGTCTTTACATGATTTCTTAAATTCTTGAAACCTTGAAGGAACACGAGTAATGTTAAAAAATACATTTCTAATTCTCATAATAAAGTTAAGGTTATATGTTTCATTAATCACCTTCATTGCATCATAAACTATCAAATGAATAATATGCCATGCAATAACATGAAACAGTTTTGAATACTCAGGATATGGAGGCACAAATATACGCTGGAAATAATAAATGGAACTAACATTGGCAGATGCATTATCAAAGATAAGTGAAGAATGTAGTTGTAACATCATAAACTTTCAAAATACTCAAAATAGATTCATGAATATGTTTTCTTGTATGAGGATAAAGAATAATACGAAAAGCAATCACCTTTTTGTTTAACATCCTAGTTTTAGCATCAATATAGTGAGATGTAACACAAACATAAGGAATATTATTGCCTCTAGTCCACATATCCGAAGTAAAACAAATACCAGTTGCATATAAAGCAAATTCAACAATCAAAAGATTTTTTCTTTCACTAAATAGTATCCTCAATAAATCAGATCTAGATGCATTTCTACTGACTTTCCTATATGCAGGCTGAAGAAAAGTTTGAATAAACTTTTTAAAATACTTATCTTCTTCTAGACTTAATGTTTTTTTCAGACGATACAATGAAATTATCTAGACCTTCCCTCATTTTACTTTGATTGTAAGAAAACTTACTAACCCCTTTACTACTTACCTTAAGTTTAGCTTGTTTAGGATCATTATCATCTACATGTGCAGGAAAACACTTAAGTAAATGTTTTGATAAGTGACCAGTCCTATTTGAACTATTAAATTTATTGTCAGTTTTATAATGTTCGCAAACATCCCTTAATTGAAGTTTTTCTTGATGCATAGTCATTTCTGTGGTTAAACCATTAGTCCAAACTTCAGAGGTTCTTTTTATAATTTTATTAATAGCAGGTGGTGTTGAATTTTGATCAGAACAACTAGAAGTAACTTCTTGATTAATCTCAAATATATCTAGGACTCGAGTGTAGCCCTTAGATAGTTAATGACGTGTCGGTCATAAAGTGATGAAATCATGACATGGATATAATTTAACCTAAAATATGGAGATGTGGAGATGGTTTCGCAGCTGAGAAATTCTCTTCCCATCCAACCCTTGTTCAGATGATATGAGAAGAGGCAAAATGTGAGGACAGAAAATCACCTCACCACGTGGAAGCATCATAAGGTTTAAATACAACAGAGTCAACTTGGTAATGAACACTGAATACTTCCTCAGGCAACATTGAGATATCCTCCCATTTCATGAGATCAAGATACGTGGAAAGCACTAACAAGATATCAACGATCAAGTTTGAATTGGGTAGTTAGGTATTTAATGCGCGAAAAGAACGGTCAGAACAACAGTCTGCAGTTTAACAAGACAGGTGGCAAGCTGTTATTTGGTGAAGCATAGAGAACCAACGACCATCATAGTCCGAGGGTTAAGTGACGATTTGACTAGCGAAGATGAACAATAACGAAGATAAACCCTTTAACAACAAAGCTACAGTGAATATTTCTTGCGAAGACATCCAACGAGATAAGTGAGATGTTATCCACTTTCATGTATTTGCCTATAAATAGGATTGTAAACAGTGTAAAGAGGTTGAATATTTATGAGAGATCCATATAGAGAGAAAGACTGAGAGCTACCTTGTACTAGACTGAGAACTTGTAACCAATATTCCATAGTAAAATCTCTCTCATGGACGTAAGTTTTAACACCGAACCACGTAACTCGCTTGTGTCCTTATACCTAACTTATTTGTGTGTAAATCTTGATCTTAGAATTTGACTGACAACTTTGTTACTAAGATTTTTATTTGGGTGTGCTGTGGGATTTCCTGCAGCTACAACTCGTAACAACAACGTCAAACTCTTTCTTTCTCTTCTATTTTCTGCTTTAAAAAGTATGTTCAAAAACTTTACAACTCGTGACTCACTTCTTCTAATCCTTCTTAATTTTGAAATCTTCCATAACCTGAATCCACGAACTATCGAGACCCTTTCCCGGAGAACTTTGTGGGTTATTTTTGATAGTTTAGTACGTAAACTCGAAGTCAAAAAGGAATAAAGAGTTAGGTTTGAGATGAATCCGAGTTTAATGAATGTGTAAGAAGATTTGGATTGGAATTAGAAGAAAAAAAATAAACAAGAAGTTTAGCACGATGCCCTTAATTTTGGTCATAAATGATTGGAATATGGAAGTATTTAGAATTCTCTAAGGATTGGGAAACTTAGGTCATATGGATTTTGATTCTAACATTGAGCTATAATTGATGAAAATGAGCAAAGAGCAACAAGATAATACCCCTCACCATCTGCTTTCACCACCAAAGATCCTCTCTAAAACCCTCCATTAAGTTCACGGAAACCTCCACAACCCATCATCAGTTCCTTCATACACAACAAATGCTCCAATTCAGTTCACAGTCCACTTCCACAACACCATTAAACCACCAGCAGTTGCTCTCCAACTTCACTCCAAAATCCAGTTAACACGCCAGCACCAGCAGCAAACAATCTCTTCCACACAGTCCATCTTTAACACTTCTATCACCAACCGTTCAACATCATTAAGTCCTCTCCAGTTCATACAACATTCACATCCAACTGATTTTTTCTTTTGGTTTGTTTAATTGATTTTTAAAGTTTTATTTTTATTTTTATTAACGTGTCATGGTGTAGTTAAGTTGTGTCGATTAGGGATATTTCGAAACAATGTGACATGAGTTTTTAATGACTTATTCAAGTTCACAATATTTTTTATTGCTTTTCATATACCTTGATAATGATCGTGAATTATTTTCAAGTTGTTTAAGTACACAATTAAATCACTTCTTTGAAATTCTAAATCTATATTTTGGAACTTTAATTCATAATTGTAAGGTTATTCAATCACAAGTAGCAAGCATCTTTGCAAAGGGATTCTACGATTTTGATACGTAGATGACAACCCTCGGTTAACATGTTGAACTTACAAACTTGTGTTTATAATCTATCCGACTCAAAAAACATACCATTTAATTAAGTTATACTTTGAGTGCCGATTCAAAACGGCTTATTTGGATATAAACGAATATAAAACTTATTCTACGAAGTGACTTTAGAGTCAGATAGATTAGTTGAACACCTAACTTGTCATGGTGTTAATGTGCATGTTTTATAGAAAATCATGTTTGTATGATCGATTAGATATATGTTCATTAGTGGAGAATGACTTTTTAATCATTTTCATCCTCATTGTTTCCAGTATAGTATTTTATTAGTATTTCGTAACTGTACACTATTTTCAGAAATTTAATTGACAACTTTAGCTCAATTCTCCCTCGGGAACGAAGTTGTTTATTAGTATACTAATAATTAGTATAAAAACCCTATAATACTATGGTCTCAATCGATCATACAAGAACAAAGTGCTTTCAGAAGGCTTTCTACCTATTGCTCGGCTTGAATGCTATTCAATCGAAAATTTTTATATTGTAGTAGTATAGGTTTGTTTTCATTACTAGCTTTGGGCTAGAAACTAAAGATCTGGTCATAGGTTCAATTTTGCTCCCCTCTTATCTACTGTCTATTCTAGCCCCCCAAAGAAGTTTTTTCTTTACTTGATCAAGCCGTGGAATGAATGGATTTTTAGGTCCACGGATTTATTAACATATATAAAGTTCATAAAAACCGAATTTGTTGATCGGTGTTATTATGTATGGTTAAAAATGATATTTTTTGCAAGCTCGACACCTCGTCAAAATTAGGTGTCAGACTCGTAAAAAAAATATTTCTTACTTCTCTTTATACTGATAAATAGCACAATGATAAGCATGTTCGTTCATAAGAGAGTAGATAGCTAAAGTTGTCAATTCAAATTTATGTATGAAATTAATGCAAAGCTACGCAAACCAAATACTAAAGCAAACAATAAGGATGAAAGTGATTAAGGAGTCATTCTCCACTAGTGAACATGAATCAAATAAATCATACACGCATAATTTTCTTCGAAACAAGTTTATTAAAAAGCCTAGACAAGTTATGTGTTCATTTAATCTATTGGACTCCAAAGTCAATTCATAAAATAAGTTTTCTACTCGTTTATAGCCAACTAAGCCGCTTTGAATAAGCTCTTTAGTATAACTTAATTAACCGGTATATTCCATTAGTTGGTTTGATCCTAACCACATATTCGTAAGTTCGACATGTTAACTTACGGTTGTTATATCCATAAAATCCCTTTGCAACGTTGATGCTTCGTACTTGTGAATCATCTTAATAATTACATATTAAGACTTTAAATCTAGTTTTAGTATCAAAAACAAGCTATTTAATTGGCTACTTAAATAACTCGTAAACAATGCGTGGTCATAAATACGGTAGAAGATAATTAATAAAACACTATCAAGAAAGAAAGATTAACTCGATAAAATTATGAACAACCAATCATATAACTTCAAATTACTGATTAAGGATTCAATTATAAATAAGAGTATAGTGATAAGAAGAATTTTATCCACAGGGAAATATGGGTTGTTAACTGTGCTTGAAAACTTATGGAAATTGGTTTTGTTGTTTGAAATTAATTGAAATTAAAGAAAACTAAATTGGAAATGTTTAAGAAAATATCAGAGGAAAAAGTGGGTTAAGGAGTTCGTCATCCATCACTACACATGTTACTCAACTAAGTATCAATATTTTCATCACTCTCTCATGTTACCAATTTGTATAATGTTGGATAAAATTCCTATAACAGTGAGCAAACCAAACAGAAGCTTGAAAATAGTTAAGGGTTAGAACAAATAGCACACTTCAGACAATCACATACGCACAGAGAGATGGAGTCGCCTGTTCAACAGACTGCCCTTAACTCGATATTTGTCAGGTACACCTTTAGAAAAGTGTTGCTATACCTTTAGAGATGACAAATCGAATCCAGGATAAAACCACCTGATACCAACCCAGTTAGCAAAACTCGTTGGCCCGTTGTGAACTTAACAGTAGAAGAAGAAGATAAAAATTAAACTAGTGCGCATACAAAGCAGGAAGAGGGGAAAAGTCTTCAGGTCAGTGGCTGCGACTGGGGTAAGTTGAAAATGAAATTTTCTTTTTCTTTTATAGTCAAATTTTAGAGAAAATAATTAAATTGTACTTATGAAAAATCTTTTTATTTAATTCCCATAAATTCCCATAAATAATAAAACGTATTTTATTTATATAGGAATTTAAAATAAAAAACCATTAAGTCTTGATAGGCACACGCCGGCTCACGCCAAGCATACGACGGCTCACGCCAGCTCACGCAAAAACACACGCAAGCACACACAAGCTCCGTAAGCCCGCGGCCCGCGTGCGTGCTTCGGTGCGAAGCACCGCACATGTGTGAATTTGCCCACTAGCCCATTTCCTTAGTCTATATCCAATCCACAAGTATTTTCCCTTAGAAGAAACTTTAGTGGTAATATAGATAGACTTCATCCTTGGTTTATCCCATGTGGATTTGTTATTTCCACCCCCAATATAGGCTAGTGACCCTTTGGTCCCATCAAGATAAATTGGGTAACAAAATAATTTTTGGTAATAAATCACTTTTTAATTCTAACAATCCCCCACATCAATGAAGAAAGCGATAAATCAGAAAACCGGAAAACGAGAAATACCTCTTAAGCAATAGGTGACCATATGGAATTGAACCTTTGCTTAGTGAGAAGTAACGGAACTACTTGATGGACAGTGAACGCGATGTCTTGAATTGCCATCGTTTGGTGTAATTCATTAATAGCTCCTTACGTGAGATATCTCTCAAGAGTGTTGTTAAGTTCACGTCGTTGTGTTCGTTTTGGCCCTGGACATATCCCGTTTCTCAAAATTCTCTAGAGAATCATCTCAGTTCTCATAGTAAGCGACCCACTTCCTCATTCATATATGTGAGTTCTATCAAGAGTGTTAACTGCTACACCATATTTCAATCTTAAATTGAAACTATAGAACTTATTAAGACTTTACAATAAGTCATCCTCACATGCAGTCATACTATCACGTCTACACTATAGGGAACGGACAGAGAAATTAATTCTCTGATACTGTTTAATTTTTACCCGCCACAAATTAGTTGTCTCATTCAAAACCTTGATCTTGGGATCTCCAGTCAGCAAGGTTGAGTATTCTTCATGGAAAGTTTTAATTGATGAGCTTAAGTCCCATCCCCCTCGATGCATTACTAACTATCTCCTTGGAAAAGCCTTTCGTCAAAGGGTCCGCGATATTCTCCTTAGACCTCACAAACTCAACAGAAATAACGCCATTCGAGATTAGTTGTTTTAGAGAATTGTGTCTTCTCCGAATATGAATGGATTTTCCATTATAATTGCTATTTTTAGCATTACCTATTGCAGCTTGACAATCGTAGTGTATAGATATAGCTGGCAGGCCTATGCCAGAGAGGAATGTCTTCTAAAAAACATCTTAGACAAGAGGGCTTCCTCTGCTGATTTATCTAATGCAATAAACTCGGATTCCATAGTGGACCGAGCAATACAGGTCTGGTTGGAACTCTTCCAAGACACTGATCCACGTCTTAGAGTGAAAACGTATCCAATCGTAGATTTAGACTCCTTTGAGTATGCTATCCAGTTTGCATTACAATGTCCTTCAAGGACTGTAGAGTATCTCTTTATAACTCAAACAAAGTTTAAAGTGTATTTTCGATACCTTAACACTCTAAAAAGTGCATCCCAATGCTCCTATCAAACTGGTTATATTTTCTAAGTACAGATTCAATATAATGAGATTGACTAAAACTATATCTATTAGACTCGCTTCTAATTTTCATCCCTAAGATTACATCTGAGGGATCTAAAATTTTTATGTCAAGGTCTCATTCAACATGTTCTTAGAAGAATAAAATACATCTATGGTTGTATCCAGTATAATCAGATTATCAACATACAAACATACAATCACACAGGTATCATGCACAAGTTTAGTGTAAACATACTTGTCAGATTCATTTATTTTAAACCCACTGGAAATCATTACATGATCAAAATTTTCATGCTCTAAAAGATTTCTCTATTCTAAATCTCTTTCCTCTTCAAGGCTCAACTTCATCTTCCTATGGAAGTATTGTCTGACTAGTAGAAAGGATATCCAGGGGATCAACACATATCATGCGAGATTCAGATTTCAAAGGAAAATAATTTTTTCAAGTAACACAACATCCCTAGATTCCTTAATGGTTTTCAGACCAATTTCTGAAATATCAGAACTTACAACCCTAAAACTATAATCTGTAATGTGTTCAGGATATCCAAAGAAGACACATCTATCAGTTTTGGGTCCTATCTTTGTCCTCTTATTTGGAGGGATAGAAACCTTATCCAAGCACCCCCACATTTTTGAAGTATGCAAAATAGGGTTGTCTACCTTTCTATAATTCATTTGGAGATTTATCCGATCTTTTAATAAGTACTTGTTCAGGACATAGCAAGCTGAGTGGACGGTCTCCCCCCACAAGTTCGCAGGTAGTCCTGAACTAATTCATGGCTTCATCATCTCCTTAAGGAATTATATTTTCACCTCTAGTTTGAACTGAGTTCAAGTCAACTAGGTCTGAATGAATTAATTCTAAGGGTTTAGAATTTTTCATGAATGTTTTTTCTTATAAGACTTTTTAGCATATTTTAATTTTATGCATATTTCACCTTTATGTTGACTTTCCAAATTAAATTTGGAAATGCAACTTATGCTCGCCAGATTGATCATTGAATAACATGAACAAGTCTACCATGTCAATCAGTCACTGACATACAAACATAAAAGGAATCAATTTTATTTATTTAAATTGAGGTTACATTTTGTAAACACCCTTTGTCTTATATATCTTTCCTACATTATCTTTACACTGAGTTACACTATTTTTTCCCAGATTCATAAAACCCTTATCATCTAATATACCACAAGATACAAGAATTTTACAGATGTCTGGAACATGAAAAATTCATTCAATGTGAGAGTTTTGTCAAAAGTGAGCTTCATCCCAACTTTTGCAATTTTCCCGCAACCTGTGTTGCGGACGAGTTACTCATATAGAGCATTTCTCTTTCCCCTACCTTCTGATAGGAGGTGAACACATCTTTGTTTCCGCGGACATGCTGGGTAGCCCAAGAGTCTACCCGCCAGTCTCTCACATTGGTTACCAATTTGACTTCAGACAATTGATGTGATCTGGAATTACCCAATATAAACAACCGCAATCCCACGGCGTCTAACTAGTAGACAACGGCAAGTACGGGTCGAACCCACAGAGAGCGGGGAAATACTGCAATTAATATCTCTAATAAACTAACCAAGAGGAATATTTTTGTGATTTTTATATTAATAAAGAAAATAATAAACTAACTAAACTAATAGAATGTGACCGAGTAGAGAGAGCCGGTAACCAGGGTTTTCAGTATCCACCACTATTTAATTCATGAATATTTAGAGTCGCAAATATCGCTGGGACGCCCTAAACATGATGCATCAAAAAGCCCTAGTCTCAAGCATATACCATAAAATTGCGCTAGCGAGAAAATTATACGAAACTAATTTTAGGTCCACAAATAATACCTGGCTATTCTAAGCATACCCCATCAAGGGATTTAACCTAAGCATGGAATATCAAATAAGTAGACAAATATATTTTTAGAGTAACAACTGTATACCAGAAACATGGAACATCAAAACCATAGGCCAAGCATGCACCATAAACGACTATACAATTGTTTAAAGTCATGAATTTAATCTACTTAAATCATAATGGTCTGTATCAAATATTTAATTCAATTGATCTAAAACTGTAAGTGGTTTCAACATTAAACCCTAGTTTCAAATTAATTAGCTAGACATGGAGATGAGTTTCTTAAAACCCATAAAAATAACTAAGAAAAGTAGAGGACAAGGATTAAACCCAGTTACACAGCAGCCGTCTTCCTCTCTTCTGAAAAGTGTACAGAAAATACCCCCAAATTCGTCTGTCAGTCTCTCTCCGTCGAATCCAAGAACAGAACTCCCCAAAAAAGAACTCATGTACCGGCCGTCCTCTTTGTTTCTTCTTTCTCTTTCTTTTATATTACTAGGTTTTCGTTTCCAAGTTCATGGACCCACTTCTTATGCCTCCTCGAGTTACTCCAACCTTCACGTGAAACAACACTTTGTCCCTAGCATGTTCTCCACAGTCAACTGTCAACATCTCATAAACAGCCTACCCCTAGCATACCAATCAGCCAATCAAGCCGTCCTTTCCCTTCTCATCATTGCTTCACTTCACAGCCACCTAACGTACTCCCACGTCTCTTTCATTCCCTTTCTCTAGCTATTTGCCTCACAAAACCCAACGTGTGTACTTCTTTCTTATATCAGTCTCAATCACTTAATACACCAAAGCAAACACACTTGTCTCTTCTTCCAACCGCACATGGGCATGTCCCCTCTTCTTCTTTAGTCTCTCTCCCTAGCTTCTCTATCACGTGTGTCAGCCTACTCTTAGCCAAGTCCCACGTGAAGTGTTGTCTCTATCTCATAGCAGCTAAAGAAAGTCTGCCCACTTACTTCAATCATCACATGACGTGTAGCTTTCTTTCACTTGCCAAAACCAACTGAAACATCTGCTTCTTCTCATACAAAACCTGTCCACGTCCAGCCACGGCCCTTTCTCTCAACTGAAATGCATCACTTCACTTTCTTTTTTTATTCAGTCTACTTCAATAAATAGTCAATGTATCATGTTTAGCCATGTTTAACCTGTAACTAGGATTTTAATGCGAACCACCGATAAAAGTACTAAAACAAAAGTGTTAACATAAAATCAAGCAATAACAAATATATGTTAAGCGGTATATATGTATAATTTAAGCGCCAATCAACAATGTACCAAAAAAAAAACTTGTTCTTTTGTTTTTCATAAAAAATTAACATTATTTTATTTTATTTCTATACAAATAAACTCCTTAAGATTTCTATAAAATATTTCCTAATGGATATGATTTATTTATAATCAAATAATCAACACCCACGTATGCTTTATATAAAATCATTTTAGCGCATGATAACTACGTTTTATTATGCGTATAATAGTTGTCTTGATTATATGCATTAAATTTACTGTATAAATTTTAGTGCATCTCAACGTTTCATCAAAAGTGTCCTCCGGTTGTTAAGTTTAATGTTTTAACCGTTTTAATAATATCAAGACAACATGCATACGATTCATATATTAAAAATATATTATGATTATAATTAATAAATCATACCTGTATGTTATGATTCGTTCATATTCTGTTGCTTCCTTTAGAACGACCAAGAAAACTTCCTCCGAAAACCACCAGAAGCAGATAACCCAGATTCACAATCAAATACGAATTGAACACCTTCTGTCCGACGAAGACGAAGGAAACAAACGAGCCCTGGATGACCACCTTTCTAGGACCTTAAACTCGATCCCAATCCAAATTGAGTGCCCAAATCCATTTAGTCATACCATATAATTTTATTGGGCACAAGTAGTAGAGATAAAGGAAACCTCTAGACAAGCATGTGAGTCACATGTATGAATAAGGGGTAAAAAGGTATTTTTGCAGATTCTCCTTTTAACCCTAGAGGATCACCTCACCGATATTTTCTTCTTTTCATTCGGATGGACCGAACATGCCATTCTTCATGGGAAATGCGGCTTCTTCCTCCTTCACCCATGGCTACTCCGACGTCTGATAATGCCAAGGAAGCAGCTGCCGTTACCGGAAACAATCATTAAAGAACTTTTTGACTTTGTGACGACTGAAGAATTCATCATCATCACCAAGGGAATCAGTTCCCATCTCGGTCAGTCTGTAGCTGTTTCAAGTTGTTTGTCAACAACAGCAGGAAGAAGATGAAGAACCAGAACCTGTAATTCAACCCAAACTCATTCCGTTTCTGAAATTTCTGATGATTTACACAAGAACTCAGTTGTTATATCTAACACCCAGATTCTTCTTCTCTGCAATTTAGCCTCTTACACAACCACAAACATTCAATCAATATAATCATCTCAAACCCAATTCACTGCCAATAACCCCTTCTCTGTTAATCATTTCGACTGACCATAACTCAAACTTCATCAGGGAATTTATCATGAATTACAATGAGTTCTTTGCTGCGATGAAGATTAATAGAGAAATAACATCAACAAATTTGTACCCAAATTGAATCACAACAATAAACCCTAGTTCACCACTTCTAATTAGACCCAATCTGGCCGTGAGTCACAATTCTATTTTGTAATTTGAATCACAGAGGTCTTCAGAGATCGAAGCAATTGATGAGGATGACTGGGTTACATTATTTCTTCTAATTCAGTGACAAGGAGTGGCATTTCTATTAGCATAATTTGGGGTGATTATGTTTTCATTGTTTTTTTTTTTTGATTAATCCGACAAGGAAAAATTTGGGGGTTCCGATCAAACCCACAAACCCATTCATTCATCATACGAATGCCAATTTTTAAGTCCTAGTACAAACCCAAATCCCAATGCTCAGAATCATGAAGTAGGTTTAGATGAAAACACCAATACTGTATCAGTACCATAAATTTATTATTTCCTAATCCATGGTTTTCGGATGGAACAAATCTCACAGTTACTGTAATATCAGTAATGATTTCGGCAGGTGCTATTGTTTCGTCGGACACATTTTCCGATAAGGTTTTCCGACCAGCAAATCTTTGGTAATGACAGGTTCAACTTTGATTTTCCACCTCCATTACAATAACACCATTGCTGTCTGGAATATCACATTTATCCGTTGAAACAGAAGAAAAAATATCGAGTTAAGATTGTTGGTTAAAATTCCTGTAACAGTGAGCAAACCAAACAGAATCTTGAAAATAGTTAAGGGTTAGAACAGATAGCACACCTTCAGACAATCACACACGCACAGAGAGATGGAGTCGCATGTTCAACAGACTTCCCTTAACTCGATATTTGTCAGGTACACCTTTAGAAAAGTGTTGCTATACCTTTAGAGATGACAAATCGAATCCAGGATAAAACCACCTGATACCAACCCAGTTAGCAAAACTCGTTGGCCCGTTGTGAACTTAACAGTAGAAGAAGAAGATGAAAATTAAACTAGTGCGCATACAAAGCAGGAAGAGGGGAAAAGTCGCCAGGTCAGTGGCTGCGACTGGGGTAAGTAGAAAATGAAATTTTCTTTTTCTTTTATAGTCAAATTTTAGAGAAAAGAATTAAATTGTACTTATGAAAAATCTTTTTATTTAATTCCCATAAATTCCCATAAATAATAAAACGTATTTTATTTATATAGGAATTTAAAATAAAAAACCATTAAGTCTTGATAGGCACACGCCGGCTCACGCCAAGCATACGACGGCTCACGCCAGCTCATGCAAAAACACACGCAAGCACACACAAGCTCAGCAAGCCCACGGCCCGCGTGCGTGCTTCGGTGCGAAGCACCGCACATGTGTGAATTTGCCCACTAGCCCATTCCCTTAGTCTATATCCAATCCACAAGTATTTTCCCTTAGAAGAAACTTTAGTGGTAATATAGATAGACTTCATCCTTGATTTATCCCATATGGGACAAACCAAAGGTTTCTCATTCACATAGAAGTGAAAAGTGGATTTGTTATTTCCACCCCCAATATAAGCTAGTGACCCTTTGGTCCATCAAGATAAATTAGGTAACAAAATAATTTTTGATAATAAATCACTTTTTAATTCTAACATATAATACCCTACGGAGGAACTTTAGATGCTGCACACTTCAATCCAATTCAAGGGAAAATTTTTGGTACAAAGCTTTATTTGAATTTTTACTCATTTAGTAGATGTAAATGAGATTATAAGAAGTTCTACAATTGGTGGTCCATTTGCTGCTGCTTTATCTGAATTTTTACTCATTTAGTAGGTGTAAATGAGATTACAAGAAGTTCTGCAATTGGTACTCCATTTGCTGCAACTAGAATTTTCAAATGGATTGATGGGGAAGATATAAAGGGTCTGGTATTAGATCAAGTGGATTGCGAAATTGAATTTGAGCACGTGGGGTGCTCCTATTTTGTTTTTTTTACAAATGTACATAAATTTTTTTCCAAGACTCCTCCGGTTTTCAATCCTGATTCCGCAACTACACACACGTCTCAACACCTATTTTCTATCTGTCGAAAAACCTTATCTTACTCAAGCCCAAACTCCTTTTCCCCTGACTTCTTTCTCGAAAACTTTCCCACCAGACTCGACTCCAACAACAACATCATCACTTTTTACTCGAACCTTGCCTTGATTTCTTCTTTATCTGACAGACTCAACCTTCTCAGCTAAACCATAATCTGATGCCGTCACCACCATTCCATTTCGATGCTATGAACCACTGCTGCCATCCTCAAACAACTCGAGCCAACACTGCTCACAATGTCTCTGCCACGAAGTCATCATCAATCAACCATTAAACTCGAATTCCATCACAGACTCGACGAACTTGAGTTTTCCTTCCTCTTCATTGACTTGAATCATCACTGAGCTCGAGCAATGGCAGCAACACAACCTCACTTAACAAACACCACAAACTTTATCACCATTAAAACCATCAAGCTTCTCCAATACTGTAATTCCTCGATCCCAACTGCCAATCACATCATCTTCACTTTACACGTCCAGAACCCGTCATCGTCAATCCACGACCAAATCACCATTAATAGAAGTTATCTCGAGTTCTCACAGCTACCATCATGATCATCACAGATCGTGTTCCTTCAAACATCTCCACACCATCACCGAAGCCATCAAGATCAATCATATATATACCCAAGACGTGTAGAAATCCTTAGAACCTAGTGATGCCACCAGATATAAAAATCCTTCAGATCACAAGCCCCTGCCATGAACTGTCGCTGGAATAAAAGCTCAAACCGTACGTTTCTGTTCGAAGGAATGAAGAAGAAAGAGAAGGGTGGCCCTGATCAATTCTTGTTGGCGGCCCAATCCTTATTCAAAAAAACTGGCAGCCCTGAGAAAATTAGCGGGTTCCTTTAGAAATATTCAAATTTGGCTTCCCCTTAACCTACGATAGAGTGCCAGTAGTGATTTCCCTTGAAATGACTTTTTTGCCCTTAATAATCGTTTTGCTCATAACTTTCTCATGCGAAGTCGGAATGACCTCGTTCTTTCGCCGTTGGCTTCGTACTTTAAACTACTACAAGATGATAAGTCGAAATTTTGGAATAGATGGAGTTCCACTGGGTCTTTGACAATTCTTCCTTTGTAATGCTTCATTTTTACTTCTTTTAAAGATGTAACCTGACAAAAGATATAAATTACAAAAGTAATAATAATACAAGATAATTCACACAAAAACTAACAAATAAGTACAAGAAAATGATACTTAAAATATGGAAATTATGCACTTATCACTTTTCTTTTGTATGGAATGTAATTCGTCGTATGTGCCTCAATAATCGGTTTAAACTTTAGGCAAGAACATGTTTAGCATTGGCAATGAACAATCAGTATGTATTTGTATTTAAAGGGAGGTGTGTCCGTTAGCCATATCCTAACAAACACAACTATAAAATTCGATCTAGGTCTAAATAATTGATGATTATTTTTTATTTCATAAACTATAAGAGAAATGTCTAACTTTATTAATCAAACACTTGGTCCTAATGTAGAGTTCTCATAAATACTTTGTAGAGGCTATAAAAGGAGGATAAAATATACAAGAAAGTTCTCAATCATATTTTTTCCGCTGTTTGTGGGGTTTTCTCGTGCACAAGGGTTTATGATACAAGTTTGAAGAGAAGCCGCCGCAATTGAGTTTCACGCATCTAAGGTTTCATTAAATCTGATTTTTATTCTTGTGTGAACTCCAAATTATGAGTAGCTAATTTATTATTATTGGTTATGGAATAGTTGTATTTCATAATACATGTTTCTTCATTAATAAAATAGTTTTGTCTAAAATTATCGCTCATAAATCACTATAAATATCGCGACGTATGAATGAATACCTATTCGTTTAAGTACGAAATTAAATAGATTTGTGTTTATATCTATAGCTAAATTAGTATTGTTAATACAAAAACGTTTTCAAATCTTGAATACATATAGCATAGTGTGATTACGAATTGCAGTGAAACTTCTTTTTACTCGCATGTGAATTATGATCTTTATTAAAAACTTTACTCAGGTATGTCAATTCCATTACTGATTATCCTATTTCTACAATCTTAAGGCTCCTAGAGGGTTAAACCTAATCTTACTTTTACACTTTGGGTTATTCACTAAGTACAATTCATATTTACGTCGTTTATGTAAGTGTGATGATTTTCGAAAATTAGTGGAATATTCTTGCGATCAAGGTATTCTAAAGCTTTTGATAATTAGAGACTAAAATTCAATTTTAATTATTAACATGTTTTATGAATGAAATGAAACCTTAATCAATTTTCTTAACTCATCGATTATTTTCAACAATTTCTTAGTTTTCTTATTAGTTTAATTACTTTCATTAATTCCGAAAAATTCCCATGTTTATACAATATTTTGAAATCGAATAAAAAACCAAGACCTCTCTGTGAGAACAAATTATTTCTCAACTTATACTTAATCCATATTTAGATACGTGAGAAAGTAAATTAATTTGTACGGATTCGACATCAGCCAAAAGTCAAGGGGTATTCTTTTTATGTGGAATCCTACAGTGGTAGTTATGGAATAAAGTTTGTTGGGTGCTTTCTCCGTGTCTTTGAAATTCAAAAATTTGGTAGATAGTTTCAGGTGGATTCATACCTCTGTGTATGGATCTAATGCTTACGTATAAATCTTGGATGCTTGCCGGTGATTGAAATGTAGTCCTTTATCAATCTGAAAGAAATAGATCTGATGGATGTAAAAGAAACGAGAATAATTTCAGGAAATTTATTAATTCTAAAAGTCTTGTGGACATTCCTATGTCTGGATGTTACTATACTTGGACTAATTCCCAATATCCACCTACTCTGGTGAGATTAGACAGACTTGTTTTCACTACATATTGGGAGGATATATGCATTTATTTGGTGCAACATAGACTACGAATATTTATCTCATATCATGGTCCAATTCTCCAAAATTTCAACATAGACTTGTTTTTAAACATGCTTTCAAGTTCAAAAATTACTATTTAGACCATCCTGCTTTTTTGGATCATATGATATTGTGGGCAAGTCTTATTCTTGCTAAAAAACTTCAAGTAATTAAGCTTTTAATCAAGAAGTGGAGTAGAGAAACTTTTGGCTCTTTGCAGGATCAAGTGGATAAATTTGAGATCGCCATTGATGTTTATGATAGTCTAGAAGAGGCCAATAATCTGAACAATGTGGATTTTGTGTCTAGGGAATAAGCTAGGATAAATCATAGAAATACGTCTTTAAATCTCACATATGAAATAGTTTTCTTGAGTTAAAGGTCAGTGGTTAACTGACAGTGAAACAAACTCAAAAAAAATTCATAGAAATGTTATGGAAATAAATTTGACAATTAACTATTTAATGATCAATAAGATAATTCATGACAAGAACAATATTACCGAGGAGTGGTCGGTTATCATCCAAGAAAAATATTTCAAGTTTTTTCACTTCACAAAGTATGGATCAGAGCACAATGATAAGAATAAGTTGTTCCTTAGAAAGGTATGGTCGTTATTCGTATTTGATAACTTAAGTAACATGGGCGATTTTTTGTTTTAAGACTAAAGTAATTATCTTAATTATGAAGGCAAAGATTGAGTAAAGATGATCAATAGGTTGAGCGTACTGGTTAAGGATTCACCTTCAATCATAAGACATGCACTTTAACTAATAACTAGAGTTATCACTTAATCATTCACTATCAATAATTCTAGAGTACCCCCGTCGAGAGCATACTCCGGTAATTTCCTTATGTCATTACATATCATAACAATGAATATGCAATTACTACTTAAAAAACAACCTAATGCAATGTTCTACCAGGTTTAATCCTCCAAGAGCATTAAGTTATATAAATTGGACTAATCAATGCAATAAATATACTACGAGTAATCTAGTTAACATAGGTCAAGCTTCTACATGCAATCACACAAAGGTTTTGAATACAATTAATAATCAAAATATGTTATTTATGACAAGGTTCATCAATAATTATGTATCTCAAAACCCTAGTTTATCACTATATATAGATTCATGGTTATTTAGTAGTGCTCCTAAAAAAACATTCTCACAATCATACATAGCGATATAATTAGTAAAACAAGAACGATAATGATTTAATCAAGATAACAAAACTAATGTATTAATCAAGTAATACGTTCATGATATCTAACTAAATCCTTAACCAATATGAAAGGTTTAGCTCATCATGGATTTCTCAAAATCCATGGAAAATATAGAAGATAACAAGTAAAGCAAACCCTAGCAATCGTGATGTTCGATCACAACTCCAATCCCTAACTCCTTGTTCTCCTTGTGTTGTAAAGTGTATTGTCCCTTCAAAAAGTTTAGGAAGTTTTCTTATATATTTTTCTTGAAGTTAGGTCTTTTGAGCTTCATTAGGACCCATATTCCTCAAAAATAGAGTCAAAACGCGTCAAAAGTATCCCGTGGAGTTTTCAGGTTCGGCCAACTCGTGTGTGGAACTTTCCAGCCGAACCTGAAAACTTATTTTTGCTTAAAATTAGTTTCATATTTGGATGATTTTGGATAGGTAATTACCATCCGAACTTTCTCCTGGACACTCTCTTCTCTTCGTCTAAAATTTGCTCCAAAGTTCGGCTCACTTCTCCAAACTTACTATTAGTCGAACATTCTACTGGATACTTTGTCCAAAACTCATCTTGGGGTTCGACTATGATCATTGATCATTATTTAGATGAAAATTCTCCTGCATACTCCAAAAACTTAATTTCCCTGCTTCAGGTTCAGCTGATTCGTGTTGACCCATTATCGCCGAACTTCTCTATGTAGACTCAATTCTTCAAAGCTTGTTTCGCCCATAACTTCTTCATCCTACGTCGGAATGACCAAATTCTTTTTGCTTCGTCTTAATCTTTCAATTTCCTTCAATATAAAGTGAAGACATATTGGATTTGGATGAGTATAGTCTGGTCCTTTATCTAGATCCATTTGTAGCACTTGAGTTCCTTGTTCATTTATTGTACTAATAAACTTCATTCTTCTTCTTGGTTAAGTACACCTCAAAACTCTTAAGAAACTAAAAAACAAACAAAATCAAAGCCGAGAAGGGACTCAAGAGTCGAGATGGAATTGATTTTTCTTTTAGCAAAACAGGTGCTAAGGTTGTCATAACAATAGCAAGACACACAAGCAATTTCAGATCATACATAATGGATTACTGGCATATAGTTCTCTGCAGGTCAGAACTCAATTATTTTTCATGCTACAATACAAATATAGTTGGGTTAAATACCTCATTGTATCTCTCAAAAGTTCATTCTTTCAATCTAAACTAATATGTCATTTCTTAGCTTTAAGAGTTAGTGACAAGGTTTCAAACAGAGATGCTCTAAGATAAGATACAACATTCATGTAGCACTTTTGTGTGCAAACATGTATTCATGTGTGTTCACATTTTATGTAAGCTACACTATCATGTTAATGTGCATTCATATTGAGCCAAAGCTCATTCATGTTTTTCAGTTTCAAGGAGTTGTAAAATTTCAGGGCTTAACCTCAAGAACCTATCTCTAAAAGCTGATTTAAGACACATGCTTATGAGCTATTGCTGCACAATAGGTATCTAAAATTGAAACTCGATAGGTTGCATTTAGGTATAAGCTTTATATGTTGAATCTTAAGCAATAAAAGGAATACACTTATCTTCTTTTGCTGCTTGGAGTTCAATAGTTTTTTCACATCTATTCAGAACTTGTGCTGCAGGTTACATTAGTGTGTTCAATAACATCCTCCAGCAACTTAGATAGTTTGCTAAAGCAAATGGAGATTACAAACAATGCGGCATCAATAAGCTTCAAGAGATGAAGGTAAGATTATATAATCAATCTATAGAAAATGCAATAAGATTAAATTTCAGGCATGTTCAAGCATGTTAGACATTGAAATGCGACCAATTATGCCTCAAGATACATTTGACATGATATTAACAAAACCAAAAGCTATGCAGTATCAGGTAAGTTGCAAATGCAGGATAAAATTCTACTAACTCTTTCAAAGAATTGAAACACTTAAGCTCATATTGATTCATCCACATAGACTGCAATCAAAATTTAAGGAAAACAACGAAAACTTATCTTTCATGTGTATATTGTGATTCAGTATCCATTCACAGATGGTGATGAGGTTATGCGTTGTTCTTCAAGAGTTCAGCTCGTTGATTGTTACAACTGAGCTATGTTTGTTTGTTTCTCAGTATCTATCATTTGACACTGGGTGGTTGCGTTAGACTCTTCCAATTGTACAACGGTAGTGGTGGTGGGTAAAGATCATTTGGAACTGATCCTACTTTTAAAACTTGTTTTCAAAATCATCTTAACATGTCGCGTTGACGATTATGCCACTGAAAATCCTTTGGAACTGATTCTCTATTGTGCATCTATTGATAATGTGGATGGGTACAACGGAAAAGTAAGAAGTTGTGTTGATGAAAGAGGCTTGTATATGAGCGGGAGCAGTTGGGTGAGAACCCTTTAAGATGATAAGGTGCAAGAATTATTATCACCAAGATATTGAAGGAGCATTGTTGACTAGAAGAGTGATGGTGCCTGGTTTTTGATACTCATAGTACAGCTCTATTCAAGCTTTATATTTTCCAGTGAACTGGGCAGGGTTTCATGAAAATCAACAACTCTAGAATGGTATCAGTGTGGCTTTTTAATTCCACTAGTGGCTGGTACAGACTCACGAGCAGCCTTGTTGGTGAGTTGCTTCCTAGGTGCCTTTAATTCAATTGGCTTACAAACAGTTTGCTTAGTATGAATCATTTATGCAAAAACTAAAATCACCCAGATTACTACTTCATAACATAAATCAGAACTACTCAAAGATTTTAAAATGCAGATTTACAAAACAACCTTATAATCAAAACTAAACCTTAATTCAATATGACACTACAAGAATGCGGCTAAGCATCCGATTACAACCCTAATTAACAACAAACGAAAACAAATATTCTACTAGAAAGAAATTTTCCATGTTCTTTACAGAGATCAGGATAGAACAGTTGCAGAACAAAAACTAAACCACAATTTATATTATTGTACTAAAAGTAAGGATCCTAAAACACTGCGGATGATACAAACTCTGAATGAAATAGAGAGATTTTTTGAATAGGAATCATAAACAAACTCTGAATATTATCAAATTACATTTGTTGTTAAACTTTGAAACAATCAATCATTCGAGAACAAACAACGGGTAGATCAAATAGGCAAAAATTCAATCTGAGATCGAAAATTGAAATTCCATGAAAATAAATTCAATGATATGGGTAATAGAGTTTCAGACGTGCTGGTTCTAGATATAACAATCGATTTTTGATTAAGATTAAAGATAAAGATATTTTGTTTTTCAATCAAGAAACCCTATAAATTTTTGTTGAATTGTTTTCGAGATTTTGATCTCAAAAGCAAGATAGAGATAAATACAAATCTAAACTTCGGTCATTAATTTATCAAGCAATTTTTTATGAAATCATCGATTTAGGTTGTTAAAACCCTAAAATTATTTTTCTGAAAATCGATTTCAAATCAAAGATTTATCGATTGTAATCGAAATAGAGTAATTAAGATAGATTAAACTTATCTTTTTAATCGGTTGTTGATGAGTTTTCTCTGCAGATGTAATTGTTGATGATGAATTTCGTCAATTCTTCCCTGCTAATTCACAACTGTTTTTAAAGAACATGTAATTTTTATATTGGTTTTGATTGTAATCAAATCGATTGAGACTTTAGGTTAAAAGATGATAAACTAGGTGTGAGTGCCAAAAAGTAATCACCGTTAGTCTCACCAACAACTAAGTCTTTGCAAGCAGCAAACCAAGAACGCAGCAGATTTTGAGCGCACTACAGGCAGCGCCCAGCGCACTACAAGCAGCGCCATGCAATCCATTCCAAGTCCTAAGCGCACCACTCTCTAACTAATCATTAGATCCTCCATTCAAACACACCACTCTCCATTCAAACAGATTAAACATACAACTAATCATTAGAACCAATCATTGTTAAATGCAATTGTGCACACAAATCAATGGATTCTACTTGAAATAAGCACAGCACAGCTGTTGACATAAAGCAACTAATGCTGCGTTCTCATGATGTTGCTGTTAAGTAAAGCGACTAATGCTGCGTACTTCATGTTACTGCTGCTACGTTCTTAATTGGTTGCTGCGTACTTCACAATTGCTGCTGCGTACCTGCTATTGATGCACACTTAATGCTTTATTGGTATTGCACACCTGAAGCTGGTATTGATTGAAGCAATCACCCAATACCTCCTCTCAATGAAAGCGCCAATACCTCTTCCCAAAAAGCACCAATACCTCCTCTCAATAAAAGCACCACCACCTCCTCATTCCATCTTTTCTCTTATGTAGACACGTGGCCGGCTCAATCAACATGTGGCAAATTTTATTGACATGTGGCAAAGGGTTTTTTAATAAATGTCATTTTTATTTTTCCTATAAATACTAAATCAATTTGTAAAGAGAAGGAGACTTTTGGCCGACTCTTCTCTTCTATCACATTTTCCACTGTAACCCAGAGAAATGAATAAAAAACCCCAACTTCATTATCCGTGGACGTAGGCAGATCATTGCCAAACCACGTTAAATGATTGTCTTCATTTTCATTTTTTTCCCTCTGATAATTTTGATCTTAATTTTCAACCAATTATTTTTAATTTACAAGTTGTTGTGGTGATCAGATTTTTGGTCATTATAGTTTGGCGCTAGAAATAGGGATTGGTTTAAAAGATTTATCCTACCTGATACATAGATTGAGGCAAGCTTCAGAGAACTGGATACATGGAGAAATCAGAGAAGGATAGAAAAAAAAAAACTTTCACCGAAGAACAAACTGATAACAGAAATTACAAACCAGATGACGGAGTTGGTGTCCATCTCGTCAATTTTACCTCGGAGCAACAAAATTGTGAATATTATAAAGAGACAAATAGCCATTTCAGTGGAAGCTTGGAACCATGATTCCTTTAACAAAGAGTCTGAATATTGTTACTCCAACAAGCCCAACTTCCTCAGCTACTTCAGGTGTTAGGAACTGGCTTCTTCGATCCAAACAGGCATGTTGTAAAACCAGCATGAATTGGATTCATCAGATATTCTCCAACCCCATGGAAATAGCAAAACTTCACAATCTCAGCAGTGGAATAATGAAAAGTTACTACTTAATTTGTTCGGTGGGACACAGCATTCAGTAGTAACTTTTCATTATTAACTTTTCATGGCTAATATTAAGAAGAGACCAAGTCCTCAACATCACAAGATCTAGTCGTTCTTCAGCTAAGCTCCATCCAGCCCAATGAAGCAAAGAGCAATCACTAAATGGAAGAGTCCACAAGCATCTGTTGTAGATCATCAACTGCCAATCACCACTATGGCACAATCACAACCTTAGTAAAGGAGCAGCGAAGCAGATCCATCCCGAGAAAGTTCAACCATAGGTCCTTACCAAGTAGTTACCGAAAAGCTCCCACTTCAACTTCTTATTGGAGTAATTGTGACGTAATTCAAGCCAAACTAACCAAGCTGTAATCCAACAAGAGCCACATCCAAGCTGCCCAATTACTGCGTGGCATCCCAAGTTCCACCGCACAAATATGGTCTCTAAATTAACCACTTTATTTATTGATTAGTGCAGAAAAAAGAAGATCCAAATCATCTTTGTCGAGAACGTTAAGGAAGTACATCGCACTCCAAATAGTTGTGGCCCAGTCCAAGTGCAACCACACATAAGTAATCGCTTTCACACCATACAGGCCTGCACTTGCCAACCTCGCACTACTTGCGGTCCAAACTCATTCCAGTACGTCAACTCCAATCTGATGATGGCACCAAATTAACGCCAGCCCGACAAAGACTAAAGATACCTATGAAAGGCACTTCAGAGATGTAGCAACCATGCGATAATGATACACTTGGGGGCAAGTCGAAAGTACCAAAATAAAGTGCACCAAGTGGAAGTAAAGTTCAAGCCCATTAAACACAGCCTAGCATGGTCCGTAACTTACTAAGGCTCAAGCACATGATGGCGCAGCCCAGTTTGGTTCGTAGCATTTCCCTTCATACGCAGCAATTCCCACTCAAAGTACGGGGCGCACTACGCAGCTAGGTCCGCAACATGGATCGCACCATTCCTGCAACTCACCTACGCAATACACTCATCATTGGCGCACTATGCTCATCATCTCACTACAGCTTTTAGTTTCGCAGCACGCAGCTCACTTGCGCATAACAGTTTCCAATTGCTCACCTACGCTCTATAGTTTTCAATTTCGCAGCTCGCAGCTCACCTGCGCTCTACAATTACCTGTACTGTTAAAGACAACATTACAACAACTCAAAGCTTATTTCAAAGAGAAGATCGATGTTGAACTGGAAAATATGATTTGCTTGTACCACGAGGACAGTACATATGCATGGTTACAACCCAAACCTGACAGAGCACCAGCTTCATCTTAAATGAGCTAAGTACTACCAGTTCCAATTTAATACAAATGCTTTCATTTAAATGGAGGATCATTTTGTTACAGGGGCCGTCTCTAACCATCAATGCAAGTACAATAATTTACGCAGTCGTGTTATCGAGGGTAGGGTGAGCGATGATGTGGTGAAACAGATGTTAACTCTGGTTTTTCTTAGTCATAGCAGTAGCCTTGAACGCGGAAGTGGTTGGGAGAAAAGCTCAGAATGAGTGGTAAGACAAGACATGGAGGAAAAGGGAGAACGCGAGTAAAAATGAAGGGCGCGGAAAGGAAAAAACAATGTGGGAATTGGGTCGCTCGGTTAGAAACTAGGATCCTACTGTGGTTCCCAAATTTTTTAGGGGTAAAAGTAAGAGCCTAGTTTTATCCAA
The DNA here is from genome assembly GCA_023531435.1 of Papaver californicum. Taxonomy (NCBI): domain Eukaryota; kingdom Viridiplantae; phylum Streptophyta; class Magnoliopsida; order Ranunculales; family Papaveraceae; genus Papaver; species Papaver californicum. The sequence continues at coordinate 6,537,218 of JAJJMC010007730.1, forward strand.
AGCTGAACCAATCCCCAAAGAGAGATAAAGAAAACTCACCTATTAGTACTATTTAGGGTTGTTTATGGTAACGGGTACGGAAATCCACCAAAACCAAACCGAATAGGCCAAAACTGAACTGAACCGTTTGTTAATGGAACGGTTATGGAAAAAATATGGAAACCGGTAGTCACGGTTTCGGTTTTGGTTGAGTAAAAAACCGAACCGTTATGCCATGGAAAACCGACTATTTAGGACCGTTGATCTAGTTTGTGATAGATCTAATCTAAACCCTTCATTACCCTTGATATATAACCCTACCCTAACTTTCTTACCCTAATTCTCTTCCATTTTTTGAGCAGCAGCCCAGCATCCGCCTCCAATCTCTTCTCTTATTCTTCTCCACTCCTTTACTGAAGATCTGACTTACAATTCCTTCTACCACCAGCAACGAAACAAGAACTTTGTGGTTTAGGTAGACCAACTATTGATGTTTTTAATTTTAAACTTGTTGGGAGCGATCCTGGTCAGGGAAGGCTAAGACGGCGCCTCGCATATGGGTAGCAAGAGGGCGCTTATGCCCCGACGATGGGGCCTTATGGGGAAGGGCCCAATAAGGACAGCACACCCCCCACTTTCAAGCGCACCTCTGTATCGACTGAGGAAAAGTCTTTGAGAAACAGATGATGATGATCTTGAACGAGTAATACATCCACTAGGGCTTGGTTTAGTTGAATGATTTCATACGCCGGAATTGTGTTCTGCACTGGTTTTGCTGTCTGGACTTTGTCAAAGGGTCATCCCCATGCGGAGGAATAACCAGTAAGTGTTTTCAATTCATATTCAATCGATTTATTTAACTGTCTATATTTGGTTTCAGTGTGTATTTATCATTTGATTTGTGATAATTTGTTTTAAGTGTGAAATTTTATTATAATTGTTTTTGTTTTCTGCAGGCATATCCTTACATGCACATCCGAAACAAGGAGTTCCCATGGGGTAAGTTTATCTTCTTATATTTATAATTCATTCCTATGGTAGTTTGTTGTATTCGTTTTATTCAGTTGGATTGTATATCCAATTCAAGAAAAAGCACTGGTTGTTTTAAAATTGAACATAACTGTAGGTGTCCGTTTAACTTTGCTCTTTAGTCTGTAACTTTTCTCTTTAGTTGGATAAGGAGTAGACAATTTTTATTTGCTCAACAGATAAAAGCAATTATCCTAATTGTTAACTTCAATTCGTTTATTATTGTATACACTATGATGTCCTGCACATACGGCAAAAGGTGCACATAGATGTTGTAAGCATGGAAAACACATGGCTTGTTGTTTGATGTACCGTGGTGATGTTGTTCCAAAGGACGTTAATGCTGTTGCGGCTACTATCAAGACCAAACGAACTGTTCAGTTTGTTGACTGGTGAGTAAAATCTTCGACATAAGTAGCAGAGAATGATTTGAATGAGAGAAGTAAGTATGTATTGCTCTCTTTACTTGAATACTTGGATTGTTCTTGAGTGTTCTTGAGAGTTCTTGAGTTTCTTGTGAGTTTTGATCTTGAGTAGTTACACAAAGTTGTGTTAAACTTTGTTTGGGAGGATTACTTATCTAGTAACGGAATTCTAGACAAGTGCCGCACAGAGTAAAGTCGAGGCGAAGGACCGACCCCGTGATAACTGGTATGATTTCAGATGACTAATGCTGGTTTTATTCATTGATTCACATATATTTGAGAAAGGTAAAGGTTATGGAAGAGAGCCATGTAACTTAGATATTAGTATATTACACCAACAGTATGGTGCAGAAGATTCACTATCGTCTATCTCTTGGACCGAATCGGAGATCAGTGCACCTGCAATTTGAGTTTCTTTGTTAATATGTGGCTTTTTGTTAATATTACTCTTAGGTATCCATATTTCTTACACAGCCATAACGTTATCCTTATCATTGGTTGTAAATGCTATAGTGTTAGGTTAAGCTATTGTAAGTTGTAACAGCATAATACAGGAATGCAATTTTCTTTTGATACTCATTTATCTTTGTAACTCCTCCTCTCTTTGTTGATCCGCATAGGATGTGATGTAACTCCTCCTCTTTTTGTTGATACTAAAAATGTTTTTTTATTTTATTTTTTTTTGAATTTTTTTTGAATTTTGTACTGTTAGTTTCATGAAACTGACACAACCAGACGGAAAATCAAAACCGGCTGGAAAAAACCAAAACCGAGTAAAACCGAACCGGCGATAAATGGAACGGTTTTGGAAAAGTTTTTGGAAGACCGACTATGCCGGTTTCGGTTTTGGTTTGACTAGAAACCGTACCGAAACCGGCCATGAACAACCCTAGTACTATTCCTATTTTTTTATAGACTTTTCTTCTTTACCTCATTCTAACATATATCTTCTCAAATCCCTTAGTGTTATTAAAGTGCCATTCCTAATCTAATCCTTAACTTCTCATTTATTCTTTTTTATCCTTATATTTTATGGTATTTTTTATAAGAGCTTGGAATCAGTCCCCAAGTCTATAGATAATCATGGATTCGAGCCCAGCTAATATAAGTGACTCCCTTTATCAATGGTTAGTTATTTTTCAGGTATCAACAGACCTAATTATATTGCTAGATGGTGATTGTGAGAAGGTTAGGAACCTCATGAATATACTACTTGGCTTTGAGCTTGTTTCTGGATTTAAGGTTAATTTCAAAAGAAGTGCTCTTGCGCCAGTTGGTAATACAGTCAATTCTAGAGAAAGTGTTGTTATTTTTGGATGCCCAAATGACTTATTTCCCATTGAAATACCTTGGCATTCCTCTAGGAAGTAAATCTAAGTATGTTGGATTATGGGATGTAATCATTCAGAGAAAAATGGTGAACGTTAGATAAATCACTACATTCTGATGTTGATACACACATAGTATGACAGAGCCACCTGCTCAGCAAATTGTCCTTAACACAATAGTTCTCGGGTACTCCTCAATAATGAGAGATGCTATACCCCAACAGAGAAGATGTGTCCAGGATGAAACTGCTCGTTATGATTTGAATTAGCACAATACAAATCATCCTCATACGAACTCAATAGCAAGATATATGGAAGGGAAATAAACATTCAATTTACGCAAGAAGAGGGGAAAAGAACTAGGGATAATAGCCTGTTCTGGAGTAGTTGAAATGGAGAAATACATTTTTCTTTTATAGCCAAAGATGGAGTGAAATCCTCCCAGAATTAATTGAGAATAATTTTTTTGTTTAAAATAACAAATTTAATTTGAAACGGTAATAAAAACGGTTTAGAAAATATTCTCTCATTAAAACACCTTAATTCTAGCCGGGTCAGATGCCCCCATAATTGAAGCAAAATTAATTTTTATATGAAATTCCTTTAATGAAATTTATTCTGTTTAAAAAAAGGTAAGTCTTGGTTGGCCCGTAGCCTCAGCTACGCCCGCACCCGCAAGCATTCCCGCAGCACATAAGCACCGCAAGCTCCAAATGCAATGCACATGTGTGAAAATCAAGTGTGCACCAACTAGCCCATTGCCTTAGTCCTCCCCCAACCACAAAAGATTATAAACCCTAAGGGCCCTCCCTTAGTTGTATTTTTTGTGGTAATAAAGGGAGAACTCATCTCTAGTCTCTCCAATGTGGGACTAAAAGTTCTTCATTCACAATAGTGAAAAATGAGCTAGTGTACCTTAGTGACTTCTAGGTCCTTAGGTCCATTCCCACAAAGACTAAAATTCATTTTTAAATTTTATTTTTCTCCAACAATCCCCCACATGAATGAAAACCCGATAAAAATCAGAAATCAGAAAGCTAGAAATACCTCTTAGGCAATAGGTGTCCATGAGGTCTTGAACCTTTGCTTAGTGAGAAATTACCGGAACTACTTGATGGACAGCGAACACGGTGTCTTGAACTGCCATCGTTTGGTGTAGTTCATCAATAACTTCCACGCGTGATATCTCTCTAGGTGATGTTAAGTTCGTGTCGTTGTGTCCATTTTAGCCCTGGACGTATCCCGTTTCGCAGAATGCTCTAGAGAATCAGCTCAGTTCTCATAGGAAGCGACCCATTTCCTCATTCAGATAGGTGACTTCTATCAAGAGTGTTTACTGCTACACCCCTCTTCAATCTTAAATTGATACTATATAACTCATTAAGACATAATAAAAATGTCATCCTCACATGCAGTCACACTATCACGTCTACACCATAGGGAAGGGACAGAGAATGATATTCTCAGATAGTGTTTCCTTTAACCCACCACAATTAGTTGTGTCATTCGAAACCTTGATCTTAGGATCTCCAGTCAGCAAGGTTGAGTATCCTTCATGACAAGTTTATTTGATGAGATTAAGCCACATCCCCCTCGATGCATTACTAACTATCTCCTTGGAAAAACCTTTCGTCAAAGGGTCCGCGATATTCTCTTTAGACCTCACAAAGTCAACAGAAATAACGCCAGTTGAGATTAGTTGTTTTAGGGAATTGTGTCTTCTACGAATGTGTATAGACTTCCTATTATAGTTGTTGTTTTCAGTATTAGCTATTGCGGATTGACTATCACAATGTATATATATAGCTGGCACAGGCCTATACCAAAGAGAAATATCTTTTAAAAGGCATCTTAGCCAAGCGGCTTCCTTTCCTACTTTATCTAACGCAATAAACTCTGATTCCATAGTGGATCGAGCTATACATGTCTGTTTGGAACTCTTCCAAGATACCGAACCGCAAGCTAGAGTGAAAACATATCCACTCGTAGACTTAGACTCCTATGAGTCCGCTATCCAGTTTGCGTCACAATATCCTTCAAGGACCGCAGGGTATCTCTCATATTTTAAACAAAAGTTTAAAGTGTACTTCAAGTATCTTAACACTCTAATAAGTGCATCCCAATGCTCTTGTACCGGATTACATGTATACCTACTTAACCTACTCACATCATAGGCAATATCTGGTCTTGTACAGTTTATTAAATACATCAGACTTCCTATAACACGTGAATATTCAAGTTACGAAACTCCATTACCCTTATTATTATTGAGTCTACAACAAGGATCATAAGGAGTACAAGCAGATTTACAATCAAACTGGTTTTATTTTCTAAGCACAGATTCAATATAATGAGATTGACTAAGACTATATCCATTAGAATCTCTTCATCCCTAAGATTACATCAGCAGGCCTAAGTTCTTCATGTCAAAGTTCCCATTTAGCATGTTCTTAGTGGAATTAATTACATCCATGTTTGTACCAAGTATAAGCATATCATCAACATACAAGCATACAATCACACAGGCATCATTCACAAGTTTAGTATAAACACACTTGTCAGATTCATTTATTTTAAAACCACTAGAAATCATTACATGATCAAATTTTTCATGTCATTGTTTAGGTGCTTGTTTCAAACCATATAAAGACTTTCTCAATTTACAAACTTTGTTTTCACAACCTTTCACTATATAGCCCTCAGGTTGGTCCATATAAATTTCTTCATCTAATTCACCATTTAGAAAAGTTGTTTTTACATCCATTTGATGTATCTCTAAGTTATGAATGTCAGCAATAGCAATTAACATCCTAAATGGAAGTAATTCTTGTAATAGGTGAATAAGTATCAAAGAAATCTACACCTTCTATTTGTTTATAGCCTTTAGATACTAATCTAGCTTTGTATTTTTCCACAGTTCCATCTACCTTATGTTTCCTTTTGAAGATCCATTTACAACCTATGGGATTACACCCTAGAGGTAAATCTACAATCTCCCAAGTATCATTATGTATAATAGAATCCATTTCACTAATATTAGCTTCTTTCCATCATGGAGCTTCAGAAGAAGTCATGGCTTCTCTATAAGTTTGTGGATCAGTCTCAGCTAAGCATGTTATAAAGTCTGGACCAAAAGATTTTCCAATTCTAAATCTTTTGCCTCTTCTAGGCTCAAATTCATCTTCTTCTACAGGTAATGTCTGACTAGTAGAAGGGACATATAGGGGATCAACACATATCATGCGATATTCAGATTTCAAAGGAAAAACATTTTCAAAGAACACAACATCCCTAGATTCCATAATGGTATTCATACCAATTTCAGATACTTCAGAACTCAGAATCATAAATCTATATGCAATAGTATGTTCAAGATACCCTATGAAGACACAGTCAACAATTTTGGGTCCTATCTTGGTCTCTTAGGTGGAGGAATAGACACCTTAGCTAAACACCCCCACACTTTAAAGTATGTATAAGGAGGTTGCCTACCTTTCCATAACTCATATGGAGTTTTTTCTGATCCTTTAAAGGGTACTCTTTTCAAGACATAGCAAGCTGATAGGACGGCCTCCCCCCACAAGTTCGCAGGTAGTCCTGAACTAATTAACATGGCATTCATCATCTCCTTAAGGGTTTGGTTTTTCCGTTCAGCCACACCATTAGATTGTGGTGAATAAGGAGGGGTAACTTCATGTATAATGCCATGTTCTATGCAAAAATATCTTATAGGGATTACATACTCACCACCACGGTCAGACCTAACAGTTTTATTGGTAGTACTCATTTGTTTTTCAACTTCTAGTTTATAAATCTTAAAGGCTTCTAAGGGCATCTCCAACGGACGAGGGGACCAAAGAGTAAAGATTATATTTACTCTTTGGTCGCCTAAATTCTAGCGCAACAGGCGATTAAATTTGGGTTTTCGGCGACTATATGTACAGTACCAGAGCAGTTTTACTCTGAAACATATATATAGTCGCACGCTCTTGTAAATATGCGTTAACAAAAAACGCTTCGTTAATAAAGCGTTTCAAAACACGGACGCAGTGCCTGAAAAGCGTTTGATGAGACGCTCACAAAAGAATGCGTATGAAGTAACGCTTCACTAGGAGAACACTGGCATAAGAAACGCAAGCCAAATGAGCGTCTGGTTAAAACGTTATGCTGAAATAACGTCCGTATATAATACATTCTATTAAAAAGACGTCCATAACAGGCGCTCACTTAGGAGAGCGCCGGAGCACCAACCTTATTAACGCTTACACTGGTGGACGTGCTTCATTACGCTTCTTTAGGTGAACGTGAAACTCAACTCACGCTTCTGTTGGTGGACGTTTCAATACTAAGCGCTATTATAAAGGGGCTTCTGGCATTCAGGTGTCTTTTAGGCACAGCGTATATCACTAAATGTCCATTAGTGTGGACGTTAAACATATGTTTGATTAAGGAAGCGTACGAGAATGCAAACGCTCATTTATAAGTGCGCCTGGTTCCAGAATATGAAACGCTCACCCAAATGTGCGTCCAACGACATACGTCCCACTACAGAAACGTCCGTGTCACCTAACGTTCTTTTAAAATAGCGTTTTATAACAGACGTCTAATTAAAACGACGTGCGATCATATTTACTCACAAAACCGTTGTGTAAAAAATGAAAAACGAGCAAAATTTTTTACTCTTTGGTATTTGGTATACTCGTACCGTTGGAGTTTCCCTAAGGTATCATCCTTACCTTTAAGTAAATAAATATGACAGTACCTCGTACAGTCATCTATAAATGTGACAAACCATTTTTATCTCCTCTAGTTTGAACTGATTTCATGTCAACTAGTTCTGAATGAATTAATTCTAAGGGTTTAGAATTTCTTTAAATATTTTCCCGTAGTATTTTTTAGCATATTTTGATTCTACGTATATTTCACATTTATGTTCATTATCCAAACTAAATTTGGGGATGCAACCTATGCTAGCCAGTTTGTTCATTGATTTATAATTTGCATGACCAAGTCTACCATTCCAAACATTCAATGACATACAAACATAAGCAGAAGAATGAATTTTATTCATTTCAACAGAGGTTACATTTAATTTGTAAAGGCCCTCGGTCTTATAACCCTTTCCTACATAGTCTTTACCCTTAGTGATAATAACTTTCCCAGATCAAAATACAAGTTTAAATCCCTTATCATCTAACACACCACAAGATACAAGGTTTTTGCAGATGTCCGGAACATGTAGAACTTCATTCAATGTGAGAGTTTTGCAAGAAGTGAGTTTCAGTCCAACTTTGCCTTTTCCCGCAACCTGTGCTGCGGACGAGTTACCCATGTAGATTTTTTCTCCTTCTCCTACCTTATGATACGAGGTGAACATATCTTTGTTTCTGCAGACATGCTTGGTAGCACCAGAGTCTACCCACCAGTCTCTCACATTGGTTACCAAATTGACTTCAGACATCGTGCCAGAAAACTCGATCTTGTTGCTTTCAACTAAATTAGCATTGGGCTTCTTATTATTAAAGTTTTTACATTTCCTACAATGCATTGCCATATGGCCAGGAATACCACAAACATAACACACACCTTTAATTTTACCAATGCCAGATTTGAGTTTCGAGAAAGTACCTTTCTTGTGCGGACCAGGCTTGCGGTTGCTGCGGTCCAGGCTTGCGGAAGACTTGTTTTCAGTGACATGAGCTTTGTTGGACATGTCCCTTGCGGAAGATACATTTTTATCTTTTGAACACATCAATTCTTCCACTTGAATCTTCTTACCCAATTCAACCATACTGACTTCACCAGTTTCATGTCTCAATCTTCGTTTGTATTCAAACCAGGAAGAAGGTAATTTCTCAATCACCGCAGACACTTGAAACATTTCATCAATCGCCATTCCTTCAGCAATAATTTCATTGATAATGCGCTGAAGTTCAAGAAATTGGTCAACCACTGACTTATCATTAGACATTTTGTATTCTAGGAACCGGGTAACCAAGAACTTCTTACTACCATTAGTTTTCGCTTCATATTTTGCTTCTAATGCAGCCCATAAGTCAAACGCATAAAAGTTTTCTTTTGCGTTATAGAAATCATAAAGAGCATCTTCTAAACAGTTCAGAATATGGTTTTTGGCCATATAGTTTTGTCTACCCCAACTGTCTAATTCTCTTTCATTGCCTGGATCATTCAAGGTCTCATCAAAAGGCTTCAAAACTAATTCATCCAACATGTGAAAACTTAGAAAGAACAACTTATTGGATTGCCATGTTTTGAAGTCTTTGCCACTGAATTTTTGTGGTCTGTCAACATCACTTTTAGCCATTAGAACAGAATAAATGATATTGTGTTAAGATTGTTGGTTCTGCAACAATGGAAAAAGACTAAACAAAGAAAAATGGTTAACGTTAGATAAATCACTCACTCTGATGTTGATACACGCACACTAGGACAGAGCCACCTGCTTAGCAAATTGTCCTTAACACAATAGTTCTCGGGTACTCCTCAATAATGAGAGATGCTATACCCCAACAGAGAATATGTGTCCAGGATAGAACTACCCGTTATGATTTGAATTAGCAAAATACAAATCACCCTCATACGAACTCAACAACAAGATAGATGGAAGGGAAATAAACGCTCAATTTACGCAAAACAAAGCAAGAAGAGAGGGAAAGAACTAGGGATAGTAGCCTGTTTTGGGGTAGTTGAAATGGAGAAATACATTTTTCTTTTGTAGCCAAAGATGGAGTGAAATCCACCCAGAATTAATTGAGAATAAATTTTTATTTAATCAACAAATTAAAGTAAAAAATTTAATTTGAAACGGTAATAAAACAGCTTAGAAAATATTCTTTCACTAAAACATCTTAATTCTAGTCGGATCAGACGCCCCCATAATTAAAGCAAAATTAATTTTGGTTTTTAATTCTTTTAATGAAATATATTATGTTTAAATAAAGGTAAGTCTTGGTTGGTCCGCAGCCTCAGCTACGCCCGTACCCTTAAGCATTCCCGCAGCTCGCAAACGTGCGTGCTTCGAGGCAAAGCACCGCACATGTACACCAACTAGCCCATTGTCTTAGTCCTCCTCCAACCATAAAAGCTTCTAAGCCCTAAGGGCCCTCCCTTAATTGCATTTTCTGTGGTAATAAAGGAAGGACTCATCTCTAGTCTCTCCAATGTAGGACTAAAAATTCTTCATTTACAATAGTGAGAAATGAATTAATGTACCTTAATGACTTCTAGGTCATAAAATCCATTCCCATCAAGACTAAAATTCATTTTTAAATTTCCTTTTTCTCCGACAAAAGCCTATGAGTTGGTATTTTGAAAATCAAAGATGTAATGGAGCTGAATTCTACTATTCAGGTGAGCAACAGTGATAGATGTTTGTTCTAGAATTACAGATGGTTGAATGGTCATTCTTTAATGTCTTTATTTCCTACTCTTTATAAACTTAGTAGATTGCAGGAGGCTACTATTCAAGAAATGCTTGAAAACAACATAAAAATTAGTTGGAACATTGCTTTTGGCAGGTCCCTAAGTGAGGACATATCTCATTTGTTAGATATGATCTCTAGTTCCAACCGTGTGATGAAGAAGACCATAGAGTCACTAAATGGTAACAACCCATTTTTTGTTTCAGACTGTTACAAGGACTTGAAGGATGAAGGTCTGATCTTGTTCCTTTATGAACGTGGAGGATTCAAGGACGATGTTAAAATTTTGATTTTCGATTGGTGCATAGGGGCAAAGATTTTCGAGGGTATCACTTTGAATACAGTTTTGAGCGATTGGGAGGCTGTAATGGATTAGGGTTTTACTTTATTTTGGTTATTTCGTTCAGCTCTGCTTTAATTGAGCTGGTTTTGTTTTCTCCTTTGCTTCAATGTGTTACTATCATGGTGATGACCAGATTGTTTAATAAATCTTGTCCTTTTTAAGTTAAAAAAAAAAATAAAAAATTGTGAATGAGTATGAGGCTATATGCCTATATACTAATGTAGTAACCTATATAATGAAAATCCGGAAATTATTAGTACACATTTTTGCTAAAACACGCTTCCAAACATCGGACGCACATATGACATGAGCACAACCCCAAATAGAAGTGTCTGTCCTATACACGGTTTACCGGTTGATTAGAGGCAGTTATGCGATGCACGAAATGCCAAAAATACTTTCTATCTACTGGATTGTCACGCCAAAAACATACACAACTTATGTGTCGTAAAAAAGTTGGGTAATAACATTCAGAATAAAACCCACAACTGACCACTAAAACGTTCACCTTTCAGGGTTCCAGGGTTTAGATTCATGCCGCATGAGGTAAGAGCGGGAAGTAGTGTATGGGTAGCAGCTTCGCACGGAAAGCTATGTTTGTTGTCGCATCGCCTACTTTTATTTAGGGCCTTGATTTTTCATCCGAGCATTTAATAGTTCAGCCTAAACGGTTTTGAGACCAACTAGTACAAAATGCTGAAACTAGCCAGATTGTTCTCCTGAGCTTCTCCCTGTTGGACTGAAATGGTTTTCAGAGTAACCAACGCTAATTGAGATACACAGAAGACACCATGAAAAAAGAAAGGAAAAAAAATGAAAGAAATTATATTTAAGGGGGGGAAAGAGTTGTTTTGAATTCTATCAAAACTGTTATTTGCACCTCAATTTAGAAACTACATCAAGATTTGTCAACAAAAGCCGACTCTGCGAGCTCAATGGCTCGTACTAGACCAGCGGCTTTGTTTTCACATTCGCGTTGTTCATCATCAGGATTACTATCAGCTACAATACCAGCACCAGCCTGCAGATGAGCAACCCATTCCCGTCGTCTGTTCACATTCTTGTATGAATACATAGTGTCATAATGATTTCCTGTTGGGAATACAATGGTGCGCAAAGCAAGTGCAATATCCATGTCGCCCGACAAAGACACACTCCCAAATCCACCGCTGTATGGTCCTCGCCTTGTAACTTCTAATCCGTCGATCAACTCCATGGCTTTCACCTGTTTTATATGATGAGTTAACAACTTAATGGAGACGAAGAAGAAAATTATTGAAGAAAGATCTAATTGTCAGCTGTTGGAGATTATTGGTAAGAAGCACAAAATAATAAACAATAACCTCTAGTTAACTTGCCCATTCTTGTTTCATGGCCATAAGTTCAATCTTTGAAAAGAAGTTTTATGTAATTTTAGGACGAAAAGCACCCAAGTCAACTATTGATTTAAGGAAAATGATAGGAGAAGTGATTAAACCTTGGGTGCCCCACTAACTGTTCCAACTGGCAATGCAGCACGTAAAGCATCCCAACAAGTAAGATCATCAAGTAATTCTCCAGTAACCTGGATGAGATAATTAACAGTAGTTCTAAATAAGAAATTGAGACAGCTTAATAGCACTAGCTTACCAAAAATACTGAAGACTAAGAGACAAAAAAAAGGGAAAAGAATTTCTTTCACATAATCATTAATCGAAATGTAAAGAATAAGTCCATAGTTGAACCAGTTCTTATGAATTGAATGAACATTTGTATAATGGGCGGAGAGATTCTCACAGTGGAGCTAATGTGCATGACATGGGAGTATCTTTCGATATTCATTAGCTTTTCCACTTTCACAGAACCGGGTTTTGAAACCTGCAGGAGAAATATGACCACTCAATTGTCTGAAAATACAGTGGCATCGCACACCAATGCAATGATTATATAAAGTGTTGACGGATATGGTGATTGACATAGATCTAAAGAAAGTGAAGGGATCAGGAATGTCACCTTTCCGACGTCATTCCTTCCCAAATCAACAAGCATAATGTGCTCAGCACATTGCTTTTCATCAGCCAGCAGCTGCTTCTCCGCCATCTTATCTTCTTCCTCAGTCTTTCCTCTTCTAATTGTTCCAGCAAGCGGTCGGTTAACTACCTTCCCCTTTCAACAGAAAATGATTTCATTGTTACCAAATGCTGGCCATGGACGCAACAGTATTTGTAGGATAATATTAATTTCAGTTTGGAAAGGGGTTTTGATTGATCAAAAAGAAGAAACTACTCCAATGATTGTAGGTTGAAGTGGTATAGAACCTAGTGAACCGAGCGACCAAAAGAAGACTTCTTCTCTTATGGGTTTTCTGAATTAACTTCGTTAGATGAAACTTTCTTCTCTTATGAGTTTACTTTACTTATTTAGTGATCAAAGTCGAGAGTTTCATGCAACTTGCTGAAAAAGACTGATTCTTATTCTACGATAAAAGATGATGAAATTGGATAGGAAAGACATTGGCTAACTCGTACTTCTGGGGCAAATAAGAGTTGCATCGTTCTGTTTCCAGTTGGTGCATCAAATAAAATCTTTTGATCCTTCATTTTCATTTTTGTTATTTTCATTTTTCTTATTCTGACTTTCTCTAGTCTTGTCTTAGTTCCAATGCCCCGCAAATAAAGGAATGAAAAGAATGATTTCATGAATGGTTCGATGACTTTCTATGATGTTTAGTGAATCAAAGAGGGAGTGATCCATAGACATAACCAAAGACTAAGTCTAAAGCTCTTAACAGCCTAATGCTTAATCTCTAACTTTCTTATATAAAATAACATTTAGTGCTGATCCTAGAATTTGGACAATAAAACTGTTATTAGTAAAATGGTGTATTAGAGTTGGCAAGAATATCAAAGCACCAACTGTGCCAGAAATAACAATTTCAGCTTACCTTCTTCACACGGGTAAGAATCTCTGGGCTTGACCCAACAAGGATGCATCCTCTAGCCTGATGAAGATGGAAACATGGAGCTTGGTTAGTTTTAACTATTCAAGGATGATCCGCTGGAAGTATGGAAAATTGACGTTAAGATAAATACCTGTAAATAAGTCATGTAAGGACTTGGGTTCACAACTCTCAATGCTCTATATACTTCAAATGGATCAGCAAAAGTACGGCGTTCGAAACGTTGGCTTAGCACAATCTGGAAAATATCACCAGCCAAGATATGTTCTTTCGCTTCAAGCACAGCTTTCTTATATGTTTCACTTGACATGGTCGATGTCTTTAACGGCGAACCAAAAAGGGGAGTTTGTATGTTCACAGACCCCGCAGCTAACTTTGGTCTAACGATAAATCAAATCAGTTATACAGCAGTAGAATATTCAAAGATAGCAGCTGTAAAGACAACTATTTAAAATTAAAAAAAAAAGTGGTAGGAGATGATTAACTAACGTGTCAATATCATGTACTGTAGATGTTAAAACTTCAAGTTTGCTCACTCCATCTTCATAAGCCTCTTGAACTGAAGAATATCGATCTAGCCGCACCCAGTGAATCACGTATACTCTCTGTGTGAGATGCAAATGAAACCAGTTACGTGAATAAATTAGCGAATCCCATGTGTATATTGAAACCAAGCAATAAGCATAGCCATAAACTACTGTCTTACAAGTATGCGTAGGTTAGAATTAAACAGGTAAACATGTTGAAACTCAATTTTATTCTTCTCTTGCGATCCCAAAATGAACATGTTATAGTACCTTTTCTACATGATCAAACACAATCACATCATCATAGAAACCTAAATGAAGATCTGCAAGGTTCCTATCATCTTTTGGTGCAGCAGAGAATGGAAGCTTTTTGCTTTCTGCATACCGCACTGTATCATAAGAGAAATAACCTACCCATCCACCTGCTCACGTCAACGTTTAAATTTTTTAATGCATACAGGAGAGAACAATTTTAAAAGTTAACAGTTCAAAGAATGAAGTTGAGCTACACGAGTACGTAGTTGTTAATGATGGAATGTGCTACAGACATATAATGGCAAGTATCAATAGGATATGAAGTTGTTGTCTGCATCAGAAAACAGAAAGGCCATAACCCATAAGTATTTCAGGGAATCTCAAATAGCAAGAAATAGTTGCATATGGTCTTACATAGACATTGTCATTATCGACAATTTTACACTACATCTCCAAGTGAGTTTGTTTTGGGAAAAAGAATGAAGAAGTGTAGTAGGTATAAGGAAATCCTGATATGGATAAGTTTTAAAACTCTGGCATACAAAGTAAGAAGTTTGATAACTCAACAAATAGTAGAGATAACAAAAAAAAAATCGATAACGAAGCAAAGTCATGTGAGATGATTTTAAATGCATATCAAAGACCTGCGATGACAATGTTATTGTGTGCTTAAGTTCTTCCCGCAATATCTCCACCCGCATTTATTTTCCAACCCTTTTAGGATAAATGCACATGTAGAAAATGCAGATTAGGAAAATCGACAAGCAATAGAATAGACCCAACAACTCTGTATCCATGCTGCTTCAAATTAAAACTATTACTCGCGTAGAAACAAAATTATTGAGTTTCTTGTCCGATTTAAACAAGCCAACTTGTGTTTCAGAAATTCGTTGAACAAAACATAGAGCACCTTATAAGAACATATCCATTACAATAAGAAATATTTCGTAAGCAAAACAAACTCGAACCGTACCTTTCCTCTATCACAATAATGAAACAAAATCCACATTTTAAGAAAGTCATATCTATATGTTATCAAATCAAGTAGTAGAATTACCACAAAACGCATCCGGCAACTCATTAATAAGCTGTGGGCTCCATCCTTCCATTAACCTTCTAGGAATCACCATAGGATCTTCAACAACTTCTTCAGTCCTATGCCCCTTTTCATGATCCAATATTGTGACTACATTTTCTTTAGCAATAACTTCCATACTTGGTTGTGCACCAACCACACTATACCTACCCTATATTAACACAATTAACCAAAGCAAACCTTCAATAATCATAAAACACAGTATCACCAAAGAGATTCATAAACTCAAATGTAAATAAAACAACTTACAACATTAGAAGCTTGAACACCTTGTTCAACCGATTCAAACAGAAAACTCGGCGCGTCTCTATCGTCTTCTTTAACCAAACACCGATAAGCAAGTACCGGCGTTAAATGATCAGAAAATATGCATTTGAATAACGGAATCAAATTCCCATTCTTAGATGCTTCTTTGAACTTCACCTCATCATTCACTACAAGAACAGAAAAACAAAATTAAATATTCAACAGATATTAATTATTACACCTTGTTTACATCACCCAAGTAAAATCAGAGGCACAGAAAAAGGGGAACAATGAATTACCTAAAGATGGAGGAGGAGAAGCAACACAGCATTTCAAAGATGGAAAACTAGCGGGAGAATTCAAGAAACTCAGTGAATTCGATAAATTTCTTCTCCCATTACAAAATGTTTGGGGGAATCGAATAAATGAAGGAGATATACTTCGAGAAACTGCTAATTTCTCCATTAGGTTTTTAGGACACTCTAGAGGGTAAAGAGGAAGAAGAAGAAGAAGAAGAAGAAGAAGAAGAAGAAGAAGAACACAGCGAATTTGTTTTAATTTTGTATTTTCTCAGACTCGGGAGTGAGTGACTTCTACTAACGGATGATTTTTCGTTTTGGTTTTTTATAATGGGAAGTGTATCTAAGATGTAAGGTGGGTCCACAAACAATGAATTTATAACAGATACCAGAAATACCCTCCTGAAATTGGAAATGGAAATTGAATTGAAGAAATACAACGAAAGATATTCTGTTAGCAGTGATTATTATTTGCATGCAGGCAATCTGGTCTCTATTTGTTACCATTTCATAAATGGTCTCTACAGAAGTTTGCAGCGATCATAGTACCACATTTTTGCACCTACATGAATACCAAATTCTATAAGGTTACGATATATCCATGTAAAACCAGACAATCACACTTAGGCGTTGGAACTCCATTAATAATTGATGGAGTGATTTGGATCCAATGCCTAAACTTTATGGAGTTGGATATCCCGAGTATGTATATGGAGAAGGTAATTCCTTTTGCTTCCGTTATTGTTAAACTTGTCTTTTTCGTTAATATTAAGAGTGTTAAACCATGATATTAATTCCCTTTTAAGATTCTAAAATTCAATACGGAATTATCTAATAGCATCTCAACAAATATTTTTAAATTATAATCTTAAATGAGTATTGATCTACCTAGTTATTAAAATCAAATCCAATTACCTTTCTTAGAGGTATACCGTGTTAATCTATCGTGTTAAACTGTGCAAAATGATAATGTAAGTTTTCGGTAAAATGTACTTAATCAAGTACTGACCCTGGATTCAAAAAAAAAATTAATAACAAGGTAGATTAACACGGTATACATCTAAAAGAAAGATAATTGGATTTGATTTTATTAACTAGGTAGATTAATGCTCATTTAACTTCCAAGGAAAATGCCTTTCCAAAGTCTTATTTTTTTCCTCCTTTTCCGACCAATATTGAACTTATCCTTTTCCAACCAATATTGAACTTATCCATGCAATGATGCAATTCATTAATTCCCATCATCTTTGTGCACCTTAAAACGGTAACAAGAAAATAAACTAATGGAGGATATTTCTGGCCTCTCTTAGTATTGCTTTTACGACCACTTAGTCCAGGCTAAAGTCATTAATACTACTAAAGACCGAATAACAACTACTAAGAAACCGAAAAGGAAAAATACCCTGTAAGAGCAATCATCAGATCTAATATTTTAATCGGTAATGCGAAGTCACAGCAGTATAGGTCTAGTTTTTTGAGTACACGTAAGATGAATTTAAAGGAAGTAAAGGGACAGAAAAGAGAAGAAGATAACTCCCAACTGAAAGCTTGGTGCAGTTATGATTCCAAACATTCCTGGTCTGTCTATTTATGTACATATATATTTTATCCAACTAATAAGGATTCACAAAGAACAACATACCTAAAGAGAAAAGTACACAACATCCTCTTAAGCAGCAGAGGAACTTCAAAGTCAAGAGTTAGATTGGTGTCATGTTGATTTCTATTGTGTGTTCAAGGCCAGTCCCCTCTACCTATTAATTAACAAACTAGTAGCCTGGACCGCCTGGTATACCCAGCAAAAGTTGTACGAGTTAATCATCTATCGTTCATTTTATCTACCAGCACGCTATTTCCTACTATGTTGCACCCACCACATCCCACCAAGACTTCTGTACTTCCTTAGGAATTACGGACCCCTCTCTGGCCATCTGTTCGCGGATTGAAGCCTTTGTCTCAGAGAACACATGCTCCTCTTCACCGTCATCCTCACTGTCAAGCAAACCAAAACAGGGCCTCCTCATACAGTACTGGGGAGCACCTTGCAGAGGCCCAGTAAGTCTTTCTTGCCACTTCTCTTGTGCAGAAACCAACTTGCCACCATCATTTCCAAAGGCTACAAGACCAGCAAGTTTTCTTTGCGACCTCTCTTTTTCTGCAGCTGGCAAAAGATACTTGTTGTCTTCTATTCTCTTCTTTACCTCCTCGGTCCTAGGCTCATAGCCAGTGGGTTCAAATATATCAATTGCATTTGATGTCCTTGCAGCTGAGGATGACCTTGTAATTCTCTTTTCAATAATGGTTGAATTTTTTCTCTAGACATAAGGATAGAAGGAATATCAGCTGAACTTGGTTATTACAAAGGAAAAATAATGCTTTTGTAACTAGTAGCATACGAAACATGGAGGAAAAAATCTTAAAGATGAAATAGGAAGAGTTATCCAACTATTTCGGCGGTGGCCAATTACCACGAATAAGGACTTGACATGCAGAATCCACAGTAAATGGCAGATACAACATAAAGTCCAGAACACACTATGATGACTTATGACTGCCTCTAATGACTTGATTACTAAGTTATGCACTCCCAGAGAATTAATAAATAACTAATTCTATGATCATGTAACAAATTCCCCAACTACATTGTGCTATAAGATTATATATTTTTGATGTCAAGTGGATCCCAAGAGTTGTCTTTCCACCACCCATATCCCAATTTCCATGAGTAGGTAAATGAACAGGCAATGATTCTAAGATTTCAGCACAACTAACAATCACACTGAATATGATATCAAACATTTAGGCAAATCATATGAACATTACAAAGCATTATACAAAGACATGACTATCTAATATAGTATAAACAAAATTAAACTACCAACAAATATTTCATGGGGTTAAATACGTTCATAAGAAGCTGCCTCAAATAAAATTAACCAAAATCTACACTAAGTACACTGAGCAGTATTGCAGACAAAATGAGATACACAAACTAATGAATAAGGACATATATGAATCGGTTGCAAATTCACAATCTTTCAGTAAAAACTAATGACACAAAATGATCAGTTAGGTTAATGAAAAGAACTTACCAGAAGCTGCTGGTCAGTTACTTCATCTTCTTCCTCTTTCTCATTCAGAAGTGGGTTCCCTCTGTCTTCTTCTTCTTCTGGTCCTTTTAAGAGTAATATCTCTTGATCTTCCAAGAGGCACTCAATCAGTAGCTTATAAGAACATTCCTCAATGAAGATCCAACCTTCATCTTTACCATAAACCTACAAATACTTATTTAAAGTAAATGAATATTACACAACAGGGGTTTCTTTTAGTTCAAATAACAAAAAGTGAGTAATCTTTTTGGGTGTTTACCTTCAAAAGGGAATCAATTTTAGTCCGAATGATTCTCTTTGGAAACCCTAGACCTGCTGGCCCCAAATGGTCATAAGCGGCATCATATCGTGTTAGTTTCTGCAAAATTTTCCAAGAAAATTGTCAGAAAATTTGATTAGTCGAACAGTTTCTGTAACCCATCTAAAAAATCAGGAAAATAGATAAAAATGCAGTGTAAAAAAAACAAATAAACT
The DNA here is from genome assembly GCA_023531435.1 of Papaver californicum. Taxonomy (NCBI): domain Eukaryota; kingdom Viridiplantae; phylum Streptophyta; class Magnoliopsida; order Ranunculales; family Papaveraceae; genus Papaver; species Papaver californicum. The sequence goes on from JAJJMC010007730.1 coordinate 6,556,709, forward strand.
CGGTGAAATAAACACTAACAGGACAGATGGTATTGTTACACATTAAGATTAAGGAAGCTATTCAGAAGAAAAATTGGAACTTTGCATACCTTTTTGGGCGGCATTTTTCCAAATGAAACCCTAGCTTGGAGAAAATTTGAAGAAGAAGAAGAAGAAAGCAGCAGATGAAGAAGCGAATAATTCCTTTTACTTTTACCTTTTCTTAGGGCGCGAAGAGAATAATGGTGGTCTGCCAAAATAAGGTACACATTATATGTCCCAGACTCCTAGCAGCGCAAACCAAGCACAAACACCCTGAAAACACCGTTTCTTCGTCATTGATTTGTTCTTGATTAGGTTTTAATTAAAGATGAACGATTTGTTCCTGATTAGGTTTTAATTAAAGATGAACGATTAAATGGTAATATAATTTAGTCAAAGGATAACTTATATATTTTTTATTTAATATAACACCCGCTAGATTTGTACTCATTGCGCCGAATATATTTAATTTTTTATATAGTTATAATACAAAACAAAATAATAGTCGGCTGTCGAATTTTTAGGTTAGTGTGGCAGCCACCGAATTTTTAATTTGATATGTTGGGACGATGTATTATTCATTTGTTTTTTTTTCCCTTGAAAAAAATCATTTTTTAACATGTGGAATATGCTTTTGATTTTTTGTTGTTAATTTCTGCTAAAAGGTCACTAACTATTTATCATAAAATGTTAACAAATAAAAAGTAAATTGTCGATTGTTATTAGTTCATCATATTGAACGAATCAGTGTTATCTCAGGTAAATGAAATTACTTTAGCAAGTTAGGTTATCCCCCGGTGAGACACCAATTTGATCACAGTAACTCTTATAGTAATCAACCTTAGCCTGAACAACCGCAGGATTTGCCCTATTACACTCAAGTGCAGCATTGAGCGCACGAATAGTGGCCCCAAATCCTTCACCTGCAGTTGCAAAAGTTTGTCAAAGGTTTGTCGCACTTTTCGTAGGATAGAGTTTTTGCCTTGTGTAAGGAAGACATCCCCAGCGGTTGCATAGTGAGCATTACTACTACTTTCTTCACTCCTATCTTTTTAATTTCTCTTAGACTCAACTCCAATTGATATATGAATTTTCCAACAAACCCTTGGTATCCCTGCATTATATGCACACATAATCTATCAATATTTAATATTAAAAAAAAAAAGTGACCTTGGACTGTTGCTATACAACATATATTAACCGGGATAAATATTTTAGATTTTTCGCGTATGGGGTTCTACATACTTCGTGGGTGCCATGGTCAATTGCACAGTACTGTGTAGTCACTACCGGAGCTAGAAACGATGGCCATGGACTCGTCTAGGCCGTGTTTGTTGTACACTCCATCCACAATATACTGTTTAAATGTACTGATTTGTGTGGTCATATTTGGTTCCTGCTTCATCCATGTGTTTTAAACACCGGTACCTCTGTCCGTTGGAGGAATAATGTAATAAGTGTGGACGATCTCTAACTTGCTCATTATATATCTCCATCATCTATACAGAAACTTCATGACGGAATGTCTCCTTCCTTCCCTCTGACAGATAAAATAAGTCATTCAACGCCTTAAAATTCACACCTTGGGTCTCCTCTGTAAGCTCATTAGGTCCTGTCTGAATATGTAAACCACGTGAATCAACACAAATATTTATGCTCTATCAAACATCCGATAGAAGTGTTAGAAATGAGAATCCAATTCCTGACTATCTGAATTTTTATCAAGACATTGGACTATTCAACAACAATACTACTTTAAACAGGACAGAGACATGCATTATCAGTAAGTTATCTTTTGAGACGAGTTCAAAATGCATAATCTCGTAACTGTTAGAATGACTCACCATAGTCAAGAGCATGTGTGTTGGGCGTTCATGCAATTCCCTGGAGACGCTATACCAACCAAACATTTTGGACTACCATGTTGTGTAATAACATAACATTTGTAGTGTCCCTCATACTATTAGATAGACACCAACATCCAACTGACACACGGGTAGTGTGGATGGACCTCAATTTCCCACCATATTTGCACTTTCATTTTGTCATACCCACATTTTAACTTCTGAGGAAAGAGTGAAGGGAAGCAAAAAGAGTGCGTCGGTTCATAAGTGCGTCGGTTCTAGGTTCTAACAAAATTCCGAGAAAGAAGGAAATCCTAATGAAAAACAGAACCAACCACTGGACTGGCTGGCTAGTAGTAGTAGCAAGTCTACAACTGACTTATTCAAACTAAATGAAAAAAACTTCAACCGGAAACAAACAAATTACTGACCTAATTCCAATAATATATATACTTAATGATCCTTTCCCTCTTATAAATATAATCAGATAATCTCTTTGGGAAGTAAGAAAAATAAAAGAGATGAATCCAAAAATAGTGTTTGTTCTCCTTTACATATTGTTCTTATCACATGTTTCAGCTGATAATCAAGATGTTGGAAGCAGCAAAACAAACATTACCACATATATGAGAGAAGGAAGTGCAGGTGGAGGATGAAAAGTCAAGTTCTTATTCAAGAATCTAGACATACAATAAAACCTAATGCATTTTCAATATCCAAAGATAAAAAAGGCAAAGAAACCTTGATTCTTGTATTTGTCATACACCTAACTTGGCTCTGTGTAGTTCGAGTTGGTTAATCTTCTACAGACATCAACACCGAAAAAGGAAGAGTTCATAACTTATCCTTACAAAACTATTGGAACTTAACCAAGTATTCTCAAATCCAAAACTATAACATACAATTATCAATCAAAACCATAGCAAAAACCAACCCAATATGAATTAGAAATAAACAACAGTTAAAGAAGTACAAAGAATTAGACTAGTGTACAATTGAGAAAAAAATATTAACAACCATTGTCTAAATATTAACAACCAAAAAAGCCTTTCCCTTTGTAAGTCAAGAATATGCTCAGATCCTATTGAAATAGAGGCTAGGAAAGTGGTGCGGCAACGGTGAATGTTATCTGATGTTGGATCAATACAATACTGTTAGCACTTTTTATCAAGTTCTCTAACACCTGCAAAAAGAACTTGGACTGGTTTATCTAAGGAAGCGCTTCAGGATATATATATATAACTTTATAAGCCTTGTTATTCCTTCGGCTATTATGGTCTGTAATTCCACATTTCTAAGAGTTACTTACTTATTATTAGCTAAATTCTCATTTTAGTTAAAATTACATAAAACTCTGTTGGGTGTTGATTTTGACGTTCTTAGCGCCCATTTTATCGATTTTTTTTTGTAAGTGAATTACTTCATCATCCTAAACAACTTAGAAGTGTGGTCTTTTGATATGATGGTCCAGCTGTCAGGTTTCCTTCCTAATCCGGTGAACTCAAATTTTGTGTAGAAAGATTATCATACGGTAACAGATCCCATGAATTGCGAACAAAATAGTAAAAAGCTTACAAAATTATTTTGATATCTGGTGCGATAAAAGCAATAACCAAAACATGGAATAAAATCAAATTCGTACGAAAGAAAGTAATTACAAATTTGATTTTGGTTAACCTAAATCCGAATGCAATCAGAAGAACAGTGTATGAACCTAAATCCCAGTGCAAAGTCCAATGGAATAACGGTTACAAATCAAGAACCCAAAAGAAAAACCCTAAGTACATAATTGAGATGCGAAGAAGAATCCGTATAACTGAATCATAGAGTAACACCACATAACATGCATGATTATGAACTCAATAAAATAGCAAACCAACGCAATAAACACAAAAATCACATCAAAATTGTCATCAGAAAATAGCTATCTATAGGTACATATTAGTAAACTTAAAAATAAAATACAACATAAACATGAGAACAAAACTGGCGTTATGAGAATAGTTGATCAATGAAAAAAAGAAGAGAGATGATTATGATTATGATAGATTAGGATGACAAAAATGTGTGGCCGTGTAGGCTGTGGAGAAGAGAGGTGGAGGCGGAGATGGTAGCCTAGAACAGCTCAAGCAAGAGAACCCGAAGTAAGAGAGGCTTTTTATTACTTTTTGTTTTTTCTTAACCACACTAATACAAAGTACCCGAGATGGTTGTCATCAATTATATTACCAATGCCTTTGTGTCATGTTCATTATCATTTATAGTGGGTCTCATATAATGTGCACATTCATAGTAAGATCAATTTAATTCGTGGGTTATAAACTTAAACATGTCGTTATTCAACAATAAAAAATTTAATAAAATAAAATATTTATAAAAAATTATTTAAAATCAATTGTCTAAACTATCTTTTTTTTAATTTCTTAGAGAGAGAATGATCGTTCTCATTTTTTATTTTTTCTCATTCAATTGGTAACGGTATTTTTCCTCCTTCATCCATATCATACTCATCGTCATCATCATCATCATCGTCATCATCATCTGCATCACCACCAATACTTTCAGAATCAAAATTAAAATCTGAATTTTTATTCTAAATCTATTGTTCATCATCATCAGTAGCTTTACTCATTTTCCCACATCATCCTCCTACTATTAACTCATATCTCAAATTAACTGTCTATTATATTCTCATATCTGATTTCAGTTTTTGTAACAATTTCAACCTAAACTAAAATCGGAACAAATCACTGAACAAAATCAAAAATGGTGAAGAAACAAGATAAAAAGAAAGATGAAAAGATCGACAAAAAACTTAAGAAAACAATGAAGAAAGAAGATTTTCCAAAAGGTAAATCGAAGTTTCATTGTTCTTCGGTGATTATTTATGGTTGAAAATCAACATGCATCAATGATTTTTGGTTTTACAATTTTGGTTTCATCAATGAGTTTGCATAATTAGGTTTTATTTCTTATCATCTGTTTGTATCATAAATTAGGTTTAGGTTTCATCTGTTTCGAAATCACTGGTTTCATAATTAGGTTTCAATTACATTTGTTTTCACCTTATTTATTCACGATTCAATTATGTTCAGTTTTGGTTTCATCATTTTCACTGAATGGTTGAACCCACTCTGTTGGTGTTTTTTTACTTAATGGCTATTTTGATGGAACCGAAATTGGTTTCATCATTTTCACTGTATGGTTGAAACCAACTTTGTTCGTGTTTTTTTACTTAATGGCTATTTTGATGGAACCGAAATTGGTTTCATCATTTTCACTGTA
>JAJJMC010007730.1:6561868-6759301 GCA_023531435.1 Papaver californicum
ATGGCTATTTTGATGGAACCGAAATTGGTTTCATCATTTTCACTGTACGGTTGAAACCAACTATGTTGGTGTTTTTATATTTAATGGCTATTTTGATGGAACCGAAAATGGTTTCATCATTTTCACTGTATGGTTGAAACAACTCTGTTGGTGCTTATGGTTTACTTCTAGTTTAACAACAGGGAAAAAATAAAACTGTATACGTGCTCGTTGCATCATTTGTGTGGGGAGGCACCTGCCATAAAAGCTTTGATATAAAAAAAAGAACAACACATGAAGGCCCTTTTTGCTTGTCAATTTTGGCGTTTCTTCAAACCGTTCTACGAAGATACACTACAACAAGAAAAATTGAAAAAAAAAAGACGAAAGCAATTCAGATGATCTTAGGTTTCATATTATAAGAGTGCGAAGCGTGTGAAACCAGATTGTGTTAAGTTAATGGGAGCAAAGAACATGATATTGCAGACCACAACGAAACAATTCGTTGTGATTTTTGGTCTACAAATGATGAAGGATGTAGGTATAGCCAAAGATGATGAGCTGGAGAATAGGTAAACATGTTTGTGGTTGAGTACTTTAAGGGAGATAAGAAGATGAGGAAAACTGATATTCTGAGAGCTATGATGGAAACTACAGCGGATAAAACCAAAGCTGAAGACTTCGTCAAGTTATTCGTCTTTTATCTCTTGGTTTCAATATTTTTCGCAAACAAAGGTAGGCAGAATCTGACTTCAAAATACTTATACCAAGTATTTGAGATGAATAAGGTGTGTTGGCTAGATGTTTTCCATGAGTATCTAATTGAGTCTATAATAAAAGCCAAACAAGTTGATGATGTATCTGGTTGCGTAATTTACCCATTGGTAAGTTAATTTTTGTTTCTTTTGATTCATAAGCTGTTTGTTTTTTATTTTTCCCGAGTTTGATTACTGTTTTGAATGTTGTGTATTCTTTTTTTCAGTATTGGTTTGTCGAGATGTCAAACATCATCTTAAGACAAGATGGAAACGACATGTACTCAAGGTTCGCTACATGGAACCTAGATGGAATATACAAGGCAGTAGTGAATAATTCCGATGATCTTAGCAAAAAACCAGAAATTTTCTCAAAGGTAAAAGCAACAATAGTTCTTGTTTGTACTTTTTAATATCTGAGACTTAAAAATTTCCATCATTTATTTGGTTCCACCTTATTACAGATGAAAAAAAATGATGGAACCCAAAAAAGTTTCATCCTTTATTTAATTCCACCTTATTCCAGATGAAAAAAAATGATGAAATCAAAAAAAGTTCCATCATTTTTCTTGTGTTCTGCAGATAAATGTGGGTCACCGTCAGGGATCGTTCTTGCTTCCATATGGTGAACAAGAAATACGCTTGGTCCAGCGCATAAAGGAAGAAGATATTCCGGTTGAAGAGTATATTGATCGTGAACTGCAGGTTGGTAATGGTAATGACGAGCATATTGCACGTGAACTGCAGGTTGGTGATGGCAATGACGAGCATACTGCAATTGAAGAGAATGTTGGTGCTAGCAATGAAGAGCCTGCGCAAAATCAAGAAAATGTTGGAACTGGAAATGAAGATAACCCTTACATGGATAAATATAAGTGGGCGAGATTTTTGATTGAAAAGCTTAGAAACGTTGGTAACAATGGGATTTCTGAACAAGATCAATCAATACTGGCCAAATATGATGTTGAGGAGTGGTTACAACCAGTTAAGGATAATTACGTGAGACAGAAACGTAAAAGAGATGAAACAGAAACGGTTTTCAACCGTGAAGAATAAGTGGAGGTGATATGTTAAATCTTAGATGTGTTAAATATGATCTTGTTTATTTGTGTGTGTTGGGTTTACGGTAGTTCCATTTGAATAGATTGGTATGAATTTATTTTTTGATGAAACCAGAAAAGTTTTATTTGAGAATTATATTGAGTTAAATATGTTAATATTTCAGGATATGATAAGCAAATTTATAATAATTTTGGATGACATGATAGAAAAAGAAAGGGTTTTGCAGCAAGAAAAAACACAGCAAGATGTTGGTGATGTTGTGATTGAACCAGAAAAGGATTTATTGGTTGAAGATGGTGAACAAGAGAAAAAGTCTGACAATGTTGTTTTCGAAGATAATGTAGAGGTGATAATTTAATTTGATTTGATTTGTTTATTGTCAATGAATCTGTTTTTTTTTTAACTCAATAAATGTTGCAGGTAATGAATCTGCCTGAAGAAACACAACAAGATGATGCAATGGAATCAAAAAAGGTTTCATCACATCAGATTCAAGGTTTGATTAAATATTTTGAAGGTTGTTTGTTGGAATTATAAAAGGTTTCATCATCTGAAGGCAAAGTTCAGCGGCTGATTGAAGAGGTTTCGGAGTAAACTCTGGACACAATTGAAGAATTGAAGGTGGATGAGCAAGTTGAATCTGAAATCAAAAAAGCGAAGCAAGCGACAAATAATGTCATAGAAGAACTTTTGGAGATAACTCCAAACACATCTGAAGATATCAAGGTGGATGAACAAGTTGAATTTTCTTTGTCGAAGACTGAATTGAAGAGTGTAATAGAAGAAGTTTCTGAATTGACTCCAAAAACAATAGAAGATATCAAGGTGGATGAGAAGGTAGAATTAGAAGCCAAGAAAAATTCTTCGTCAAAGCCAGAGATCGAGATTGAAGTGTCAACTCAGGGTTCATTGGTGAAAGTGTTCTTCATAAAATGAAAGATGAATATGCAAAGAAGAGTTCTACATCAAAGCCAGAAAGTCAAGGCATATGCTACTACTCAGTATACACATGGAAAAAGATGTAATTGATTAAAAATATGATATGCCTCATTTCAGTTTGGGATTGACGCAAAGTGATAGTGACAAAGAAGATAGTGAGTATGAAGACGTCACTCCCGAACAAAAGGTGAGTAACATAATATCAAGAATGAGGAAAAACAAAAGGAATATGAAAGCACCTGTTAAGAATGATTATACACCTGGGGAAGTTAAAAAGAAAAAAATAAACAAGAGTCGTTGTGTTAGCAGAAAGCACTCTAAAAAGTCGGGAAGAAAGAAACGGAAAAAATGAGGTAAAGTTAAAAGCAGTTGACAACTTGAAGATTATACAAGTACTCGATTCAAATCAGAAATCGCTCGTGTGCAGATATTTTAAAATACATAATGAAATGCAAGTGGCATTCATACTTTTCAGTGTTTTGGTTTCATAATTTCAGTGTTGAAACCAAAATGAGAATACATTTCTTTCAGTTTCTTTTCTTCTTCTTTAACCATTAATTTTTTTTAAAACAATTTAACAATTATGACATGGCATTGGAGAAGAGCTTGGATTGTACATAACAGGAAGGAATACAAATAACTTGATAAGAAAGGGTGATGTCGCTAGAGATATGATTGAATTATACATGCTGAAATTGTAAAAGAACATATCAAAGAAAGAGTTGAAACCAGATGGTACTCATAAGTACAAAAGAGCAGTTTTCCTAAGCATATATGTCTATGTAAGTTTCCTTTAAATTCTCTTATAAAAGTGTTTTTCTGAAACCAAATTAGAACTTGATTTTTGATTTTTTTATTGAATTTGAGACATTACACTCAACCGGGAAAAATTGTCGCTCTTTAATTGAAGCTTTCTTCGACAACATGGATTACAGTCCATAACTTATATTCGTTTCATTACTCACAAAACTTGGTAAAAAGTTGTACCACTGGACACTGATAGCTTTTGATAATGAGACTGGAGAACTCTCTCACTATAACTCCATAGATGAAGCTAAAGATGAATACAATAAAAGTGCTGAAAGCATGAAAGAAGGAATGGTGTCAGCATTCAAACAACATGTTGCAAAGCTCTCACTAGATCCGGCAAGTCAATCAAAAGAATTTGTTTTGAACACCCATTTGTGTTGTCAGCAAGATGTGTATTGCTTTAAAAGAACTTATGTTTAGAGATCTTCTCTTCACTCTCTTCATTTCACTCCTTTTTGTTTTGTTCAATTTGAAGATCTTGTTTTGCTAATTTCAAGAATGATTGCGTCCTTTATGTTCGTTATTACATGAAGAGCCTCTTGAAAGGAAATTTTTCGTTTGTAGCGCATATAAATCAAAATGTGCAGAATATGAGTCCAAAGATGGCCTGCAAGATCCTCCTTGACAAAGGTGCAGACTATGAGGCCAAAGTTGCAACTTAAAGTTGACAGTTTTAGTTTCAATTTAAAAAATTGCATTTTTAGTTTTAGTTTAAAGCACTTGTGTAATGATTTCAGTTTTTGTTTAAAATACTTGGAACTTCTATAAAAATATCTCAATTTGTTTGTTTATAAAGATCTCAGTTGATGGAACAAAAAATTTGAAATCAAAAAGTGTTTCAACATAATGCAGCAAAAGCTAAAACCTTAGGCGTTGAACAAACATATCACATACGTAAACAAAAATGATGGAACCAAAAAAAGTTCCATCATTTTTTTGGTTCCATCTTATTCCAGATGAAAAAAAATGATGGAACCAAAAATATTTCCATCATTTTTTTGGTTTCATCTTATTCCAGATGAAAAACAATGATGGAACCAAAACCATTTCTATCAAATTAGAGATAAAAAAAATATTGAAGCATGTGACAAACTATGAAACCTATTTTGGTTCCAACAAATTATAAAAGCCTACAACTCTAACAAACTTAATCTAAAATTAAACAAACATGAAACACCTGCAGCAAATTAACATGTTTAACTGTAAAAAATATAGAAAAATAAATAAATTAGATTATGTAGATTAAAACATATAGTAGTCTAAACATAAAATTGAAAATAAAAGTCAATGAATTGTAGTCAAAATGACTTCAAATATGATGCACAGGGCATGTCCTTCGGTTATGGGTAGTCAAAACATGGCAGCTACCACAAGTTCTCATCTTCTTATTGGAAACTGAACCTGTATTAGAAATTCTCGTCTTCTTCCTTGGACGACCTGATTGTGGTAGAGTATCAGGACTTAGAACAAAAGATTTTAGAGACACAAACGCAGGTTTTCAACTGTGGGGACATGATTAATACGGATCTTCTTCATTTAGCATGATACAACGGATAGCGTGGGCACTAGGGAAACCGTTGATGCTCTAAAGGTTGCAAGAACATGTCCTTGTTTGCAAATCGACCGTTTGTGTTAATGTCGAATGAACTTCAAACACATATTGCGACGACTTGGTGACAATGTTTTCACGGTCGTGCATCTTGTTGTTGTAGAGCCCAGTTTCAAATTCTGGACATAAAGTTTCTCGCCACTTCAATAAGGTTCCACATTCTTTGCGACGTATATACATTTGATTCATAAGCTTCTCTCTGATCTCATCAACCATGATGATTATAAGGTTCTCTCTCTCTCTTCAAGGATCCAACTATTTAAACTCTCAGCGATATTCGAACACAACCTACCATAACGACGACCCGGGAAATAAACACTTGCCCATTTATCAACCAGAGCTCTACTCATATAATCTTATAACTTCTGATTTTTGACATGTATCAACTTCTCCAGGTTCTCTGAAAATTCTGTATGTGTATTAGCATACGTACATTTTTCAAACAATCCCAACACATAATTGTGATAAACCTTATTGGCCTTCGGCAAGTATGTATTGATATTTTTCTTCATATGCCAATAACACCAACCACGAATATCATCAGGGAATACAACATGAATTTGATTCTCCAAACCACTACCTCGATCACTCACAAAAGTAAGCTTTTTGTGCAGAGTAGAAAAAAATCTATTCAAATTCTCCAAAAACCATTTCCAATTCGCGTCATTCTCCAGAAACCATTTCCAATTTGCGTCATTCTCTGAAACCATATCATAAGCTAAATGATAGATTTCTGAAACAGAACAGGAAAAAATGTCTCAGCATATAAAAATGATGAAACCAACAGAAACAAATAGAATGTTTAAGAAACTTACCGTCATTCTCGGTTAGACCTATTGTTGCCACGATATGACCAAGGTATTTGCTCTTCAAATGGGCTACATGAAAGAATAATAAAGGACGACAGTAATTGAATCCACGAATGCATGCTCCGAAAGAGATAAAAAATCTCTGAAATTTTTAAGTCATATTTTCAACTTCCAAAACAACACGAGATCCGAGATTTGTTTCAGTCAATTTGTTGGTATACCTTTTCAAGTACATAAATGATTTTTTGTTCTCTCCCCATGTAATATTCAATGCATGCCTCTTCCCTGCATATCCATAATAACGACTAATGTCAAAGCCATACTCCCTTGTAAACTGATTCATTATATTCTTTGTCTTCTTCTTTGGATTCTATTTAATCTCTTTGAGAATCAAGCTACCAATTAGTTTCTTCGACACATGTTGTAACAGACTGAATTTTTTTTCGCTTCCAACGGGTCGGGTTTCGGCCCATTAGGCTAGCTCCAACTTCTCGAGGAGCCAACATTACTAATTTTTCGGACCAATTCGATTTTTACCAAGCAAATGTTTATCAAATTATCAATTCGGTTACCAGCTTCGCTAAATAATTTGTATTTCAAAGCAACTATTCATTTATACTGCGTTATAAGCAGACAAGCAAAATATTGACATCGAGGGTCATCGAATCTGTCAAAGTTCCATCGTTTTACTGTGAGGACCAAACTCTAATACCAGGATAGTCGGGTATCATCCATCGTCCCGGACGGTCTTCCGCAGGTTTCCATCGTAACGGGATGCCCTTAAAAGCCTGACAAACACTCAGTAGCTTAGGATCATCAATGTCATCAAATGTTTTTATTATTCAACTGTGAGGACCAATCTCTAATGTCAGGGCAGTCGGATGCCAGCCACCGTCCCAGACGGTCTTCCGCGGGTAGCCATAATAATGGGATGCCACTCTTGGCCAAGCAAACTCACAACATTCTGTCAAGCTCAACAAATTATCTTTTTCAAATGATATAAACTACTCAAAAGAGTTAGTAATCATTTCTAGATGGATGGTATGAACTGCCACTATAGACAATAATCATCCCTTCTCAGATGATATGAATTGCCTCTAATGGCAACAACCATCTCCAAGTCTCATTTAGTGATATGAATTGGCATCCAACAATCACCCTTCATTTCTCATTAGATGATATGAACAACCTCCAAGAAGTTGCAATCATCTCTTAAGGTAGTATGAACAGCCAGTACTGCAACTACCTCTTACTGCCAAGGTTACAATCATCTCCGAATGGATGGTATGAACTGCCAAGCAGCAACCAACCCTTTCCCGACGATATGAACAACCTTAAGCAGTTGTGCTGAACTACATAGCGACTGCCTACGTACCCTCTCTGTAACTCGAAGGGATCAAACACGACCGTAGTTCGTCATCTTTGGTTTAGATAGTATGAATTGCATAGGAACAACTATCCAAAATTCATCACATCATTAACAATTACCTTAGCACCTACCAATTAATGGCAAGATATCAACATATATGTTTGTACCTGTACCTGCCATTCAAAACAACAATAGACCAACAGTATCACAGGGATGAGATATCGCATCACCGAATTAGCTTGAGTGAAATCAAATCTCACATGGAAATAAGAATTACTCAGGTCCATGCTACTACATCTTACCACCGAACTCTAAATAAAATCTCAAAAGTCTAATCCTTAGTTGTTATCAGTTATTAGCATTACTCATTACTAATATAAGAAAATATATTGATCCAACCGTTATTAGCATTACTCATTACTAATATAAGAAAATATATTGATCCAACCGACCAAAATTAGCTAGCAGCTATACATACAGATACAAGCATCAACAAACTACAACGGCACATTATAGCACTCAATTGTAAAAATCCAAAAAGGCTATAATTAACCATACACTGACAGTGATCCCATGGAAGTCAAACAGTACTTAAGACATGATTGAATACCCAATCAAAGTCAATCATCCCATGTAGTATACTGAACTACCTCCCGGAGCACATAGGAACACATATACATGTATAAGCAATAATACACATATGGAGGATGGAAAACTTGGATAAGTAGACATTCATAAGACCACCAGCAAAACTGATATATAATCTACAAGTAGTAATGACTCACAAAAGTGAGCATGAGGAAACTGTTGGTTGTATCATTCTGTGGAGATGGTGGAGCCGCAACAAACACCACAACAAGAGCAATTCATATTACAGGAGTGAATCTTAGTGGCTCTTTGTTGCCATCATTTACATAAAGATTTAGTCAAATAATCAAGAAATGGAACAACAACAATTATTCATGAGGTGCACAGAGAGTAAATTAAGCATTACATGGTACTATGTAAAGCAAAGAACTAATACACATCCATAAACATGACCATTCATCCTACTAATTTTTTTTGGATCATTAAGTGGCTTAGGTCCCATCGCCCTTAGAATTCCATTATACAACAATGACATCACATAGAACAAACTACGAAAGTATCAACTCAATCGGATGACCATCTAATGGGATAATGATGGATGAGTGGGGATGTAAGGGATTTCCGTTTTACAGAATGCCGTTCCAAATTATTCAAGTTTTTCAGTAGCTAATGTTATCCGATCATCATGAAATTTTTACAGTAGCTTGACGACACATAGAACTGAAACATATTAAGAAGTCACAGTATTCCAACGGTCGGATCTTAGGATATAAGCAGAATACTAAACATATAAATGTTGGGTTTAGTTGACTTACTACACCTTTAAGCCTGTACCTCTATCCAGTGAAGTTGAAAATGTCAATCACCGCCGACACCATGGTACCCCACGAATAATAACGAAAAGTCCACTGACAAGACTCGCTATTCCCAGAGCTACTATCAATGTGGTAGCATCAGCACCAGCTGCAGATGAAACAACACCAAAACTCATAATAGCCTCAACTACACCACCGTATACAATGCTTTTTAAAATATCCCAAAACTCATAATAGCCTCAACTAAACCACCGTATACAATGCTTTTTAAAATATCCCATTCACGGGATGTTGTAGCTGTTACACTTCCTTGTTCATTTGCTAAGGATTCACTTCCCCAAGCTGGTGGAACTAATGGTGCAGCTGGAACAATGTTTAGTTGCACACTAGGTGCATCCCCTGATCCTATTGGTGCGTCTGCAATATTCTTGATAGGTACACGTTCTGCTCCTCCAATGCCATCTCGTCTGTCTTGAAGCAGCAAAACATCATTATCAGACAAGGTCACAATACCTTTGCCATCCATTTCCTTCGCAGTGTTGGAATATTTGCCTCCATCGATCTCTTTCTTGCCATTCTTGTGGTTCTCGTTTGTGTCTCTCTGAATTTCTTCCATGGTAGTAGCTCCCTGCAAGGGTGAAACTATAACATTTTGCTCTTCCACCTCTTTCTTCCCGATTGCATCCTTCACTTGGTCATTCCTGTGAGCTGGTTCCAGGAATGGAAATGTTGTCGCCAGTGATGGAAAAGACTTGTTCTTGTCCTCTGCATCTGCTGTTCTTTTGTCTGGGGTCACTTCACCCGCCACTTTCACTTCTTTAGGCAATTGGGTTCCCTGATTTGGTGAAGGTGCAGGTTTAACCTCTAATTCATCTTTGGTTTGTGCTTACCCAGCAGTGGAAAGCTCGGTAGATAGAGATCCTATCTCACTTGTCCCATTAGTACCATTGCTGGAAACAGCACCTTTGATTTCATTAAAGTAAACACTTTTTGATCTGATGGTGATGATGAATGTTCATCTTCTTCTTCCTCTAATTCTAATTCTGGATTTTCATCTTCCTTATTAGCAACATTAGAATTCAGTTGTGGTAGAACTAGTTCTTCTCGTTCATAAATTGCAGCCGCTACCATATTTAGAATATCATTTTCTTCAACTCCGACCTGTTACTATTTTCTCTTCATCTTTTTCTTTTCCAACCTCCTCTCCGTCATCAAACTCTGAGTTTTCCTGTCTATACTCTATCTGCCCCATAACTATTGATAGCAATTTCTATACTCTATCTGCTTAATCACTTGATCAAAAGCTTATGTAGAAATGTAGTATTCAACCACACTACGATCCCTGCAGCGTTCTATCAGGCTTAGCTAGCCTCACACTTATCTCTTGAATCAACAGGTAAAGGATTTGAAGCAATTATGAAATGCAGACTCCTCTCTCGGCAAATCTCCCCTCTTAACTTCAGTTCCCTTTTGCCAACACAATACCCATTTCACAAACATGTTACATGCATAAACAGATTCTTCTCTTGTACCCAGTAAAGATCAAATTTACACAAACCCAACATTTAATTTAACCCCAACCGAGTTTGCTTACAAACCAACTCCATTGATTTACATTGACAACTCTCTTGCTGATTTTATCTCCATCCCTAACTTAACCCAAAGCTCACCACAAACTCCAATCACTCAAATATGTATATACAATCTAAGTCATGGGTTTATTCTCTAGCTTCAAACACACAACCCTTTAAAAGAATTTACACACAATGGAACTCAATTCCAGAAGCAACATTCACAGAGAGATCGACAAGAGATAAGGGAAAGAATATGGTGAAAAAGAAGAGAAGTTTCTGCCGTTTCTCTAGGTTCATTTCCTTGTTTTTATCACCAGTAAAGAAAAAGACTAACATGCCCATAGCTGTTCATTTTCAACGTGAAGCATGCTAAAAGTATTTTGTGATTCCATACTACTACTAATCAAGCATATTAATTCTACTAAGGGATAACCCATTTAGAACACACATCTGATTTAGTTAAACCCAAAAAAAGTACGGATATGACATATGTGGTCTGTTTACAACTTCACCACAACAAGTATGCTTCTTATTTAACTTCTTGATAATAAAAAAACTACCTTCAACACCATCAATATAAACATCATATATATGTCATTCACATTTTTCTTCTTCCTTCTTAGCACAACATGCAACAATCCTCAACTTCTCATTTCCTTGTCGTCTTGAATGAATATTCAGATACTGCATGATATTTCAACAAATCATAACAAACTTGTTGAACATCTCCCTAAACACCTGATTGACACCCTGGAAAATGCCTAACCAAAGGGCAAACTTCAACGGTTCTTTAACTTTATTACGGACATCATAATCAACTAAATTTATAAGTAATGCATGCTCGAAAGGTATAATTCCTGAACTTCGTGGCTACTCAAAATGTATAATTCCTGAACTTTGTGGATGCTCAAAAGGTATAATTACTGAACTTTCTGAACTAGAACTAGAACACTCATCTTTATGCCTTACATGTAACTCAAGAGATGTAAGCTTATTAAACAAAGTAAATAGAACAAACGATTGGGATCAAAATCACAATTGACAAACCTTTTGTTGATCACCAACTATGTGGAAAATTTCTATAGAAAGAAGAGAGAATTGACACCAACTTGAACATATACTACCCTTCAAATCAAAAACAGATGCTTGTAGACCAATACGAAACTATAATGTATCCCCTTTGTGAGATATAACCGCGAGAACAAATTCCATAATCTGCATGACAAAGTATGAAACCAAAAAAAGTTTTACGAGATGTGAATATCAGCAAAATCAATAACAAAATTTGAATAAGAACATCAACAACATAACAATTTTCATTCCAATAGATTTGAATAAGAACATCAACAACATAACAAAAAAAACGTAAAAACAAATGGATCTGAGTTTCATAATCAACATAAACTCGGAAATTCAAACAAAAAAAAATCGGTTAGCTGAAAAGTTGAATTTCAGTCTCCAATGAATGATTCAACTAAAACAATAGCTTGAGCCGAATGAGAATATGATCAAATTGGAAGGATAAATTGTAACTTCAGTTGGATTTTTCAAACTAATATTTAATCTCACTGATGAATGATTCGAAGAACAAAATGAAAAGTTGAATTTCAGTCTCAGATGAATGATTCGAAGAATAAACTGAAACTATAAATTCTTTTCTCTACTTCAGTTAAAATGAAATGAATACCAGATCTGCTCTACTCTTATTCAATCAATTAGAACCTAAAAATTACTTTATGAGTTGCAAATATTGATTAAATCGGTGTGAATATTTTAATTTTAGAATTGAAACCCTACAAACAAAGAAAAAACGAAGATCGAAAAATGATTTATAAGAGATTTGTTTTTCTCTCTGGATATTTTCGACATCTCTCTGAATATTTTCTCTCTCTCAAAGAAAAAACGAAGATCCATTTCTCTCTCTCTCAAAATTTTCTTCCGCCAAAAACTTTTCTTTCAAAGGCTTAAGAATATATAGGGAAGGGTATGACTAACACTTTGAAAAGTAAAGAAAACTGAATTAAAGATAATCGTTTGAAATGGGGTGTTTGTATCATTTTTATTTCAAATGGTTTTTATTTGTAAAAAAATAATATAATAGGAGTTTTTGTAAACCAAACTTGGTCACCTTAGTGTTTTACTACTAGTTATGAAACCAATTATCTTTAACACTTCCGAGATTCTTGCCGCCTTAAAAATATGTCTCAAAATTTTAAGACCACGTCCCAGTTAGGGTCACCAAGGTTGGCTCCTATGCACACTGGTAAATAATTTGATTTACTATGCCATGTGACCTAGCAAGCTGGATGCACCACTATGGAAAATGGCCTAAGCGACAGAGACTCTGTCTCAAAAGGTTGGATCCCTATCTCCAATGAACGGTTCTCTACCGTATATAATATGCACACATTCCTTTTATTTCTTAACACCTTCTCCGTATTTCTTCTCCAAATTCTTTCACTTAAACCTATTTATCTCCAAATTTTTTGATGTACTATTTTTTTCAAAATGAGTAAATGAAGTGCAAAAATAATAAAAAAAAAAAGATAAAGCAACAAGCAGCACCCCAATGAGTGGAGTAAACATGACTCAAAATAAAGAATAAGAGTTCGAAAATATGCGTCAATAAATTCATCATGATGTACGCAGTGTGCACATATATATCCATCAAGAGCGAGTTAATTCACCTAAACTAGGAGGTGGGTGGTATGAGTTTCTTCACCTTATTGTTAAAGAAAGAGTTTGAAGATATCCTTGGTGGCGTTTTTATTTTTTTATAAAACTTAAAAACCATATGACTCAAATTGTTCAAGTTATATTAGAACGTTGGTGGAAGACAACAAATACGTTATCTTTCAAAGATCTTGAATGCGGTAAGTTTGTTTCTTGTCTAATTCAATTTTTGGATATAAATTTTAGTTTTAGTTAGATATAATTTAGGTATATGCGAAATATAAGATATGCAAAATTTTAATTACGCACATGTTGTTTATAGGAGTATTATACACACTGTTAGATATGTACATGTTGTTGGGAGTATTATGTGAGGGAGATTTGCTTCCATTAAATCAAATAAATTGGAAATCGGAAGGCACATGGCAAGAGCGACCTCAATTATAGTGCGTTGATGAAGAAGAAAACTCATAGCACGGAAAAGTAAAAACCCTTGGATTAAGGGTGTCAGGGTTGAAGAGTTTTTTAAAGGGTTATTCCCAGGAAATTCAAGCTAACATGGAATATTTATTCTCTAACCATTTTGATGAGATCGAACGAGTGTTTGTGTTATACATACTAGGCCAATGTCTATTTCCAAATGCTATCTCGGTGACATTACTTGGTTTTTTCGAACCGTTAGAAGATTCAGAGCTAATGCAACATATAACTTGGGGTTTGAAATTTTAGCTGAACTGTGTATAAACCTCGGTGAATGCTTGGGCTCCAAACCAAGCCTGAGTGGTTTTTTGGGAGTGTTGGAGGTAAAAACCACAATTTATTTCCGTCATTTTTGTTTATGTTTATTTTAATTTTTGAAATGGTAATGTATTAAAAACACCAATGTTATTATTTCAGTATTTATGGTATATTTACTTTCGTATTGGTGAACCTCTTCTTCCCTAAAATATATATGTATTTTCAGTCATATAGAAGTACGAAATAAATATTTGGTTGCATAAAAGATTGATGATGGTTAAAAAAATTCCCTGGTTCAGGGGATTCAACAACTGTGTAGAATAATTCGTAACATTGTTGTCATGTCGTATGAAACATTTGAAGAATACCAAAGTGTGGAATCCCAGAGGATGCTACAGTTAAGCTTAAAGAGGATTATATCATACAGTGTTATCTTTAATAAAGGTGTTTGGTACTTCCACGAAACACACCTTCTTCAACAACAAGGGAGAAAAGTAAAAGCCATCAACCCCCTTCCAAGCGGGAAGATTTTCTCATGATGATTGGTTAGATTTGTTAAGGAGCGGTCAACCTTAGGAAGAAGCTGAAACGGTTGATCCTGCCAGGTGCCTCCTATGACACTGATTACCTTGATTGGTTTAACAAGATTCTCAACCCTAATAATATTATGCAACCACAAAATTTGGGTGGATAGGATATGCCATCTTTAGGTAGGATTCCAATTGATGTTGATTTTCATTCTACCCAACTGCCACTACCAACGCCCGTCTTTTTTTGTATCCCATTAGTCAAAGAGCTTCATCGTGAGCTATGCCACCATTTTATTGGGTTGTACATATTATATCCTCAGAATGAGAGACTATTATAGTTCCAATTACTTCTCAAGGTCTCAATCAGACTGATCCATATTGGGAATACAAGCTACAACGGAGTAATATCAGGGAAGGTTGAACGAGTTTGATTATGTAGTATAAAGATTACAGACATTCCACTTGCAAGAGATGAACCTATTGGGGGATAACATGATGTTTGACATATCTACTCTAGGTTTTTCCACTCATGGTGGTGGTCATAGTGGTGCAGGTTCCACTCTTGGTGGTGAAGTTTCTCCTTTAGTGGTGGAGGTTCTCCTTTTGGTGGTGAAGGTTCAACTCGTGCAAGTCAAATAAATCGTGGAAATCAAATAAATCGTCGCTCTACCTCAAATATTATGCAATAGACTCAACTAGTACGTGATTGAGGCTTTGACATGGAAATAACTCAACTACAAAATCCTGTTGGTGGCTTGAATATTGAAGCAACTCGACAATGTACTCTTATACCCCAATTTCCTCAACCACATCAACATTTCACCCATTTGTAGATTGTTATCATGTTCTCCCCCGGATTACCTTTCAAGGTTATGGAATTGATTATGTTGATTCTACGCAACCTGGTACTGAGACTGAAACCGGTGAGTTTAATGCTTTGTTGAACATAAATCTTGATCCAGAAAACCTGGCGGGATAAATGTTTAATGGTCAGGGAAATCATTAGTGTATAAGTGTAATTTAGTTTCAAGAGTTTAAAGCAATTGTTCTTTTTTTTATTAATGAAAAGTATCTTAGATTTAATATTCAAATCCAAAACGACATCTACGTTTTATTAAATTTTAATTAGAAATAAAATTGAGACGACATATTCTAAGCCGCTAGCGGTAAAGACATATCATTTGAAACACACAATTACATGTTAGTCAAAACAATTACATTTACATTAAACTAACTATAACTATTACATCTTTCATTGATTCTTTTAACTTGTCGTGTATTAATTGTTTCAATGTCCACTGTAAGAATCTTATGTTTGTCCCGATTGTTGGGAATTTCTCTACAATAATATGACTTTTTTGAAGCTCCTTGATCACGATCTATCGGTTAACTGACCTTTGTTTTTTGGCTAAGTATTGGTTTGCTATGAACTCAGCCATGTTAAAACCAGAATCCATATTACGGAATGAAAAACAATAATTACAAAGGAAATTATGACAAGTGTACAGAAAGCGTGAGTTGAATTATACGAAAAATTGAATATTTATAAAGGATTAATTTGTAACCGTTGGACGAAGACCAACCTTTCTCATTCTTTCGTGACTGAAATAAGATTGGAACGGCTATTTCTTGGTTTAGACCAATTTTACGTGATTTTGATCTCTTGAATCTAAAAGTACTTCCACGATAAAAATGTATAAGGTTTAGACGATATTCTTTATCGGCTTACCATATCTTTCCCTTTTGATTTACTCCTATTTTTACCTTTTT
The DNA here is from genome assembly GCA_023531435.1 of Papaver californicum. Lineage (NCBI taxonomy): Eukaryota > Viridiplantae > Streptophyta > Magnoliopsida > Ranunculales > Papaveraceae > Papaver > Papaver californicum. The sequence continues at coordinate 6,577,889 of JAJJMC010007730.1, forward strand.
ACCCCTGATTTCCTTTTTACCCACGTACACCTAGGAACCGGACTAAGCAGGCAACTTTTGTGTGCAAACTTTGGAATGCGAATCTCGATATTTCTGTGCAACATGGTTATTCCTTTGTGTAGTAGACCTAACTATATAAGGAAATACCAATAAGGATAACTTCTAAGACTGCAGAAGACACATAGTAAGAAATTGGATTACTCTGACAAAAAGTAGAGATAAATATTAAACTACATATTAGTGAATTAATAAGAAATCTAGAAGAAGAAAAATACAGTGCATAAAGCTATGGATATATAACAACATCCCCAGTAGGCTGGCAACATGGAAAAAGTTGCCAGACTTCACGATCTTTCATCTTTTTGTGCTCTACACTATGTTTAATTACAAAAACAGTGTGTTTGTGTGAGAGAGAGAAACTCACACACCCACCTCATCCCACCGAGACTTACGTTCTTTCTTTGAAGTTCTCGACCCCTCTCTGGCCATCCGTTCACGAAGTGAAGCCTTTGTCTCATAGTACACATAGTTCTCTTCACAGTCATCTTCACCATTATCGTCACTGTCATAGAAACCAAAGCAAGGCCTTCTGATACGGCGTTGAGGTATCTCGGTTCCAGTGGGATCAGAAATCTCAACTTCAGTGGATTCAGGTATTTCAATTGTATTAGATGCATCTTCAGCTGAAGCGAACCTGCCAAACTCTGTAATTCTACTTTTGACTTTTGACGTTTCTGCAATCGAGGAGAACCTGCCAGTCTCTGTGAGTCTCTTTTCAATTTCATCTAGGGTTGAAATCTTCCTCTATAGACACAAGGATAGAAGGATTATCAGCTAAACGAAACTGTTGTGAAGGAAAAATAACGCTCTAGGGTCTAGTTAAGTTTGACAACACTGAAGAAAGAACCTCAAATGAAACAGGAAAAATCATAAAACTATTTTCTGTTGTTGATTTAAAACAAATAAAATTAAACATGCAGAACACAATATACTGCAGATACAACGTACGGTCCAACAGAATTTCTAAGTTATTAACTCGGACAACTAATAAATAACTCAATCCTGAGATCCTGTAATAAAGAGTACGAGTCATGTGGTGCTAAAAGACTAGGAGGATTCGCTGCCAAGTGGGATCCATTCCCTAGTGTCCTGTTTTCATCAGACACATCTTATCCCCACTTTCCATTACATGCTCCTAAGATTGCATTACAATTAACATATACTGAACGTGCTATCAAATATTTGGGTGTATCATTTGCACATCAAGCATTATACGAACGCACAACCTTGTTGCAACAAACAGAACATTCATGCGGTTCAGCAAGTTCATAAAATTTCACAAAAAATAAGAAAGTTAAACTGAGGTTAAAATTTAGTTACACTTGCAAAAGACAATCAGAAACACAATAGCTTAAAAAAGAAATAAGGGCATGCAAGACAAATCAAAAGAACAAACACAATAAATTCTAATAACACAACAGATTATCCAGAAGTTAATCAAAAGATATAAACCTTACCGGATGTTGTTTGTCGCTCTTTTGATCTTCTTCTTCTTCCTCCTCCTTTGCCTTCAAAAATAATTTACGCTGATCTTCTTCTTCTTTTTCTTTTAAAAGTAATATTCCCTGATCTTCTTCTTCCACTTGTTTTCCTTTTAGAAGTAATTGTTCTTGCTCTTCCAAGAGGCAGTCAATGAGTACCTTATATGCACCATCTTCAATGAAAACCCAACCATCGTCTCCATAAACCTGCAAAATAACCAACAAATGAGTTCCTGTTTACTGTAAATAAAGATATTGTAACTAAAGGGTTTCGTTTAATTCAGATAATAAAAGGAGAGAAAACTATAGGGTTTTACCTTCAAAAGAGAATCAATCTTAGTACGAATGATCTTCTTTGTAAATCCTAACCCTCCTCTTCCCAAATGATCATAAGCGGCATCATATCGTGTTAGTTTCTGCAAAAAATCACAAGAGAAAACATAAATATGCATAATAGAAGAAAGAGTAGCGAATGATGTAAAACATTTGCAGGCCTTCTGGCTGCATTTCTAGAACTTATAACAAGCTATCTTACACCTCTAATTTCCAAGCGAAGGAAAATTCTTACTTTTCTGACAACTTGTTGGAAAAAAATCCTCCTAAGAAGGAACATGTGAAATTATACAAAAGAAACTCTACATATCTGATGTACAATATACTGAAAATGCTCAAATGATCTTAGCTAGCTAGTTCATACATGGCTCCTATGCATATTAAAAGAAAGCTTACGGAAAGATTAAAGCTCGGGCGAGATATGAAGAACACCGTAAGAAGCATTTGTGTTATCCAGATACATGACTGCACCTATCTCAGTTTGAGCAAAAATGATTTAACTGGACTCGGCAAGTAGAACCATTTAGTATCAAAACTAACCCTATATATAAAAAAAGTTGAAGACATATTTGATGCATTCTCAAGAAGGAATGTTATGTGTCTCTGATTTTGATTGAAGCATGTAATCAATTACCAATAATCAAACAAACACCAATAGAAGAAATTATATTTGCTACATAAAATTCACATTTCACAATCAAAAACAAAGAAATTATCATAACCACATCATAACACAGAATTTTGGAGAAGTTCACATCACATATGTAACGATTTCACAAGAACAGAAAAGAAACTTGTAAAACAGAAGGTAAGGTAATGGTTGATTGGAAACATAATCACAAATGGTTGGGAAGCATTGCCATAAGGTACATAAATACACTTTAAGAAGGAACATGTGAAATTATACAAAAGAAGGTCTATGTATCAGATCTATGATAGACGATTAAGTAGAGGTCTTCATCCCAGATACAAGAGATTAACAAAAGAATCCATTGGGATAATAAAATGGCTCAAATTTTCTATGCCAGCTAGTTCCTAAATATAAGTTATATAACCCTATTTGAGAGAGAAAGATATCTGAAAAGCACTCTAAGAAGCATTACTGTTATCTAGACCTAGTTACCATGTTAATATGGGTAGACATAGTTTTACTGTTTTCTAGTATATGAATGCATCCATCTTAATGTGGGTAGAAATAGTTTAACAAGAATCGCCAAGTAGAACCCTTTTGCGTCAAATGCAAGAACTGATAAAAAGTTGTAACAAATATAAATGATAATTACTCAATTCATATAAAATGCATCTCCAGTTTGGTTGAGGCATATAAACAAACATGATGTGCACTAATATCAGTGAAGCAACGACCAATAGAATAAATTATACAGCTACATAGTATAAGATTTCACAGATATCAAAAGACATAAACCTTTTTTGGCGGCATAATTGACGGAATGAAACCCTAGCTTCAAAAAAGATGAAGCAGAGATGATTTCTTTGACTCTTTCCCTGTCCTTACTTTACTTTTTCTAGGGCGGGAAGGGAATATGATGGTTTGCCTCTGCAGAGTACAATTTAGTACTTAACATAACGTGGCAATAGGAATCGCTGAATCTGTATTATTCATCTCGATATCTAAGCCGCTGATGAAAGAGCAGATGGATGTATTTGTATGCAGTATACACAATATATCACTTCTAAGTGTCATCAGTTATGGTATGTCCCAACTGAACTGAGGGTCCATTTGGCATGTCTAAAACGTAGGTAACTGGAGGGTGGAGTCAAGAGTGCAGACGCGCTTAAGTTTCCGTATTTGGCATGTTAGTATAGGCCTCTTGCAAATCACCTGTGTCAGAATATCCAGAGTCCTCAAATGCTTAACAAAAAAGAAAAGAAACTCAAGTTCTCAACATCAGCTACACGTGGATCAACAACAAAAATGTTCATCTGGACACTAATATGTCCATAAATATACACCTTTTTTTTTTTTTTTTGTAAAAAACATTCGTCGAAGGCCCGTGGATCTTCAACTACCTACACTATATCCATTTTACCATTTCCAACAGTTGCCTCCAGTGTAATTCTGATACGATGACTGCTTCTCACCATCTTCTCTTCTATGATGTTATTATGTTAATTGTAGTTGATAATTATCTGGGTATCTCAGACCCTAATCTAATAACTCTTTAGTAGGTTAACAAATATCATGCTTCAAAAAAAAAAAACTACACGTGGGTCAACGACTACTCAAATTACAACGCCAATTTGTCTTTTCTAATTATTAGATGTTAGACTGTTATAGCTGTTGTGATTTTCTTATATGACCTGATGTAATATTCTGTCATGATTCTGAATAAAATTTCTTCTTTTTGTCGACCAAGACTAAACCCTACTTACCAATTCGACGAACAACAAAAATCTGGGCCGACAAAAATCTGCATATTAATCGGCTAAATGAATTGTGGATACAATTAACTATGTAGTCAAATATGCGTGATGAGCAAAAAAATCTGGACCGACGTCAATTCACGTTTAGTGCGTTTACATTAGAAAAATACGGCACATAGAGTTCGACATGTATTTACGTAATATATACATCCACTAAGACTCGTTAATCCCCAAACATCGAAGTATAGCTTCCAAATTTAATCTACTCAATTGTAGTTGAAATTATTTACTACATACATGATTTACTATATATTTTACGTGTAAGAATTAAGATTTTGATGCGAACGAGGTTGAGGAAAGAAATCGCTCAACGAATCGGGCAATAAGAATGACTCAACTCAGTGGTTAAAATATTTTTTTAAATATTCCCTTTTCTTTTCCTATATTCTTAATTTGTTTCGATCCAATCTTGATGAAATATTTTTTGTATTCTTATTCTAGTTTTGTCTGATTTCTTTATTAGCGGTGGTTATTCCTTCATATCACTTATCTTTATGCAAGTTTTATTTTAATTTCTTTTATAAATAGTTTTGAATATGTCCAGCTAACTTTGTTCTTCTTTCCAATGTGTTTAAAAATTGAGTGTTCTCCAATAACGTTTGCTTTGTTATCAGTTGTAGTTCTAGTGTTTATTATTGTTGTGAAAAAACTTGTTGAAGCATGTGTATCCTATATGAAAGCCCATTGTTACAAGGATTGTAAGTCTTTGGGGTCGGTGGAAACCCGAGTCAAACCTGAAAAAATTCAAAATTCAAAATTCTGAACTAACTCATATAACCCACACGCATTCTTTCCATAAATTCCGTTACAAACTAAAAATTATTTTCTCTCTGTTTTTACAGTCAAATTTAAGATATTTTGTTACATATTACCCCTAAATATTTTTGTAACTCCGATTCTTAAGATGGAAAATTTAAAACCCTAATCAGCCTCTTTTTAGGTACATCAATTGGTGGAAAAAACCATTATGCTGCTAAATAGTTGTAGAGATAATACATTCATCATGGCATAAATCAATGAAAATATGGTTATGGATCTAGTTGTAAAGTTTAGAAATGCCATATTATAGTTGGAAGCAAACTCTGAAGTTATTATTCATCAATTGGAGAAAACTGAAGTGGAGGGTGAATGACAATGAGAGATTTTTTTAATTGGAAAGATAACTATTGAAGGAAAAATGGGACATAAAGTTGTTGAGATACACATAAAAATTGGGCCTTGATTCCTGCTGGGGATGTTCAAATTTTTGAAAGTTATCCAAATATCATGGTTTTTAAGTTCAAAGATTGGGTAACACTCAACAAAGTACTTGATGCAAGGCCTGGGAGTGTATAAGGAAATTTATTGGTTCTACATGGTTACAATCCACTTATTGTTCACAAGGAACTATATTCGGAACACCATATGTTTTGGATTCTACATTCCATTGATATTGTCCCCACTTAGCAATTGCGGTCATCCGGCAGTGTGGGGAATTCAACGGGCATTGCTACGTTTTTTCAACAACAGTTTCCCGTTGAAAACCCCATACTATAGGATGACCGCAGTGCTAAGTGGGGACAATATCGGTAGAGGGCCATGTCATTACAAATGGTATCATAGCCGACGATAGGTCACCTGCCGAGGGTGAAAGAGTATGTTGGACAGGGTGTGCCAGGTACTGGTCTCATGAGTAGCAGGGAACGTCAAAGATCTGGGCTTGTATATTCTGGATCCGAGGACAACTCCAATTTAAGGTGGTGGTACTGTAATACCCCAATTTGGAAGGTAGGGTTTGCCAAATTGAATATAAGTAATGGTTTGTCTTTTTCTAACACCAAGGCCTTTTCAACACAGTTGGCTCCAGAGTTGGCAAAAAGATCTGCAGTTAAGCATGCTCGGGTGGGAGTAATCTAGGGATGGGTGACCTCTCGGGAAGCTGATGTTGGATGACCGCATCGGTGCCATTGAAAACTCCACACTGCCGGATGACCGCAGTGGCTAATGGAGACAATATCAGTGGAAGGTCGGTTCATCACACATTACTTCCTAAGTACATGAATTTCGATGATGTACAAGAGATGGGGAAACTAATGGGCGAAGTACAGGCAATTGATCCACTAAATGCAATTCCAGTTGTTGGAGATCCTTTGAAAGTGCGCGTCAAAATAAATCTAAATAATCCACTGAGGATAGGGGTTATGGCTATCACAAAACTAACGCTAATTAACAAGATGGATCAGGTATTTTTATAAGAAACAACCACATAATATTTTTCATGATTGGTATATTATAAATTACTCAAAGGAGGCTTGTAGAGTTGTTGAGTAGCACAAAAAAAAACTCATAATTTTTGGGAAGGTGGGAGATGTTAAAAGGAGTCATATCATTCAGGCAAAGGCAATTGTTCAAGCTACTAAACAAAATCCAAGAAATTTTATGAAACCTACTCCTTTTGTTCCACCTAAGGATGCCATAACTGTTTTCAGAGACAATCAGAGCTTTAACGATGGAGATAATGATGGCATTGCAAGGCTGGGGAAGAGGCAGTGAAGCACCAACTATCAAATCCATATTACTAGACAATCTCAGACCATCCAATCTTAAAGTATCAAAGGCAACCAAACAGATGAACAAGAAACACTCATGCCTCAACATGGGAAACTCAAATCAGTAGCACAACTGGGAGTTCAACGTAAATTCTACTTTATTCTCAATACTGTTGTTTTCAAAATAGATTATTTTAAATATTTGCATTAGTCTTGGTTGTTTTAAAATCTCTTTTGATTTCCATCATTATACTCATTATAAAGTTGTCAAAATACAAAATTTATCTTGAAATGTATGTAGATTTAGTAACAAACATACTAGATTGTACCTTAGACGGTTGATAAGATATCAGATTTTATACATAATATTTCTCTCAGAGACAAAAAATATCGTGAACAAAATGAGAACTTATGTGGCTCCTCTGAAGTTTCCTAATTTTTCATATCATGATCATACTGGTTTTTCTGGTGGGTTGTGCTTATTATGAAAGGATGGTATTGACTTAGATATTATTGATAGAAATTATAACCAACTTTTTTTATGGTTATTTTTGTTTATGGTGTTATGGACACTGACATTAGACAAAACTCAATAGAATTATTTAGGAGACCTAGTTGCTAATTATATATTGACATAGGAAGTTATTGGAACATGAATTTTATAATGATTCAAGATGAAAAGGATAGAGGAAACCTAATGAGTCAAGCTGGTCTTAATAATGTTATTATTCTGCTTAATAATGTAGGTTGCACGTCATGCTATATATAAGGAATCCCTATACCTGGGCAAATAGAAGGCAGGGACACCTTATTTTAGAGAGATTGGACATATGTGCTACTAACATAACTTGGCAACAAACTTATCCAAAGGTTGGTATTTATCATCTCATCCCTATGGCTAGTAATCATTGTCCAATTCTCCTTTCTACTGCTAGAAATGATTATTAAACTCTAAAACGTTTTAGGTTAAATAATACATGGTATAAACATGCCTCTTGTAAAGATCTTATTGCTAATGACTAGCATAACAATGTTGTTGGATTTCCATCTTATAGACTCACTTAAACTTTGTTTGCTACTGAACAAATCTTAGGAAGTGTGTTACCCTCACTTTGGAAATATAAATACTCAGATTGCCAAATTAGAAACTCAAAATGCATAACTTAATTGCTTATATTCATTATGTTAGTTATGTGAGTGTTGTGAATATTCAAACAGGTTGAAATACAAGTGTGATATTGGAGACAAAAAATAAAACAAAAAGCTTTTAAGTTTGGAAAAGGAAACAAAACTTATTTTCAAGAAAACCAATTTCAGGAGAAGGAAAACCCAAATAGATACCTTACAGAATGAGATGGGAATTTGTCTCACCGAGAGGGATTGTATTATCAGCAATTCGAAAAATCAATTCTTAGTAATAAGTAGAACAACTATGCCTCTTAATTATAATTCACATATGGACCATATTATACCTTGTATTACTGATGTTCCCAACACCTTTACTAGGATTCCTGGTCATGAAAAGGTAAATAATATAGTGTTTAGTATGTAACCATGGACCACACCTGATCCAGATGGTTTCCCACCTAGATTCTTCTATGAAATGTCAGACATAGTAGGAAAAAACATTGTTAGTATGTGATAGGTATCTAAAATACCTAACTATAATATCAATTTTTTATACTTCTCTTAGTTATTTGTATCATAAATTTTATATATTACTCTTGTTTAGTATTTTATAGGTACTTTGGTGTGGTTTGGCATAAATGGTGGTTCAAGACATTATTTGGTAACTATTGGTGTTGTTGGATTAAACCACGAGAGTACCCAACCTTTTAAAGCATTGAGAACGGAGAACTGATAAGGGATTCCAAATCACAATTCAAATTTCTTTTGCTCGGGGCCATCAGTTTACACTTACAACTTCAACAAACAGAAAATTAGGTCGAAAAAATGCACATTAGTTCATAATCGAGTTCTTGTTATTGCACCAATCTTTTTCTCTCGCAACTGCGTCAAGAGTTCACGCTGGCAGACTATGAGTTCAAGGGTTGCTTACAGTGAGTTAGAATCTGTCTGCAAGGTAAGAAGGACAAACAAGATAGTTACGAATCTTTGATGGATTTGGGGGTTCGATGGGTAAATCAGAGAAGGATGTGAAGCTAATGATAGATTCGCTGATTTTTCTGTGATGGTGAAGTTGAGAGAATTAGTAAAGAAATATAGTAAGATGCAGGGAAGATCTCTTATGCTGCATGTGAGAGAATAAATTCCGAGTAACGCGTGTCCAAAATCTATTGGAGAAATAACGAGTTACGATGAAGCGAGAAACACTGAAACAAAAGCCTTCTGAGAAGTTGATAAGATTTGAATATGACAACGTTAATGCATGATCGACACGTGGGTTGTGGGAAAGTAAAACACACTACTCAAGATAGATAGTATTACTGCTTAACTGACACCGGGTTGCGGGAAAGCATGACTCAATAAAGAATAATGATGAACATTGATGCATGAAAGACACGTATCGACTTTACAAGCTGCGGAACAAAAAGGACTGAAGCATGACGATTCACTTTTAGGAGCTACGTGTCAGACATGCTATGATTCAAATAAAACCGCAACTATCATCCATATCCAAAAATAATAATTAAAATACAAGACCACAGAAGAGTTGCGGGATAGCCAGTGGGAAAACTATAGGAAACAAGCGATAAGAAAACTCAGACTTGCGGGAAGCATGATCAAGTTTTACGATAAGTAAGTTTTGTGGGACTATGTTTCGCATCAAGGGTGGATAAGAATAAATAGGTGGAAAGGTAGATTGGAAGGACCCATCAAATTGGCTATAAATACCAAGCTCATTAACAGGAAAAGGGTTAGAAACTCTGGAGAGAAATTTGGACTAAGGCAGAGAAGTGATAGCAAAGAGCTTAGGTACGAACTTATGTAAACATTTAGTTCTGTTATTCCTTCATAATCATGATCATGATTTTTTTGACATATCAATTTTCTTGTAACTTATGATGATGTATAATAAAAGTAATACAAATCCTTTTATACCCGTGGATGTCGATAGTTTGACTGTTGAACCACGTAAATATTTGAGTCAATTCACTTTTAAGTTTTGATTGATTATCACTTTCTAAATGTTCATGTGAATTGATTGTATGATAACATATCATACTTTACCATGTTCTAAAATCATTTGGTTGTGATCCAAAGATGCCAGATTTTTGGTCATCACAATTTGGCGCTCGAAACAGGGAGGTAGTAAAGAATTTATTCTACCTGTCAAAATATTCATCTTTAAAATATTGAATCGTGTTCTGTCAAAAAATTCCTTTCCTTAAAGTACAATGATTGAGAGTCATATTAAAAAAACTTTACACATGGTTTTGCTTTGATTTAATCAGTTTATGAGTATATAAATTTGGCTTTTATGATCATACATATTATTTCCTTATTTCATACCTTACATATATGTTAAATTGCCTAGCATATTCTTTAAATTGTTGGTTTGAAAATTTAGTTCATAAATTTTTATTAGGCCTTTATGTTATGTTTAACTAGTTTTTGATTTTGTTTACATTTAACCAAATTTTTGATCCTTGTAAGAGACAATGAAATAGGTTTTCAGTTGAGTTTTTGAACTTGATATTAACTTGTTAGCACATGAACTTATAAAATCTGTGAAAATTAGAGAATTATTCGGTTTGTGTATGACATCTTAAAAACTAAGTTTAATATTTTCTTTCAATCAGTTTACATTGCATATTTTTTGTGAATGATAAAACCTTTTGAAACACATAACTTAATATCTGAGCTCTCTTAGAATACTGGAAAAGAAATCCCTACAACAACATAAGATTGAGCAAAGAAGGAATCACAACATCACAAAAGGGTTCAACAATTAATGGAAGAAATGGATGAGATGCGCAAGGTACAACAAACTTGCGCGGAACAAATTGCACGTTTGACCCGAGAAAATCAAATGCTCAAAGAAAAAGCCCAGCATGGTGCAGAACCATCTACAACTAGAATACAAGGGTAAGAAGCAAGCTCCAGTAGACCCGCAGGAAGAAGAGTGAAAGTTAATAAAGATCAAAGAGTAATGGTGGTGGAACCCGCACGCCAACATAATGAACCAGATAGATTGAATTTTAATGGTTCAGGGTTGCAAAATGACAGGTGGCAGAAATGCTATGAAGACATGGAGCAAATGCGATAAGAGATTAAAATTTTGAAAAACAAAGAGGGTGGACGATTAGAAGAAGTGTTGAAAGAAGTTAGAAGAACGCCGCTGGCACCGCACCTGGCGTACGCCCCAATACCGCATAAGTGTAGTATTCCCATTTTTGAATGCTACGATGGGACAAGAGACCCAACAAGCCACCTGAAGTATTACAATCGCATCATGACACGGTGGGAGAAAGACGATGTTGTTATGTGCCGGTATTTTCCCTCAAGTTTAAAAGGAATAGATTTAGCATGGTACGATAATATACCAGAAGGTCGGTGCACTCTTACACGCAGTTGAACCGCAAGTTTTTAGAAACGTACATGTATAACAAGCCCGCAGATGCAGGGATGGACAAGCTATATTCCCTTGCCTCATGGATAGAGGAAACCATCAGAGATTATACAGATCGGTGGCAGAAAATCTGTCAAGCAATTGGGGATGTAACCCCAGAAGTCGCTATCAATTCCTATAAATGGGGTATAACCAATCGAGAAAGCCAAGTCTTTGTTGATATCCATGGTAAAAATCCACAAACCAAAGGGGATCTCAGAGATATCATTGAAATGCACAAGATTGCAGGACATCCAGAGCAACATCCGAGAATAATATCACAACATCAGGGAAATGCTAGAAGATCCAATTTTGTAGAACCGTCATCCGGTTCTGGGAAGAGGTTTGCGGGAAAAACTCCAAACATTGAATCAAAGCGAGGAAAGATAGAGGATATAAGAAAATATATCCAAGAATTTTTAGGAGCAAATTTTCACTAAACTCAATACTCCTTATCCATAAATTCTAAATGCAATAAAGAATAAACGAGATTTTCAGTGGCCATGGACAAAAGAACAGCAACCCACACACTCACAGAACTCCAAAGAATATTTTAAATACCATTACTATCGGGGCCATTCCACAGACCGATGCAGGAATCTGATGATGCTAATACAAAGGTTGGTCGATGCGGGGGAGTTGAAAGAATTTATTCAATTACCTGGTCCCCCACCAAGACTCAATAAGGGGAAGACTGTTAATATTCAGCAAAATAATCAAACTATTAACATGATTTCCTACTTTGAATCGAATCAGTCGTCTATGAGTGCGGCTATTGAATAAAAAATTGCATAAAAGGGTTCGCAGTCACGAAGTTTTCAAGGTTGCGGGAAGAGCTACTGAAGCATGGGAAGAATGGATGGCATCCCCGCTGACTTTTTCTGCGGACGAAGTTAACCAGGAGATTGAAATGCACAATGATCCATTAATGCTTACATTGCCAGTATCTGGTTGGAATATAATAAAAATTCTTATGGATGGGGGAAGCTCTCTCAATGTATTGTTTTATGATACCTTCCAAAAGATGGGGTTAAAAGATGATCAGCTAACGCCTTCTTGTTACACAATTTACGGGTTTAACGGATTAGCTTCAAAACCGAAAGGGGAAATCTTGCTTGATGTTACGGCTGGACCGATAAGTATTCTGACAAAGTTCATCGTAGTGGAGGCTCCATCTTCGTACAACGCTATCATTGGTAGACACTGGGTCCATCAATTGAAAGGGGTAACTTCAACGTATCACCAATACCTGCGGTTTCCAACACCGCAATGGGAGATGAAGATAAAATGAGATCAAAATGAAGCAAAATATTGTATTCTTGCAGAAGTCCGCATGAATGAAGAGCGACAACAACAACGACAACAACAAAATAAGAAGAAAAAAAACGCAAGATGAAGGCTAAAGAAGAAGCCCTAAGCCAATATATGATCAAGACTGTGGGAAATAAAGCGATAAATGAAACAAATGAAGGTATCTTAATGAACGAAAGCATGCCAAAGATTGATGAAAGTAGTCTTCCTGCATAGCAATCAAAGGGGGATCCCCTACTTTTAGGAGCTCCCAAATCCACTTTCACGTTAATTGAAGAAATTAAAATTGTCAACATAAGAACAAAGGAGCTCCCCAGAATGATCAAGATCGGGACGCTGATGGAAACAGAAAGGGAACATAATTTAGTCACTTTACTTAGAAGCTATGTGGACATTTTCGCATGGAAGATGGAGGACATGCCAGGCATCGATCCGAACATTGTTCGACATGAGTTACACATACATCCAGAAACCACACCTTTTCGACAGCGCATACGGAAGGTAGCACCAGAATATCATTTGTTAGTTGAAAGGGAGTTGAAAAATCTCATGGACGCAGGGTTTATTCGAGAGGTGCAATACCCAACTTGGATTTCAAACATGGTGATTGTACCAAAAAAGAATGGCGGGTGAGAATTTGCATAGACTTTACTAACTTAAACAAGGCATGCCCAAAGGATAGTTATCCGCTCCCCAGCATTGATCAGTTGGTGGATGCTGTCGAAGGACATGAGGCTTTATCCTTCACGGATGTACATTCAGGGTATAATCAGATCGCTTTAGCTAAAGAAGATCAAGAACATACTGTATTTTTCACTCCCCACGGTTTATACTGCTATACAAGAATGCAATTTGGGCTAAGAAATGCAGGAGCAACTTATCATCGATTGGTGGATGCAATTTTTAAACCATGGATAGGCCGCACACTCGAAGTTTATGTGGATGACATGCTGATAAAGAGTAAATTCTCAAAGGATCATTTATAAGATTTAAAAGAGATATTTGAAGCCTTGCGAAAATTCAGAATGAAGGTTAATCCCGACAAATGTATTTTTGGGGTTACGTCAGGAAAGTTTTTGGGATACTTGGACACCAAAAGAGGAATCGAAGTTGATCCGGAAAAAATTCAAGCAATTGTTGATATGCCATCTCCAAAGAATGTTAAAGAAGTATAAAAATTAAATGGTTGTTTAGCCGCACTCGGCAGATTTATTGCTAGATCATCAGACAAATGCAAGCCCTTTTTTGATACTTTGAAGAAGAAAAATAAATTTGTATAGAACGAGAATTGTGAGTAAGCCTTCCTAAGTATTAAAGCTTATCTCGTTACATTGCCCGCACTACAAAAGTCATAACCTGAAGAAGTACTCGTCTTGTACATAGCCGCAACAGAAGATGCAGTGAGTGCAGAATTGGTACGAAAAAATGACAAAGTAGAAAGACCAAAGAAATTACACGAAAATTGAATAGTTAATCTTAGCATTGGTTTATGTTACCCAGAAGTTACGCACATATTTTCTGACACACTATATGCGGGTACCAAGCAAAGCACCGTTGGAGTCAGTACTGAAGAATGTGGGAAAAGTGGGCAGAATAGCAAAATGGAATGCATAACTAGAACAATTCCACATCCTGTTTGAAATACAAACTGCGCAAAAGTCGCAAGTACTAGGAGACTTCCTTGCGGACTTACCAATAGATGATGATTATGAAATCCAAGGATTGTATGGAATAGAAGACGATGATTCAATGGATATTCTAAGTTCCGTAAATTCCCGAAGATTGGAGGTATTTGTTGATGGAGCGCGAAATAAAGAAGGTACGGGAATCGGAATTGTGATTACCCCTCCTACGGGAGACCGCATGGTACATGCATTCCGTCTTGAGTTTGGTGAACATACAAATAACATAGTGGAATATGAGGTTGTGGTTCATGCTCGCCGACTCATTATTGAATTGGGAATTTGTGATGTACGGCTCACGAGTGATTCACAATTAATAATTCGACAGGTTGAGCTGAAGTATCAAAGAACTTGATGAAGACTTGGTAGAATACAAGAATCTTGTGCAAAAATTGGCGCTTCAAGTCCCAAATATAACCTTTCGGCATTTATCCAGAGATAAGAATCGCTATGCAGATGCACTAGCATTTATCTCTTAATGATGAAAGATCAAAACACTTCAACAGTCAAAATTGGACGCATTTATGAGCCGTCAATTAAGCTTTGGGCAGTTGAAAACATGGAAGAAGAAGTTGAAGAAAATATTGAAGATGCATCTGATAAAGATGATACAAACATTCCACAAAAATCAGAAAATAAGTTATTTGGAGAAGATTGGAGAATTTCAATACATCGACACTTGTAGGATGGGATTTTTCCCGCAAACACAAAAGAGGCCAGAAAGGTGCAATCAAAATCTGTGAATTATCAGTTACGGGATAAAATTCTTTACCCTAGATCTTTCTTGGGACCATTACTTCGATGTTTATCACAAGAAGAAGGGCAGCAAATTTTCAAAGATATACATTATCGAGATGCGGGGAATCATAGTGGAAGGCGATCACTTGCATTAAAAGCAAAAACCCAGGGATATTACTGGCCATTTATGCATAAAGATGCGGAAAATATGGTAAAAAGATGTGAAGAATGTTAGTGTTATGCGAAAAATGATAAAGGCACCCACAACAGAACTTAATTCTGTGCTTAGTCCCTGGCCGTTTTCGAAATGGGGGATAGACATTGTTGGACCATTAGTGGAAGGTACTCAAAAAAGGAAATATTTAATTGTAGCCACATATTACTTCACTAAATGGGTTGAGGCCAAGGCCCTTGCACATATCAGAGATACCGATGTGTTTAAATTTTTATTTGAGAATATAATCTGTAGATTTGGAATTCCGGTATCCATAGTCTCGGATAATGGACGACAATTACAAGGGAAAAATATTGATATTCTTTTCGAAGTATTCAATATACAAAAGAACAAGTCTACCCCGCTCTATCCGCAAAGCAATAGACAAGCCGAAGCAAAAAATAAGACAATTGCCATGAATCTAAAGAAAACACTCGATGGACATCACAGACGATGGTGTGAACAACTTCATAATACGTTATGGGCATATCGCACAACAAGGAGAGAGTCCACTGGAGAGTTACCATTTCTTCTTACTTATGGAGCAGAAGCAGTTATTCCAACGGAAGTCATTTTACCCACCACAAGAACAGAAGCATCGGAGAAAAATTTGAACTCAAACCTAATGCTTGAAAAGTTGGATGACTTAGAAGAAAGAAGAGAAGTTACGCTTCAAAAAATGAAAAATTATCAAAGAAGATTGGAAAAAGATTACAATAAAAAAGTAAAGTTGTGGAACTTTGTGGAAGGAGAGTATGTCCTGCGGCAAATCCCGAAATACCAAAGGGATAAAAGAGCAGGAAAAGTTGCGCCTACATGGGGAGGACCTTATGTTATACAAGATATTGCGGGACAATGATCATATCGTTTTCAGAATATGGATGGAAATTTTTTACAACATCCATGGAACACACAATATCTCAAACCATACTATCCTTGATCAATAATGCAATTATACAATGGTTTGCGCTCATAATTGGTAAAGCAGATCAAATGCAATCCCTCTAGAAAGTCCAAATGAATATCTATAACTATTGGATTTTTCGCCACAGATACACCTAACATGACATTAACTATTGTATCAGGTACTCTCCACTTCAGGAATTTCTCACGATTAGCAATGCAATTATACGACAACTTCGATTCGTATTAGGTAAAGCATATCAAATGTAATCTCTCTAAGAAAATCCATGGAAAAACGTCTATGAGTGTATGACAATTGGATCTTTCGCCAATAAAGATGCCTATTATGATATTAATTGTTGTATCAATCTCCGTTTCAGGAGACATTCTAGGGACCGCATCTTAATTTCCTCCTGGACCGAGAGAAGTTAGACATGTGTTACACCCTCAATATAATTCAAGGTATAAAATTTCCTTGTGGTTGAATAAATCACACTCATACAATGAACTAACAATTGATATATATGTATATATATATATATATATATTCAAAATCTGTTTTGCAGGGATAAAATTACAAGGAAAAATGAAAACGCAACTACAACCGAGAAATGAAGAAGAACGGGGGAACAATAAGGAAAGTTAAGGTGCGGGAAGAACACCCTACAAAGAAAGCTAAGGTGCGGGAAGAAAGATAAGGTGCGGGAAGAACACTTACAAATTTAGGATTATCCGGAACATCTTTGCGTTTGTAAACTCTTGAAAATTCATCGGCTTGTACTTGATCAAGCGTCTTGTTGATTGATTTTGCAATTTCAACTCGAGCTTCGGCTCTTAACTATTGAATAAAGCCTTTCTATTTTCAATCTCCGCTTTGAATTGATTTACTTCAGTTTCGCAATTCCGGACTTTAGATTGCCAAAATTTTATTTTCCCTCTCTTAGAAGATAAATCCCGAACGAGGCTTTCATTCTTCGCAACTTCTTGCTTTAATTTATCTTCGGCCTCTTCGACTTTAGAAGATAAAAGCACAAGTTGAGCTTGCGCTTCATTGGCCTTGGTAGAGGCAAGCTCTATCTGAGTTTGCGCTTTGTTAGCCTTGATAAAAGCAATCTCTAGTTGCTTATTGAGGTTTTCCACCCTAGTATTTGCCGCACCAAGCTCTCCCTCAGCCTTGGCAGCCCTTGCGGCCGCCTCATTAAACTTTTCTTCAAAACCTGGAACAAAAGCAACGGGTTAGTCAATGCGGGAATAATAACAAGTTTTAAATATAAAGAAAATAGGATACCTCTTACGAGGGATTCAAACTCTGCTAATTCACAAATCATCGCATCCTTAACAACTTCAAGGAAATCATATTCTCCCGAAAGATTCTTATACTTGACAGTGAGTTGATGAAGATTTTGATGACACTGAGTTAATTCTGCATCATTATCCCGCAATTGATTTAATTTAGATATACACCTTGCTACTTCTTTGTGTAAACGGAAAATGTCACTCTTACGATGAAGAATGGAATCAGATAAATCACGAACTCTGGCTTGAGCATCCACAAGGGTTTTTCCTTTAGCATGAGCTTCTGAAGCCAAGTGGTCTCTATCCTTAATGAGTTGATCTATATACAAAGAAAGCTGTGAATTGTGATACGAACTAGAATGGGAAAATCCCGCAAGGATATTCTTACGTTCTACATAAAGTCTGCGGTTCTCTTGTTCCAATTTATCAGATCTTTCCCATGCTTCGGAAACGCTATGTTTAGTCCACAATAAAGTAGCACTAAACTTTATTTTCTATCGAACCATTTCTTCAAGCAAAAGTTGATGCTGCGATTCTAATTTTTCATGCTTCAGTGTGACCAAGTCATGATTATCAACAAGATTGTTAAACTCTGCTTTCTTGTGAACCATCTCTTCCAATAAAAGCTCATGCTGCGATTTAAATCTATTATACCTCCATCTGGCTAAATCATGACTATCAACAAGATCGTTAAATCTTGTCTTGCCCTCAATGTTCACATTGCTAACTTTTACTACATGATCTCTCAACTGCGTATTTCTATGCCGCATCTTAGATATGAGTTCTGAATCCCCCGCTGATCCCATGAAGTAATTCAGAAGGCAAGTAAAAAATCTTAAGAGAATTTGATAAGATATAAAGAATTAAACCTTGATTTTGAAGGTCAAGCAATTGTTGGCGAAGCGTGTCATTTTCCCGCTGCAAGCCCAAATCATCATTTTCCACAGTTTTAAACTAGGACTTCATCATTATGGATCGCGCTTTGTAGAATTTGTACGCGGTGAATGCAAAAATTAAAGTTATAAATAGAACTAAAAATAAGAAGAAAGTCAAAGGGTATAAAAACAATAAAAATACCTGTACAAGAGCTTGTTGCGGGAAAGAATAAACTTGTTCGTCAGCAAGTGCAAGTGTTTCCTCAAGAGAGGAAGGTTGGTTCATGGGGAATGTGGGGTCAACAACATCATCTTGATCTTGAATCCAAGCATCTCTAACCGCATCATATGGAACAGCCCCCATGCACTTTCGCAAGCGAGAGACCGATGCACTATCTGATTTCGCTGGCAAAGGATTTCTTGGAACAGAAAAAAACTTCCTTGACAAGAACCACTGGAAGACTTCATCTTCCTTTCCCAAGAGACTTAAATCCTCTACAATCCTCTTGCCTTTACTCATTTGCGGGACTTCTCTGTCGGCTTAGATGTTTCAGCAACAACTGCGTTTGCAGCAAGAGAAGGAGAAGTTACCACCATAGTACTTACGGGTACATTTCCCGCTACAATGATGTCCGCATACTCGTCTAGTACCGCAACAAGTGAACCATCTTCATTTGTAGGGCCACCTTGCATAGTGTGATCCTCTCCGTCAGCTGAACCATCTTCATTTGGGACAATTTCAAGTGGCTCATCAACAACTAGACGAGAAAATTGGAGGAAGAAGGAAGGATCCGGAACCGTAGCTTGAAGCGAAGGATTAACCACAGCTTCTGAAACTTCTTCCGCAGCACCATCTTCTGGAGTTTCTTCCGCACTACCGGCTTGATCCGTAGATTCACAGTTGGTTATTTGAAGAGCTATGATCTGCTCTTCTTCTTGTATCTCTGAGGCGGAGCTTCCTCTACCTTTCAAAATTGGATGATGAAGGGGGGAGTCCTGAATTTCTCCCTCTTCCGTGTCAGTGAGAGCCCGGGGTACCCCCTTTACCTTTTTTCGACTCTATTTATGAACTGCAGGAATTCATTAATCGAAATTCATAAGGATAATTAGAACTCATTGGGAAAAAATAATACATTTTCTGCGGGAATTGCAGCTTTACGCTTCCCTCTCGCGTCACCACTTGCACTTTCATCAACTTGCGGCTCAATTGGCAACTCAACTTGCGGCTTAATTTACAACTCAACTTGCGGCTTAATTTACAACTCAACTTGCGGCTAAAAAATAGAAGAAACTTGAACCATCAGAGAAAATTTTTAACCATAAATCAATATAAAAAGACAGAGGAAAACTTTACATACCGCGATGACAAGTGCAAAATTGAAGTCAGAGAAATTCAACCGCCAAGGGAAGTAACCATGGAAGCGGGCAAGAAGGTTTTGAACCATGTTATCTGGGAGGGACCCAAAATCCCATGGACCTTCAATAACCAATGGGGTACGGTACCATTTAAAATCATGATCTATACGGATTCTTTCCTTTAAAGGAGTCTCCGTTCCTGGGACGAATTTTATCTTGGAATTATCAATCTCATGAAGCAAGCGGAATCCCACACCACCTTTGCGGCCAGGACCGACGCTCCACCTCAAATAATTCTTCGTAGCAATATTATTCGAATACGTAGCATGAAAGTTCTCGACTGTGTAATGCTTATGTTCTGAAGGATCATGGACGTAACATGTGAAGTTGTTCAATCCTTGGATCCACATGTTGCACTCATCCAGAATAAGCCACCAATTTCCATTACATTGAGTAATGGATCGAGCAAGACCATGTGGAGATTTTCTGCGGGATGCAAGAACCTCAAACTGGAAAGGATGTTCGCTTTGATACAAATGAAGTTGAAGGCATGCTTCTAATGCTCCTGCATGGATTAATAACTTGTTGCTGGAATAATCAATCACTTTCATCATTTCCAGAGAAATTTCGTCTTCACCCTGCTCATAGAAGGGGACTTTGAATCTGCAAAGATGATGTTTCTTTTTGAATTCCTCGAGGTTCACAGACTTAAAGCTACAACTTTCATGATCCCGTTTACTCTTGGGGGCATGGTTGCTGGCCGCAACAAGAACATTTGCGGGCCTAGAAGAATTAGCAGGAGGATGTCCTCCTCGATGCAGGATAGCGATTTGACCTCCTAATCAAAGAATGCTCATCATGATGAGAAGCATCACCAATAGCTTTACCATCATTTCTTCCAGTCATGATAAATTTTTATCTACATAAAGAAAAACCAGAACAAATGAATACACCATAAAAAAAAAGAACAACAAGATGAAAGCAACATCAGAAGGCCAACCAACAATAATTTTCTGATCAGGAAAAAGAGATGATCATGATGAAATAATCAGTTGCCAAAAGAATATATCATCGTCATTATCATCATTCATTCCAACAAATAATAAACAGATAAGAATATCACTAACATCATCTTCAATGATTAAGGAACAAATACAAAGACTGATAAACAAGCAAATACGAAAAAGAAAAAGCAAAAGGATTACTTATAGTGAAGTGAAAGATAGAAGAAAAATATGTTGATTGAAAAGATAAAAAACTTGATCCCAATGCAAGAATCCTTGATTACAGAAGTTTAAGAGAATGAAATGAGGAAAATAATTGACATTAAATAGAAGAAAATTGAAACTGACGAACCGTCGAAAGATGAAAAGAAATAAACTTTATCAGAGATTTGATTTCCTCGAAAAACGCCAACTAACAAAAACACGCTAAGAAGAGTTACTACTAGCGCAAAAAACGGGTAAAAGTGTAACGTGGGAAATAAAGTTATTGCAGGCGTGGGAAAAGAAGTTATTGTAGGTGTGGGAATGGAAAAATTAATTATTATTTTTCTTTTTTCAAAATTTTACCAACTGTCAATTCCAAAAAAAGGAAAAAGGGGGCAAATTGTGAGAGAATAAATTCTGAGTAACGCGTGTCCAAAATCTATTGGAGAAGTAACGAGTTACGATGAAGCGAGAAATACTGAAACAAAAGCCTTCTGAGAAGTTGATAAGATTTGAATCTGACAGCGTTAATACATGATCGACATGTGGGTTGCGGGAAAGTAAAGCACACTACTCAAGACAGATAGCGTTACTGCTTAACTGACACCGGGTTACGGGAAAGCATGACTCAATAAAGAGTAATGATGATCATTGATGCATGACAGACACATATCAACTTTACAAGCTTTGGAACAAAAATGTCTGAAGATGACGATTCACTTTTAGGAGCTACGTGTCAGACATGCTATGATTCAAATAGAACCGCAACTATCATCCAGATCCAAAAAAATAATAATTAAAATACAAAACCGCAGAAGAATTAGGGGATAGCCAGTGGGAAAACTATGGGAAACAAGCGATAAGCAAACTTAGACTTGCGGGAAGCATGATCAAGTTTTGCGGAATCTATAAGTAAGTTTTGTGGGACTATGTTTCGCATCAAGGGTGGATAAGAATAAATAGGTGGAAAGGTAGATTGGCGGGACCCATCAAATTGGCTATAAATACCAAGATCATTAACAAGAAAAGGGGTTGGAAACTCTGGAGAGAAATTTGGACTAAGGCAGAGAAGTGATAGCAAAGAGCTTATGTACGAACTTATGTAAACATTTAGTTATGTTATTCTTTCATAATCATGATCATGATTTTTTTGACATATCAATTTTCTTGTAACTTATGATGATGTATAATAAAAGTAATACAAATCCTTTTATACCCGTGGATGTCGATAGTTTGACTGTTGAACCACGTAAATATTTGAGTCAATTCACTTTTAAGTTTTGATTGATTATCACTTTCTAAATGTTCATGTGAATTGATTGTATGATAACATATCATACTTTACCATGTTCTAAAATCATTTGGTTGTGATCCAAAGATGCCAGATTTTTGGTCATCACACTGCAGTTCAAGAACAACGAGAAATTGAAAAAAGAAGAGAAGATTCAGTTCACAAAGAGAATGAAATTTTTGGTTGTGGCCTATTGACAGATTTAAGAGATAGGTGTGACTGGAAATCAGTGAAGAAGATAAGATGGAACTGCCTTGAAATGATTGAATTGTTTATTTGATTGTTAAGTGTTTACATAGAATGAGATATTGAATGTTTTAAATTAGAAAAGAATGTATTCCTTCACATCACCAGTCATGCATATTGATATTGAGTGTTCAACAAAATGCCAGAGTGACTAGGTTTCTGTTTTAAAGTATCAGTAACAGTATGCCATGGGTTCTGGTGGGTGGTTGAGCTCGAGTTTGACAGAATCTGAGGGAATTAGAATATGGATATGAAGTCAGGACTCGGATGAATAGTAAAAACCAAGGAAAATCAAAGAAGAGTAGAAGAGTGGGTTTGATTCAGAACTGAAGTTGGAATTGAATTTGAAGGCGAGAAATCAGGGTGTTTGATATGAAATATTAGAAGTTGGACAACAAGACTTGGCCAGAAAGTCAGTAAAGAGTCATCTCTTGTCGTTAGTTTAAGATGATGAACGATAGAGATATAGAGGTGAATACAGTTTCTGTTGTTCTAACCTGATTTGAAATTACAGGAGGATGTGAGCTATAAAATCAGGAGGAGTCCACCCCAACAGAGAGGAGATTTTCTCCTCTCCAAATTTCACCACTCCACACCTCTCCGTTCACCAGCAGTTTACCACCTCCTTTCCATCTGCATACCATCCACCATTCAGATTGTAGTCCAGTTTGCATAGGTCCTCCACAACAACACCAAGGCATCATCAGATCACCATCCAATGCCAAACAACAGTCTAGCATCACCATTCCATCACTGCCATCTACCGCTTCTTGTTTTGGTTTGCTTGAGTTTTTGATTAGGGATTATTTCAAAACTATATGATATGATTTATTCAAATTAATCTTTCTTTTCAATGTTGCTTTATTGTTTATTTTTTACCGAGCCTATGACCAAGAGTTGTTCGCGAGTGTTCGGGTGGCCAATTGAATAGCTAGTTTGTCATTCCAAAGCTAGATTACTGAGTCGTAATCCGTAATTATTATGGTGATTAATTCAAAAGTAGCGAAACATCAACGTTGCAACAAGATATTTTGGATTTTGATGTGTGAAAGATAAGTCTAAGTTAACATGTCGAATTTACGAACATGTGGTTAGGATTAACACGATTCACGGAAAATACCTGTCGATAAAGTTAAACTAGAGAGCTTATTCAAAGTGACTTAATTGTCTAGAAACGAGTAGAGAACTTAGTCTACGAAGTGACCTTGGAGTCTAATAGACTTGTTGAACTCATAACTTGTCTAGGGTTTTTGATAAACATATTTTGAAGAAGATTTTCCTTGATTCATGTTAACTAGTGGAGAAAGACTTCTTAATCATTCTCATCCTCCTATCACATTCTTTTACTTGTTTTCGTAGATTTGCATTAATCTTATTTTCGAAAATTTAAAACTTTAACTCAACGCTCCCCTAGGAACGAACATGTTTATCATTATTCTACTAGTTAGTGTAAGGAATATATTTTTGACGAGTTTGACACCTCAATCAATATGGTCTAATATTTTTTCAGTATAAACACATGCTTAAACAGTTGAATTACAACTTCACTAGTCTCATACCTAAGGTTAATAATCCCGAGTTTGTTGTAAAATTTAGGCCAATTAGCTTGTGCAATGTTACTTATAAGATAATATCTAAACTTCTTGATATTAAATTGATATCTTTGTTAGACAAGATCATCACCCTTTTCAAAAATGCATTTTTATCCTGGAGGCTTATTACATATAATATAGTTATTGCTCATGAGCGTATTGACTCCATGAAGAAATATAGGTCCGAGAAAGGTTGGACGGCTATTAAGCCTGACATGTTATAGATGGTGGGTTTTTATCAGGAGTAAAATATTAAAGATTCATTATCTAACACCCAAGACGTAAGTGAATGGTCCAAAGACCTAAAAAGGCGTTTTTACATCAAGCCTGTCAGATGTGATTCTGCACTGCCTGCAAAACGTCATGAGCTGGGAGAAATTAGTGATGAATATAGGGAATAATTATATGCCAAACTTTTGGTATGGATGTCCTCTACAACATACTAAAAAATCACATCAATCGGACAAACGAGCTAAGAGGTATGATCAAAACATTCAACTAAGTCGCAGCTGAAAAATTCCTGATTCCCTGATTCTTCCTTAATTTTGTCTGTTTCGTCTTTTTGAGGCCCTGAACGAACTCAAAACACAAATACTTTCTCGGTAAGAGGTATCCGGTTTCTAGGCATCAAAATTTTGGGGTAGATCATCGAAAGTAGACTTTATATGAAGTTTTTAGCGTTTTCAGTGAAAATCTTAAATCTGAATTTTCTGACGACGAAATTTCACAAGAATTCTCTTGTATGTCCAAGTCCAAGGGTCTAATGCCCCCTTACCTTGTCCGTCTTAGATGAGACAAAGCTTGTCCTGCTTAGGGCACTAAGTTTGTTCCTTTCAGGGTTTAGCACAAAACTTGTCCTTCTTAGGGCTTTAGAGCAATATTTGTTTGTCTTACAAGCGTTGCAAAGGTTATTGCCATGATCCATGTGCGCCTTAACCTGTAACCACGGTTCATGTGCACCTTAGCTAGTTATAGTCAAGATTCATGTGCGCCTTAGCCTACAACCACGGTTCATGTGCACCTTAGCCTATAGCCACAATTCATGAACGTTTTAGCCTATAGACACAGTTCATGCGCGTCTTAGCTTATGGCCACAGTTCATGTGCGTTTTAGCATTAACCTTTTACCTTGTCCGCCTTAGCTTCAAAGACAAAGCTTGTCCGTCTATGCTAATTTGCTTGTCTGTCTTACTTAGCAATACTTGATTTTCTGCCTTAGCACCTAGCTAAGCTTGTTAATCCAAACCCTAACTTGTCTGTCCAAGTTTCCAAACCACACCTTATCTATCAAAGGCCATACTAGGCCTCACTCGTATATTTTTATATGTGGCCTCACACACATATATTTTCATGTGTGGCCTCATATACATATTCTTGTGCTCAGCATGCTATATATATGCTTATACTCAGCATGATACACTCATGTTTCTATAAAACATGTCAATACTAATTGACCTAGTTGAACTTACACGGTTATTCATGAATAAAACAAAATAAAATAAATACATATTTTATTTTAAGTTTAGTCTTGCAAGACTCATCAGGATAGTTAAGCAAGACAAGTCTTTAGTCAAGAGACCAATTAAGAATGAGCCGTTTGAATTAACACTAATAATGTTAAAATGCTACAAATTACAAGAGACATTAAAAATGTCACAAATGGGGGGATATTTACTAGAGTATTGGTCTGGTAGTCTACAGAATATGCTGCAGCAATGCACCCACTATAGAGAATCTGGAAAGTTCTATCAGCAATATAATAGAGGAGTAGTAGGTTGAACACCGTCCATTCAACCTCAATAAGAGTGGTGAACGGTTACCAACACTTCCTCCATCATCCCCACTTCACCACTACTCAAACATAGAGACGAGATGAGGTCAGTTGAACGGTTACAATAACAATGATTATAAAATGGATTTCTCAATCTATTGAGAAAGAGGTATAAGACAGACAAGTATGAGACAAGTCTAACACAGAACAACATTGAAAAACTCGATCATTCTCACTTTCTCACACAGAAAAAATTATGCGTAGCTATTCACACTTATTACATCCCATAGAGTCTGATACTGTGAACTCAATCGTTCTCTCGCCTCCTTCCTTTAGACCAACCTGTTTCCTTCTCCTTTGTGAGTGAAGCAAGACTGGAACGGTCATTGCTTGGTTTAGGCCAGGATTGTATAGGTTGATCTCTCGAATAAAAATAAACTACTTCAACAGTATAAATTTTTAAGGATTAAACAAATTATCACTTGCTCACCCCATTTTCCTAAATTATCCCTTTAATTCATTTTCCCCACAAACATTTTAGCGACCACAGTGGAAAATCAATCTCTCGGTTGCAAAATCAAGTTTTCACAATTTTCAAATAGGTTGATCTTTGGTCAGATTCGATAACTAATCACAATTCCAATGTTGCTAGTACAAGTACTGGTACTACTTGTACGCCATGTTCCTCCACTTACCAACACCGATCTATCGACACTCCTTCTTCTAGTCAGACTGCTGAGGAGAACAAGTATACTCATACTACACCTACCATAACTGATTGACGCAAGAGACTCTTTCTCAAACTTAGGTGATCGGCTACAACTACACCTTCTTTGATAGAGAGATCCAAGCCTGCTAGAAATGAAGAAGCCCGTGAGACTTGTGTTAACAGACGACTCACAAGTAAGTGATATAACATTCAACCATATGTGGGTGTTTGGACTGAAGGAGGCAAAAATAAAGATGCAACGACCCAAGAATGCAACACCAGTACCAATTCCAATTCCAGTATCACAGGAAGACCAACCAAATGCAAGCGGCACTAGCAACATCTCCAGCACCGCTCAACGTCAACAACAATCAAGGGAAGATCCGGTTTCTCTTGACTTCCCCAACTTTTATAAGTGTTGATACATGATACACTATCAAGCTACCTCTCATTTGATATCCACCAACATAACAAGAAATAACAAAGCTCATGAGATTTGCACTTGGGGACTGAAAGAGTACACAGAAACCCTCTTCTTGTCATGAGTGTCACAATATATGTAAAACCTATCAATAAAGTAGATAAATCCATGATGGAACACATGTATGAGCTTCTCTACTGCTCAAAGGCGCAACATAATGATATTTTTACTGCTCTCAACCATATTGTGCTTGTTCCACGACTAACTTTTGAAAATGAAATACGTCATGAACTTGCTCAGATAGATGAGGGAAAATAAAAGTATGAATAGGGACTTCTCACCACCACTTGTCTCAAGGATACAAGATTCGGTGAAATATTAAGTGATGCAGGCTGCTGTCAACATCGTCCCTTTCAAGACACTCAAAGATATACGGATTACTCGTCTTGAAGTTGTCCATGCTCCAACAACGATCAAGGATCCTAAAATAAAAATCCATAAATACATATGGTCATATCACTCTTCAAGTAAAAATGGGTTATGCTTCTACATAACCAGAGAAGAACCAGTAGTTTTAACAACAAGTAAAGCCATATAAATACTCATGGAAACAAACATCTCATCAGCAGACCGATCACCTACGAGGTGCAGAGCCAGCCGTGTACGGTTCATCTCATACAACTTAACAACCTCTACACCAGCGCCGACTTTTACTCTAATTTCCATGCAAGTTCTTGCTCTAGCGACATCACATCAGCAACAAACAACAATATAGGGAGACTGCGATATCTCCCTTGTTTTGTACGAGATGATTAATTTCTAGAGACATGATAACTCCATCAAATAAATTTATGTCTATTCTAGTGGTGGATTCCAAGTGAGCTACACTTGGGGACTGGTCATCGACATGAGGCTTCTCTTCCCAACACATTAGAAGATCCACCATCTCTGGAAGAATGGTTATTCAAAAAACTAGATCGTTGATGAAAAGTTCGAATAAATTTCATCCACTCTCTGCATACTCAATGCATTGATCGATTTAATCAGAGTCAATTGAATCATTAACTTCGGTAACATACAAATTTGCAATTCAATTAGGCTATTGTTGTCAGCCACATATGGTTTCCTAGTCCGACCAACTTGGGTGGTCACCAGGATTCTAACACGCCATTGTTGTCATCAAAGGCACCGTCTCACCTCTGATCAACCTACAACATATTCTGATCCACTATTTTGTTCATTATCAGTTGTTGCCATCACTTGAGGTTTGCTCCACCTATTTTATACTGAGGACGTCACCAACTCGTGATCTTTTCACGTTACTTATATTGTTGTTGCATATCTCCCCAATTGTCCGCCAGCGACAACTGCTACCAGTCGGGAAGTACAATGCAACTCTAAGCTTCATCTTTTGACACACAACATTCTAATGGAGTATCAAGAGCGCATACTCATATAGATACATGGTTCATCTCTCTTAAATACCTATAATATGGAGGTTCAATTTGTTCTTAGTAATGGAGCTAAAGGCTTCATATCAACTTCAACGTTAAAAGATGAATACTCATGAGATGGGGACTGTCTGTATACTCTAATTATTTTTATGAAGTCAACATCGAATACTCTACCCCTAATAGGTGGAGAAGAAGAGCAAGGATAAGCATTTTTTTCTTGGGTTTATACATTTTCTTAATTGAAAAATCCACGTAGGTGCCACATTATATTGGGTGCACTGGGTGCCCAAAATGTGATATCCATAAAACATTTTCTTAAAACCCAATGATCCATTTCTGACGGTGATTTGCATCTCCAATATCCATGTTTTTCAAGGTTCATAAAAAAGAAAAAAGGTTATTATATGGGAAATAAGAAAACCCTGCTATAATAAAATTTCCTCACAACCCAAAAATTCCTCATTGATCCAAAATTTGTACCTTAACATAAAATCTTTCTGTCACAAATTCGTTCGTAATTTGATTTTTTTATTATATGATATTATAATTCAATATTTTTCTCTGTGGACAGAAAAACACCTCGCCACGTGTATACATCGCAAAACACAAATACGAGAAATCCATCTTTATAATGAGCACCAGAAAAATTCTCAGTAACATTGGAATATTCGCCTAATCGATAAGATCAGAACACGTGGAAAGCACTAAGATGGAATCAACGAGCAAGTTTTAATTGAACAGTTGAACATTTAATGCGAGAGCAGAGCGGCCAGATCAACAGTCTGCACACAGATGGGGCGAGATGTGATTTGACAAAGCACAAAGAGATAACGACAGTCTTAGCGAGGATTATTTGACGAGTTAATCAACGAGGAGATTATCAGCAAAGATGAACCCTTCTCCAAGAAAGCTACAATAAAGCATTTCCTATGAAGACAACAGGCGGGCGAAATGAGTTTTAATCGGTATTTATTATTTTTCCTATAATCGAATTGTAAATAATGTAAAGAGGATTGGAACTTTTTTGAGTAAGGCATAAAGAGAGAGAGTTCGAGAGCTATCTAAAGAGGGTATGTGAATTTTAATCTTCATCTTCTCAGAGTAAAACCACTCCTATGGACGTAGGTTTTAAAACCGAACCCCGTAAATCGCCTATGTCTTTACTTTAACTTGTTTGTATGTGAATCTTGACTTAGATCTTACTGAAGACACTGATAATAGTTTAGGATTATAACTTGGGTGTGTTGTGGGATGTGCGTCAACAACATTTTCCATCATGAACTAAAATATTCTTTATTGAATAAATTTACCCCGTGACTTAAATCTAACGTTAGGGCCCAAAGATTACAATGTAACTTATAATATGCCACCTTGCCCAAAATCTTTCCCATAACCTTAATTCTACCATCTAACCTAAAATCTGCAATAAACCATAAATTTGTCATTGTAATCCTAATTCAACCATTACGATACAAATCTGTCTTATGAATTATGTTATGCATCGTAAAATTAGATATGATCAATCGTCCATTCATTTATATCTGATGGTGGAAAAATTAAATAAAAGATTAAATTATAAAATTTAATCGGCCTCGTTTACGGCTGACACAAAATTTGACTCGTGATCAAAATTTGCTCACTGATATAAGATCAATCGTAGACTAATAGACATTCACACGTTTTAATCAACATCAATATATAACGAATTTAAATTGGTAGATGCAATTAAAATAGGACTATAAAAGCTATCTCAACTTTGGTCGACATCGTCGCAAGAATCCAAAGGTTTATTATAAAATCAAAATATGTGACGCCCAAACAATGTGGCCAAATCATAGAGTAGCTAGAGTGTACTCAATTCTAAATGTATATATATGTAAGAAATTCACTTCACAGTGAATATACCATTGCGTGTTTGTATCATTAAGTCAAGATTTCACCGTAAGGACTTTGTACAAATAGAAAAAAATATCATAAGTCATAACAACAAAGGCTGTTATAAGCCTCTAATGGTTAGCATATATATTCAACCACAATGTGTGCCTATTAACCGACTGTCCACTGTAAAATAAGTCGTCGTCGGCAAATCAACCAATGGAATACAAAAACATATATCATTGTCGAATTTTTTAGAAATATTTGCTCAAGAAAAAGTTACAAAATCATTTGCAAATGTCCAACTAGATAGTACATTATACTAATATTTTAAAGCAAAATGGGTAAGGTTCGTACATTCCAAATCTGTAAATCATGCTATAAATAGAAGTAAGGAGTGGATGCTAAATCTCACAAATCAAACTTAGCAATTATCTTCAACCATATATCTTTACTAGAGCATAAATCCTATTACCGTTAAGAAAAAAAACCTATTACACAGTCATGGCTAAGATTTCTGGATCATATTTCTTTGGTTTTTTCTTCGTTTTGGCAATGTTATTTGCTTCTGGTAATTAAGTAAATTCCTTTGCAAAAATGATACACTAGTGTATTATGTGTATATGTACAACTTTCTAGCATTGCTTTGAAAACACTATATAAATTTCATTTATGGCTAATAAAATTATTTCATAACTTGTTTATGTTTGCACTTTTAATATCAAAACTTATATATATTTCAATATATACGTGATACATCGCGACTAACTAATCACGATAATGATTGTTGTTGTTGTTGTTGTTGTTATGTGTGTAGAGATGGCAACAACTGAAGCTCAACTAATATGTGATGTTGGAAAGCTAGTGATACTAGGTGGTCCTTGCACTACTTGCCCAGCTAGATGTTTGAAGAAGTTCCCAGTCCCCCTTCTCATCACAAACCTTTGTGTCCCAGTGTTAGGAACATCTGTTTGTGCTTGTTGCGTTGTCGAGCAGACTGCTTAATACAATACCTGATGTCGTGTATAGTTGGCTTCAAACCGCAATTTGCTAGTCAACATAAATTATCTACTACTTCAATAAGTTTGGCTACTCGAGTCTTGTTTAGCCAATGTTGTTTTTCAGTTTATGAATGGGCTAATAAGACCGACTGTGTCTGTGTGATGTTTTACGAATGAAATATCTATGTTTAAGAATGAAAGTTTGAGATATAGCTTTTTATATACGATCACGAGCAGAGGATAGTTGATCAGCAGACTATCCGAATTCTGCAATGAACTAGGTTCGAGCCTTCCCTAACAACTTATATTTTTATGTTTTTTAATAAAATGAATAATTAACCTAAATACCAGAGCTAATCCGCCAACCCGTCGGAGCTAACCCGCTTAGGGCTAGGTATTAGGATTGAGGTTTGTGAACCGCTCTATAAATTTACTAGGGTAGGGTTGACTACTTTCAATTTACTAGAGAGTAGAGCATTGCACGGTTTTAACGTATATAGGTGTAAGAAAGAATTGGTGTCCCTATTCGTGAATCAGATCTATTACCACGTCTCGCTTCGTACGTTAGGAAAGAAACGATTTTGACGCTTTACTAGCTTATCTCATTGATTTCTATATTCGTTCTGGTTCAAAAATATGGAGGATCGTCAACTGTCAAGGTTTAGCCATCATCTGGGATGAATCTACCCACGGTGAAATCATCTGTTCCTGGTCACGTGAACCACTAGACTCGTCTTATTATAGTCTACCCGGTATTACTCCTTCAGTTGATGATGGGAAAGAAGCTCTTAGGAGAAGAGTTTCTGATTTGGAAACACAAGTTGCTGATTTGACATCAACAATTGAAAAGTATTGGGGTGCTGGAGGTGGATCAGCTGATGCAGAACCATGGAAGAGTGGTAATGGTAATAGCATGGAAGAGTTGAAGAGTCGATTCCCGATAAAGATGAAGCGAGATTCGATCCAACTAAATGGGTTTTGTATCACAAAGTTATGACAATCCACTCTTCGTAAGAGACTGAGAATCCTTGGATACTCCAAATGGCACCTGAGTGTTTATCTATCTAAATGAACCTTATCTTGCAGTGGAACCCATCAAACTAACAATTCTATGGTTAACAGGACTTTCTGGTATGATTAAAATAAACTAAGAGAACATTTACACTTGAATATGTGTATTGATTACTTCCATCAGACCGTATTCCTTTTGAGACTGTGGGAAAGCTAAGGAAACACATAGTGAATAATGACTGATACCTATGTCAAGTATTCATATCAGCAATGCGTGCTGTAATATGTGAAACTACCCAGATGTCGTAGTATTTGGTTTATAACATGCCTCCTTGAATATTCACCTCATTCATTTAAACTAAGCCCACGCCACCACCACTTTCATACTCGTATATCAACGCTTGAAACATTGATACATATTCTAGGTACAAATGATAAAATTATCCTATCTAAATAGTAGTTTATCGGCACAATTTTCTACTATAACCTAAGCCAAAGCAACAATTTCATACCAGATGCAAAATTTCAGCCTGATAAAGTTTTCCCCAATATTTCTGAATTTACATAAACTAACAAATCAGGTTTTCATATAGAACAACATCAATTAGAATCAATAATAACTAACCAAAACATATATATATAAGATGGAAGCTACATTTACAGAAGAGTAATAATAATGAAAATAAGAAGAGCAGCAATAAGGATAGCTAAAGATATAAACAGAAGCTGCCCAAGAACATGAAAGATATAAACAGGCATTAATTTTATAATACTAATAAGTTCTATTTGAATCAATTAATATCTATTCAGCAACAACATAAATTAGTTAAAGTTCCCCCAAAATATATACCATTCCCTGGACCATTTTCGGTCTAAAATCTTTTTTAGATTTTCAAAATGTCCAGTGTTTTAAATTAGAGTAGCATCCCCTTTTAATCATCAACCTCCTGATGTGCAGAAATTTCAGCAACAAATTCAGCTTCCTCAATCTCAATTTCCCTCACAATAACCGACGTCAACTCACCTTGCTCAGATTTCAGCTTCAACTTCCTCAAAAACCTTTGATTCAATTTCTTTGGTGGAGCTGGACTGACTTTTTTAAAAACTTGTTTAAACACCAAAAAACACATTCCAACAACCAAACTAGAACATGTTATCGCTCCTAACACAGCATTAAACAAAGCATTTTGAGCAACATCCTGGACTGGACCCATAACACTTGAATCATT
Source organism: Papaver californicum (assembly GCA_023531435.1). Classification (NCBI taxonomy): domain Eukaryota; kingdom Viridiplantae; phylum Streptophyta; class Magnoliopsida; order Ranunculales; family Papaveraceae; genus Papaver; species Papaver californicum. Next base: position 6,611,491 of record JAJJMC010007730.1, read on the forward strand.
AACAGTATGTCGATCTGCATTAACCACAACATGTTGAATCATGTTTGGAATTGGAACCATTAATGTTGGATCACTCACTGCATCTTGACCTAGAGATCTAAAGAAACGAGAGAACAAGTTTTTCACGAATAAATTTCCATCTGAAACACGTCCACAGATGAATTTGGTAACTGGCAACATTTTCTAAGGTAATCGAGGAGACGAAAGATTTCTAGGTCGAAGAAATTAGGGATGGATAGGAAAAAAAACTATTCAAAAGTCAAGTCAAACATATGAACAGTGAATAAAAGAAATATTCAAAAGTCAAGTCAAACATATGAACAGTGAATAACCTTAGATATCATTAATACCATTATCTATGTATTCAAAGATAAAATAATATACTAAACATACCTTTATATATTTAAAAAAGTATTATTATTTTAAAAATAAATTAAAATACTTCAAATTTAGATATTTTTTATAACATAAATCGTATTTTTATAAAATTTATATGTTTGAAAAACACTTTAAATTATCTACGTAATTAGTATAAATAAAAATATCAAATTTTAACTTTTAAACAAATTTTTTTATTCTTATCAAATTCAATGTTAATAATATAAGAAGAGTAATAAAAATAAAAATAAAAAGAGCAGCGATAAAGGAATACTTGAGAGCAGCAACAAGGATAGCTAAACATATAAACAGAAGCTGCCCAAGAACTTGAAAGATATAAATAGGCCTTAATTTTGCAATACTAATAAGTTCTACTTGAATTCAATTAGTATCTATTCAACAACAACATAAATTAGTTAAAGTTCCCCAAAATATGTACCACCACCAAAGTTCCCCAAAATATATACCATTCCCTGGTTACTATACCATTTCTGGTCTAAAATCTTTGTTAGATTTTCAAAATATCAATATAAAACTAATAACTAAAATGTCCAGTGTTTTAAATAAGAGTAGCATCCCCTTTTAATCATCATCCTCCTGATGTGCAGAAATTTCAGCCACAAATTCAGCTTCCTCAATCTCAATTTCTATCACAATCACCGACGTTAACTCACCTTGCTCAGATTTCAGTTTCAACTTCCTTAAAAACCTATGATTCATTTTTTTTGGTGGAGCTGGACTGACTTTTTTAATAACTTGTTTACACACAAAAAAACACATTCCAACAACCAAACTAGAGCATGTTATCGCTCCTAACACAGCATTGAACAAATCCTTTTGAGCAACATCCTGGACTGGACCCATAATAGCTGAATTATTAACAGTATGTCGACCTGCATTAACCACAACATGTTGAATCATGTTCTAAATTGGAACCATTAATGTTGATTTTACAAAGATGGGGAAGTTGAAATGATCCTTAATGAACATGGGAAGGTTATCACACTATAATTGGTATGTTACAATCAAGTTATATTTGTTGGAGATAAGGTTGCTCATGGTAGGACTACCATCTTTGGTTTCAAAGGGTTCTTCGTCGATTTTTATCATGAGTATCTTGTTGGTGTAATATTAAGCAAACTAAGGAAATCCACTGAAGAATATTTTGGTTATAAGGTTATAAGTATCATAACCAGTGTTCCAAGTGTATGAGTACCATTTTGTTCTGTACTTTACTTAGATACTTTAGAAATACTGTAATTTTATTAACTTGTTTTATTAGTTTTCTTAGGTGTGTAGTGCATAAGGTAATACACAAAATTACTTAATAATTTTGTTATTTTAACACAAAATTTCCACATTATTCTCACATTAAAAGTATACATATTATCTAGAAAATGGTGTTAGTTTAGTTTTCTAAATCGTATTCCTTAAATAAGTTTATTACTACAACTATTAACAAAGTGAAGAAACATAAATTAGGATAATTTTGAATTGGTGGCCAATTTTTGTTAAATATGCACGAAGTGGTCCAAATTTTTACTCGTTCTTACATCAAAAATTAACAATCCCAAACTTTTAGTGTGTTTCTAACATATATGATATCAAACTAATAATGTTAATAATATTTTTCCCATCCTAGTTTACTTACTATTTTGAGATATTTTTAGTCTCATATTATTTAATAACTTTTAGTGTATTTCTAACATATATGATATCAAACTAATAAATGTTAATAATATTTTTCCCATCCTAGTTCTATACATGTTTTACTTTTCATAGTCAAGACAGTAGACCATGTGCCAATTATTTAGAGCATGCGTTCCTCTTTAATTTTTTCTCTTGATAGCGAAAACATGAAAGGGCATGTAAGCATTGAAAACGCCTAATAACATGATGCTGGAACTGTGCATTGATATAATCCTTTATATTACGTAAGTAGCAAATTAGGATTTGTTTGATAAGTAACTGGGGAGACAATGCTATTTATCAATCTCGGAATCCATATCTTTCAGTAGCTCCTAATGGGAGTCATGAAGCACTACACACTCCAGAAGATCATTCACTGCATCTTGACCTAGAGATCTAAAGAAACGAGAGAAAAAAAATTTCACGAATAAACTTCCATCTGAAACATGGCCACAAATGCATTTGGTAACTAGTAACATTTTCTAGGGCGACGGAGGAGACAAAGGATTTCTAGGTCGAAGAAATTAGGGATGGATAGGGACAAACGGTTCAAAAGTCAAGTCAAATATATGACCAGTGAATCTTGACCAGTGAATAAAGGAAATGTTCAAAAAAGATTTTTTGGTTGGTCTTAATATTACAAATAACCTTGATACTTTTGTTGGAATTCATTCCATTTCTATTCATTATAGTCTCATGGGTAGTAATTTTGAGTGGATAATCACAAGAGTTTATGCTCCTGCTAATCCTTCTAATATAAAATATGTTTGGAGGAAATTGGAGGAAGCTAGAGGATTATGGCAATTACCTTGGGTATCGGGAGGTGACTTTAATGAAATAAGATTTTCTCAGGAAAAATCTAATGGGGGTGATGAAGCTGATAATACTGCTTGTATACATAAATTCAACAGGTTTATCTCGTCTCATGCGCTAATTGACCTTCCTTTAATTGGAGCAACTTTCACTTGGAATAATAATCAAGTGAACAACATTAGAAGTAGAATTGATAGATTGTTGATTTCTCCTGATTGGGTAGGTTCCCTGCTGTAACTCAATCTTCTCTTGCTAGACCTTGTTCTGATCACTTTCCAATTGCTCTTATGTGTGACGAAGTTGTTAGGGGTCCAGGTCCATTTCACTTTGAGGTATACTGGTTGTTTCATCTAGCTTTTCTTTCTCTTATGCAAACTTGGTGGAGTTTTTTTTATTTTTTTGGTAGTGCAGGCTTCGTTTTTAGTAAGAAATTACAGATGTTGAAGCAAAAACTAAAGATTTGGGTCAAGGAGGAATACAAAAACTTTGATCAACGGTTAAAAGAGTTGGAAGATAAATTTACTGACTTGGACAGGCTAGAGATACCAACAATGGGCTTACTGAAGAGGAATGGGATGAGAGACTTAAAGCTCGTCAAGATTACTGCAAGTTAATCATCCTTCAAGCAGAAAAGTGAAGAGTTCGTGCCAAAACCCAATTTATTAAGAGCAATGATAACAACACAAAGTACTTTCGCAAACTCGCTACTGATAGGAGAAGAAGAAACTAATAAGTAAAATAAGATTTAATGGAAAGATGACTGATGACGCCAATGAGATTAAGCTTGCAATTGTTGATTTCTTTAAGAACATTTTTCAGGATAGTATTTCAGAAAGACATGTCATGGAAGACATGAATTTCAAGACTATTCCCGAAGATGTGAAGATTTGGCTAGAAAGACAAATAGATGAAAAAGAGGTTTTTCAGGCTATCAAGTTGTTGGGTAAAGATAAAGCTCCAGGACCAGATGGTTTTCCAGTAATCTTTTTTTCAATCTTGTTGGGATATTATTAAGGATGATTTGATGGCAGTTTTTGGTGAATTCCAAGATAGAGGTTTTTTAGATTGGAGGCTTAATAACACCTTTATTGCTTTGGTTCCTAAGAAAGAAACTGTAGGAAAGATTAAATATCTTAGACCAATCAGCCTTGTTCACGGTGCGTATAAAATCATTGCAAAGGTGCTTGCTGAAAGGTTTAAATCTACTATGCATCATGTTATCTCTTCTCAACAATCTGCTTTTATTAAGGAGATACAAATTTTTAATGGTGTTCTTATAGCAAATGAATTAATTGATTCTAGGATTAGAAGTGGTAAACCAGGTTTATTGTGCAAAATTGATTTTGAGAAAGCATTTGATCATATGAGTTGGTCGTTTCTTGATGAAGCTCTTGAAAAAATGGGTTATGGAGAGAAGTGGAGGAGATGGATTCAATGCTGTGTTGAGCATGTGAGATTATGTATGCCTATTAATGGGAGTTATGAGGGTTATTTTAAGAGCAAGAAAGGAATAATACAAGTAAATCCTTTATCTCCTTTCTTGTTTTTGGTTTTTGGGGAGGCTCTAACCTTATGATTAAAGCTCAAAATAATGGTCTTCTTAAAGGTTTTATGGTTTCTATTTCTGGTAGAATTGTGAGTCATTTACAGTTTGTAGATGATACCTTTATTTTTGTTGATGCAGATGTGGAGCAATGGTAAGTGTAAACTTGACGACCTCTCGCAACATCTTGCTTTGATCAAAATCAAAGAAGTACGTTTTTAACGAAAGTTAAACTAAACTATATGGGATCGCCCACCTAAGACTCCTTTTAAACCTTTAGGATTGGATCATCGTTAAGGTGAAGTTTCTTAGAATTTTACTTCTTTGCTTCGAGCTTATTTATGGGTTAAGGATTAATTTTAACAATAGTCATATTTTTACCGTGGGAGATGTTGGTGATATCAATGAGTTTTCTTCTCTTTTGGGTTGCTATAGTGGTTTCCTTCCTACTATTTACTTGGGTTTTCCTTTAGGAGATAAGTACAAAGGTATTTCTAAATAGGATAGAATCATAGATAGGTTTACTAAAAGACTTGCAGGATGAAAGAAACCTCTCCTCTTAAAAGTAGGTAAAATTACTCTCATAAATAGCGTGCTTGCAAGTCTCCCTATTTACTATATGTATCTCTTTGATATGCCTTGTTCTGTTGCTAACAAGTTAGAAAAACTTATGCGTAAATTTCTATGGAATGATAATGGAAATAGAAGAAAAGTTCATCTGGTTAGGTGGAAGGTGATTGGCAAACGAAAGAAATTTGGTGGTTTGGGTATCAAAAATCTGAAGACGATGAATGATGCTTTAATAACAAAATGGTTATGGCGTTTTTCTAAAGAAGACCATGTACTCTGGAAAACTATCATTCTTGAGAAATGTGGACAAGATATTGTTTCTTGGCTCTCTAAACTACCATCTGGTTCCTATGGCACGATTGTTTGAAAAGGGATAATGAAAAGAAAGAATTTGTTCATTAAGAATACGAAGTTTAAAGTGTGCAATGGTTTGGCAGTTAGGTTATGGGAGGACAGTTGGGTGTTTAACGAACCAATTTGTCACATTTTCCTAGCTATTTACTCTATCGCAAGGTCAAAACAAAAATAGGTTAATGAAATTCTAGCAGCTGATTTCGATTTTATTTTGTCTAACTTGCTTCTGCCCAGGCATCTTCCTACTGCTGCAAGTGAAGAGTTAAACCTTGTCAAAGATTGCCTGCAACATATAAAATTTTCAACTAGTGAAGATGTTTTAGAATGGCAACCCTCGAGTAAAGGAGTTTTTCCTATAAAGTCATGTTATATGAAGCTTAATGTCACAAACACAACTGATGTAGCTCAGACTTCCTTCAAGTTCATCTAGAAGTTAAAGATACATCCCAAAATTATCTTTTTCTTGTGGTGCTTATGTCATGATAAGCTATCCATTAGAGATAATTTGATTAGGAAAGACATGGATGTACCTGCGAACTATGTTTTCTGTAATCAGGATGAAACTTCAGATCACTTATTTTTCCACTGCTCAACTGCTTTGCAAGTCAGGTCTTATTTTTCTAGTGAGCTCAACTGGTTTTATACTGTTCCTAATACTATCGCAGGGACTCTACTTTCTTGGCAATTGCTTGAAGATGTTGCTCGCGATAAAATACTTTGGAATTTTATTCCACCAGCGATTCTTTGGTGCTCTGGAAGGCTCGAAATAATAGGGTGTTCAATAATAAGATTCAATTTATGCCTCATATGATTAATATGATTAAATATTCTGTTTACTCATGGCCGTTATTGTTTGAAGATTTTACGGACGTATCGTATTGACAAGTGATTGTTAACTGGAAGGATTTTTATTTTTAGCCACCATAAGTGTTCTAGTTAGTTTTTTTTTAGTTTAGTTCGCCCTATGTACAGTTTTCTCTTTTTTTTTTCTTTCTTCTGTACATCCAACCTTGGATGGTACTTCTTTGTACCTTTCTTTTTTTGACCAATGCATTTCTTCTTTATCGATCAAAAAGAAAAATATTGACTAGAATTTGTGATGATCTTTTCCTACACATCTTCACTGGGGATATGTTTGTATAATAGGTGGAGAAGAAGAGCAAGGATAAGCATTTTTTTCTTGGGTTTATACATTTTCTTAAATAAAAAATCCACGTAGGTGCCACATTATATTGGGTGCACTGGGTGCCCAAAATGTGATATCCATAAAATATTTTCTTAAAACCCAAGGATCCATTTCTGGCGTTGATTTGCATCTCTAATATCCATGTTTTTCAAGGTTCATAAAAAAGAAAAAAGGTTATTATATGGGAAATAAGAAAACCCTGCTATAATAAATTTCCTCACAACCCCAAAAATTCCTCATTGATCCAAAATTTGTACCTTAACATAAAATCTTTCTGTCACAAATTCGTTCGTAATTTGATTTTTTTTTATATGATATTATAATTCAATATTTTTCTCTGTGGACAGAAAAACACCTCGCCACGTGTATACTCGTAAAACACAAATACGAGAAATCCATCTTTATAATGAGCACCAGAAAAATTCTCAGTAACATTGGAATATTCGCCTAATCGATAAGATCAGGACACGTGGAAAGCACTAAGATGGAATCAACGAGCAAGTTTTAATTGAACAGTTGACCATTTAATACGAGAGCAGAGCGGTCAGATCAACAGTCTACACACAGATGGGGCGAGATGTGATTTGACAAAGCACAAAGAGATAACGACAGTCTTAGCGAGGATTATTTGACGAGTTAATCAACGAGGAGATTATCAGCAAAGATGAACCCTTCTCCAAGAAAGCTACAATAAAGCATTTCCTATGAAGACAACAGGCGGGCGAAGTGAGTTTTAATCGGTATTTATTATTTTTCCTATAATCGAATTGTAAATAATGTAAAGAGGATTGGAACTTTTTTGAGTAAGGCATAAAGAGAGAGAGTTCAAGAGCTATCTAAAGAGGGTATGTGAATTTTTAATCTTCATCTTCTCAGAGTAAAATCACTCCTATGGACGTAGGTTTTAAAACCGAACCCCGTAAATCGCCTATGTCTTTACTTTAACTTGTTTATATGTGAATCTTGACTTAGATCTTACTGAAGACACTGATAATAGTTTAGGATTATAACTTGGGTGTGTTGTGGGATGTGCGTCAATATTTGGTGAACCTGTCCACCACCACCATTATTGTGCCAAACCCATTTGACTTAGGCAAGCATGTGATGAAGTCCATTGAGACGCTCTCCCATGGTCTCTCCGGAATAGGAAGCGGCTCTAGCAGTCCGCCGAGCTGCTTTTGTACAATCTTGTCTTGCTGGCACACAAGACATGTACGCACATAGGTCTCTATGTCATCGCGGAGTTGTGGCCAGAAGAACTTCTCATGCACAAGGGCTAATGTGCGATGAGTGCCGGGGTGACCTGCCCACCGTGAATCATGGCACTCCTTGATGATCTCTCTTCGCAAGTTATCCCACCGCGGCACTTAGACCCTTCGTCCTGAAGTGAACAACAAGTCGTCTTCGATCCAAAACTTCCTCGTCTTGCCGGCTTTGGTGAATTCTACCATACTCTTTGCCGTTGGATCCTTGCTTAATCCTTCTTTCACACGGTCTATTAGCGTGCTGTTGGCTTGCGTGAGATTGGCAAACTCTGCTTTTAGGCTAAGTGCATCCGCGACCAAGTTCCCTTTGCCCGACTTGTACTCGAGATCATAGTCGAATTCCACAAGGAAGTCTTGCCACCTGGCTTGCTTCGGGCTTAAATTCTTTTGCGTTTGGGAGTAGCTCGTCGCTACGTTGTCCGTCCTGACTATGAACTTTGATCCGAGAAGGTAGTGTCCCCATACTCGCAAGCAATGAATTACCGCCGTCATTTCCTTCTCTTGAACGGTGTACCTCTTCTCGGTATCGTTCAGCTTGCGACTTTCGAACGCAATAGAGTGTCCATTTTGCATTAACACTCCTCCTATTGCAAAGTCCGAAGCATCGGTGTGCACCTCGGATGGGAGACTTGGGTTGGGTAGCTGCAAGACTGGCTCTTCGACCACCGCCTGTTTTAGCTCCTTGAATGCTTCTTGGCATCGGGTCGTCCATTTCCAAGCTCGCCCTTTCTTCAACAAGTCTGTCAACGGGGCTGCCTTCCTCGAGTATCCTAGGATGAACCTTCGGTAGTAGCTGATGAGGCCTAGGAACGATCGCAACTCCGGCACTTTGGTAGGGGTTGTCCAATCTTGGATGGCGCGGACTTTGGCATCTTCCATCATAAGCTTTCCGCTACTGATCTTGTGACCTAGGAAGGAGACTTCTTCTTGGGCAAATGAGCACTTCTCTTTCTTCACGTATAGGTCGTTTTCCTTTAGTGCTTGGAAAACAGTCGGCAAGTGACTCTCGTACTCCTCCAAGGTCTTGCTATAGATCACTATGTCATCGAGATAGACCACCACAAACTTGTCCAAGTATGGGTGAAATATATTGTTCATCAATGTGCATAAAGTAGCGGGAGCGTTAGTTAAACCGAAAGGCATAACAAGGAATTCATAAGCCCCATACCTCGTGACGCATGCAGTCTTTGGCTCGTCGCCTTCCGAGATCCTCACTTGGTAGTATCCTGACCGCAACTCTAACTTTGAGAAGTACCTCACCCCTCCAAGTTGATCGAATAGATCTGCAATGAGCGGTATTGGATACTTGTTCTTTATGGTCACCTTGTTGAGATCCCGGTAGTCGATGCACAACCGAATTGCTCAATCCTTCTTCTTCTGGAACAGTATCGGCGCTTCGTATGATGCTTTTGATGGTTGGATGTAGCCTGCATCCAGCAAGTCCTTGAGTTGCTTCTTCAATTCAGCCAACTCTGGTGGAGACATACGATAGGGTGCTTTTGCGGGAGGCTTAGCGCCTGGCTCTAGCTCGATCGCACGATCGATCTCCCTTCGTGGCGGCAACTTCTTGGGAATCTCTTTTGGCATCACGTCCCCGAACTATTCGAGAACCTTCGTTTTGGCCTTTGGACTTCTTCCCGTTGGGTTGTTGGCTTCTCCTCCTTCATCGTCGCTATGAAGGTCACTTCGCCTTTCTTGAACTCTTTGGAAAGTTGCAATGCCGACAGCACCGGGGTCTTCTTCTTCTCTTTAGTCACCGGTATAAGGTGAGCTGATTTGTCTCCGAGTATGCACAAGGAGTCGAAAGGTGGCATGGGAATGGCCCGTTATGCGCACATGAATTCCATGCCCAATACCATGTCGAAGTCGTTGATGGGGATCACCGAGAAATCGACCGGTCCAGCCCACCGGTCGAGATGCATTTCTACGCCACGCGCCATGCCTTCTAGTGGCTTTGCATCCGAGTTCACTGCCTTCACGGTGCCTCCTCCTTTAGCAAACTTCATGCCAAGTCGCAATGCTTCCTTCTTCGACAGGAAGTTGTGCATAGCCCCTGTATCTACTACGGCGGGGGAGGTTTTCCCATTCACTTGGACGTTTACGAACATCAGTGTCTTTTCCTTGCATTTGGACTTCTCCGCCTTGGCTTGGACACTGTTTATCTTTTGGAGCGAACTCACCACGGAGTCTCGTTCCTCTTCGGATCCACTATCTTCCATCAATGCCGTAAGCTTACCCTTCTTTAGGCAATCACGGACTTTGTGGTCCCCTTCACATAAGAAGCAAGAGAAAGAAGGCTTACTTTTGTCTTTACGCTCGGGAGCTTTATCCTTCCACAAAAGGTATTTCTTGGAGGTATGCTTGTCTCTATCTTCTCTTGCTTCCCCACCTTTGGCATGGTGGCCTCTTGAAGTTCTTCTATCTTCGGAACTTGTACTCCTGGAGATCTTTGCTCTTTCTTCGAAGCTTGGCCTTTCGACCAAGGTCTCGGCTACGACAATTGCTTCGGTCAGGGTTTGAACGCGACGGCGATCCAACTCTTGCTTTACCCACGGATTTGCTCCGCACAAGAAGTTGAAGAGCTTTTCTTCTTCGGATAAGTTGGGTATCTCAAGCAGCAAGTTTGTATATGTCTCGGTATACTCTTTGGTTGTACCCGTTTGACGAAGATACTTCAACTTCGCTCTTGCTTCATAGGCCGCATTCTCCGGGTAAAAGTATTTCTTAAGATCGTCTTTAAAATATGACCAAGTAGTGATAATAGCCTTACCTTGCTGAATCTTCTGGCTTCGGAACCTCCACCATGCCAAAGCGTTCTCCGTGAGGAACACTATGGCTCTCCTTATCTTCCTCGAATCCTCCTCCATTTCGAGATGTTCGAAATACCTTTCACAACTCCATATGAAAGTATCGATCTCCTTTGCGTCTCTTTTTCCGTTGTACGGTGTTGGTTTGGGAGCATCCTCTCTTGAGAGTTTGCTTGGCCCCTCGTGCATGGCTTGATTTATGGCATCCCTTTTGCACAAAACCAATTCTCCTTTCACTGCTTCTAGCTCTTGCTCAACTGACAACAATTTGGCCTTCACGTCCTCCACGCTATCATCCATTGCGTCTTGGATCCGAGCTTCTACGTCCATTTTGATACCATCCACCGCCTTGCTTATGGCCTCCTCGAAGGTATCTTTCCACCCTTCAAGAGTCTCCTTCGTTAGGAACTCTTCCTCGACGCGCATAAGGAAATCGCTTACTCGCTTTTCCATGCGTACCATTCTTGCCTCAAGACTTGTTTGCATATCCTTGGACTTGCCCCTTTTCTTAGCCTGGCCATCGACACCTTTGTCCATGGTGTTGTTGCTATTAACGTCAGCCATTCTTGAGTCTTAACCTGGCTCTGATACCAACTGTCACGGGCTAAGATTTTGTACTAGACCGTGCGGCACTTGAACTCTTCAAGTAAGCCTAAAAGAACACAAGAGAATTGAAGACTTAGAGATTTTAAGTGGGAGAGAGTATTTCATATAAGAGAGAGAATGTTACAATTGCTTAAGAGCTTGTTAGTGGATGATTTGAGCAAATGAGCTCTCCACCTTATATAGTGTGCTATGGAGGATTCTAGAATATGTTCTAGAATCATCATCTTATAGAGTATTCTACCACTATCATGAATATACAATAGAATATTATATATACAAGAACATTCTAGTATGTTGTGGACTTCCTTAATCTTCTAGGTCCTTCCAATGGACCTAGACTCTTGTCATGGGCCAACCCAATATATGGAAAAATGGGTGGGCCGTGACATTTAGCTCCTATACGTATGCATCACAGTATCCCTTCGATACTAGAAGACTACCGGATTTGAGAATACCGACTTACTTCCATACTCATCGCAGACTTGCTTATAATAGCTATCTTCCTTGCCGGATTACTTACTAAGACTTCCTCTTAATAGATCCGTGCATCGGGGTGATGGACTAGTAGTATACTACTAGTATTCGCGGAGATTTTAAGTTTTTAACACGTCATTATTTTGCGCGCCAATTAAAAACAGAAGAGTACACAACTACTCATTATTCTATTAGACTGCAATAAAATTAAAACCATGGAATCGAAGCAGAAGAGGAAGAAGAAATCGATTGACTTGTTGAATCTCTCGAGAATAGAGCTCCTCCGTCATTGCTGGGCGATGATTCTCTTCCTGTCATCTCAGGCTTTTTGTTTCTTCAACATCATCAGGAATCAATTTCTTCAATGCCCATTAATAATGAGTTTATCAAAGCTAGGTTTTATCGATCTCGCCTCGAACTCTGTTCTTGTACTCCAGATCTACTCTTTCGCGTTACCTTTCCCCTTTGCGTCATTGTTAAAACACCTCTCTCTTCACGTCTTCCGCATGACACCTCTCTCTCTGCCTTGCCTAATAAACTTTTTCTCAAACCCTAAATTTCATTTTCTATTTACCAATCAAAAATCAATGTGTAATAGCTGATCTTATCATCTGAATCTATACATTAGTGTTCTTCTTCTTCTCATTTGGAAATCATTTTAAGGTAAATCTTTCTTAACATCTTTGATGGAACTTTTTTATTCCCAGTTTGGTTTTAATTTCTCCATTCTCTTCACAGGGTTTAGTGGTTCAAACCTCGAACTCCAGCTAAGACTTATTATGATTTCTTTTAGCAATTCTTCTATAAATCGTACTATGAGATACTAATAAGTAAGTGAATAACCATACCCATGAGTAATAGATAAACTCGTAGTATTTAACCATGCCCATGAGTGTTCTCTGCTTTAGGTGTCACAGTCCTGTTCTGGAAGTATGATTTTTCTTCTACTGTATGTAGATTGCTTTTAGCATTTCAACATCCTTTGATCAACGGAGAGTTCCCACTGCTAATTTGCAATATAGTTTTATTACTCTATTAGGAAAACATTTTCTCATTTTAATCACTTTCTTCATGTGTTTTTAGCTTGTTCTCATTCGTCACAGGTGCTGTGTCATGTCTGCTGATTTTACATTGGATCCAGCTATTAGCCATGATCCCGAGGACCCAGAGGATAGCTCTAGAAATGGAAAACCAACCTTGAAGAGAAGAGATAGTCTAGTCTTCAAGATTCTCGATGGCTTTTTAGAGCAAAAAAACCGGTCGTTTATCAATATTGCAACAAATGCTGTGAGAAGAGTTACAAGCAAAAGGTGGAGTTCTACATTCTTTTATCTGTACAAATTTCTTACTAAGTTACTTTCTTCCAATCTTCTGTATATATAGAATGCACGATCATTAGACTGAATCTTATTTTTGTGGTCCTTCAATTTCATTTCGGTATCCAGTATTGTTGAGTTTCAATTAAACTTTCATGTTCTGTTATTGTTAGTCATTTTCTCTATGGTTTTATAACAACCTTTCTTGTTCAATTTCTAGTCTCCTGTTTTCATAAAAGCCTCACTGTCGTGATGAATGTCTAAGAGACCAACCATATTTTCAGTTGTTTGTCAGTCTGCATGAAAAATGTATATAATATGTATGTGCAGGTTCTCAGGAGAAACTCGAGAAGGTCACCCCGGTGACAGCAGTCTTCTGATTGATGGAGATGGAAGGCGGGAACATGGATCCGAAAAAAAATCTGGCCCTCTCTTATCTGGAACAGCTTACTGCATTTCATCTTGCAGCATGATCTTACTGAACAAAGTTGTTCTTTCGAGCTATGAATTTGATGCAGGAATATCTCTTATGTTTTACCAGGTTCTCTTCATTTATCATCAGCAAACTTTGTGAATCTTTATTTTTGATGAAACTCCGAGATCAAAGATTCAGTCTCATGAGGTGCATGATGTACACAATGTATGCCTATTTAGATTCTGTTTTTCTCAATTGAGTGCACACAGGCCTCTTCTACAGAGTGTTTCAATCATTAATGGATATGATACTGTGTGCAATGTTTGATGTCTGCCCACTATCTAACAAGAACTGATATAGAACACTAAGTTAGCTTCCTTGCATTCTTTTATTAGTAATCACTTACATGAGCTAAACATACTATAATTACTGACCGATTGAGATGTAACATCCGATGACCCCTCAACCTATCTCTTCAAGTGTCTATTTCATTGTCAAATGCTTAAGTTGAACAAGCTAGTCATTCTAATCGTAATATATCTTCTGTCCTGCAGAATCTTGTCAGTGTCATTGTTGTTATGGCATTGAAACTTTTTGGACTGGTATCTACTGAGAAACTCACGTGGAAACTGATCAAAGTTTGGATTCCGGTTAATATAATATTTATTGGAATGCTTGTGACGGGCATGTATAGGTATGCCTAAATTGATGACAAGGGACATTAAGTTGCATGGTTTGTTATGATAAACTGATTTATCTGTATGCAATTGGACTTTATTCTTGTTCATTTACAATACTTTAGGGGATTCTTTCAGTTTGAAGTACATAAACATTGCAATGGTGACAATCTTGAAGAATATGACGAATATTTTAACGGCAATCGGAGAATTATATATTTTCAAGAAGCGGCAAAACCGGAAAGTGTGGACTGCCATGTTTATGATGGTATGACATGTCCTATTCCTTGCTCCATTTTGTATGCTAGCTAACATGTATTTCTCCTGGCTTAATCTTTTGTGCTACTATGAGTAAGAATATCATCAGCTGATCTGACTTTGGGACAGTTATTTGTTCCACATCTGACTTTGCGACAGTTATTTGTTTCACATCTTTATTTACAGAAACTTTTGGACATCAAAATTTGGTATTTTGTTTATTTTGTCCCTACAGCCTATAGATATTGAGAATCGTTGGAATTTCTACTTGTAGAAAAGAGTTACAGATATTCTTATATTTGAGTTTTCTTCTTTCCAAATTATAATTTTAAGAGTTACTGATTAAAATTTTATATCATAATATAAGGCCTCATATATAGCAGAGCCGTCGCTTTAGATTTTGTAATATCTAAGAATCAAGATATTCTTGTTTCTGTCTTCTGTTGGAAACATCTACTAAACTATAATACACCATTAATGCAATTATTCCATTCCATTGTCTTTTCAGATAATATCTGCTCTAACCAGTGGAATAACCGATCTATCTTTCGACGCTGTGGGTTATACATGGCAAACTTTTAATTGTATTCTCACTGCAAGCTACTCGGTAGGAAACTCAATCCATCTTATCTAAGTTTATTTGATTCTTTTGACTATGTATTCATCCAGCTGTTTCCCTTATCTGTAAACTTAAGCCTCCTCGATGGCGAACACAAACCAATTCAGTTCACTAGCAAATTGATGTTTAGCATTTGTCCTTTATGATAGCTTACCCTACGACGGGTCATGGACACTGCAAAGCAAACAACAAGGTCTGGATCTCTTAATGAAGTTACCATGGTGCTGCTTAACAACGCTCTCTCGTTACCGTTGGCCATCTTCTTAATCCTTATCTTCAATGAATGGGAATACGTATATACTGTGTAAGCTCGCATTCTCTTCTCAGCAAGGATATGCAATCTTAATTCTCGAACTTGGTCACAACTTTGTGTCTTACTGTCATTTTCTGATGTTGGAATTTGGGATTCCTCTCTGCAGTGATGTAGTTAGGTTACCAATGTTTTGGGTTGTGGCAACAGCAAGTGGATTGCTTGGGCTATCAATCAGTTTCACCTCTATGTGGTTTTTGAATCAAACCGCCCCAACCACTTATAGGTAAGATGCCTGACTGATCAAATCCAGTGTTTTTCAAGAAGTTCTTTTTTTATTGGCTCAAACTGCTCATCTCTTATTTGCTGTTGGGTCTTGTTTTGTGAAGCCTGGTCGGGTCCTTAAACAAGATTCCAATTTCCATTGCCGGATTACTTCTGTTCAATGTTTCACTCAGCCTATCCAACCTTTTCAGCATACTATTTGGTAACAACTCTGTCAAATTAAAAAACAAATAATGCTTAATTTTCCTGAATTTAACTAATGCCGTTTCTGGATGTTCTTAACAGGATTGTTTGCAGGAGTATTATTTGCCAGGGCCAAAATGTCTTAATCTGGCACTTCGTTATTAAAAAAAATGAGCAGCCAACAACCTTGGTGGTTCACGGAAATATGGTTCAAGTTCAACCACTTACTAACACGTTACAAAAAATATACACCATACAACAAAAGTTACAGACAGTACTAACGGGGTGCGCAATGAATAGAAATCTGAGATTATTTTCTTATTTCGCATCCAAGGATCAGAAACCATTAGCTTTGCAGCTGCGAAGGGAGTATCCTGAAGCGAGACTACAAGCACCCCTTCGGGTGATATAGTTTATCCACCAAATTCTTAGAAGACTTTATTCTTTGATTTGTTTATTGTATCTCAAATGTTATTTTATTTTGTATACTTGATCTTTTTGATGTTTTGTTACAGAAATTTTGGGAGAAAGATATAAAAATAGTTTTTCCGGTTGGTTTGGTAGAGACTCCTGGAGACACTTCTCTTTTGGCTGTCAAAAACTCTTTTCCCATTTAACGTCCACTTCACATTTTCTTTTTCCACAGACATGCCTGCCTGACTTCACTTTATTTGACCTTCGAATTTTTAAATGGAACACCAAATAAAATAAAACCCTATTGCAAGGCAAGTTATCTTCTTAAATTGCCTAATAATGTCTATATAAAACTGCCACCAGAATTTTGAATCATTCAAGTCTCTTCTTAAATTGCGTAATAATGTCTATATAAAACTGCCACCAGAAGTTTGAATCATTCAAGTCTCTTCTCCATCTTTGAGTTCTTAAATTTTTCTCTGCCTTGATCTTGTTCCTTGTTCTCCCAGTTGAAAAAAAAATGGCAATAGAAGATCAAGTGGTGATAATAGTTGGAGCTGGTCCATCAGGGATAGCAACATCAGCATGTTTAAACCATCTTTCAATACCAAACATAGTCTTAGAAAGAGATGATCGTTTGGCTTCGATATGGACCAAAAAATCTTACGATCGTCTTCATCTTCATCTATCAAAACAATTCACTGATCTTCCACACATGCCGCTTCCATCTGATTACCCCATGTTTATCTCTAAACAACAATTTGTAGATTACTTGGAAAGTTACGCGACCCATTTTAACGTAAATCCGTTATACAATCGATGTGTTGAATTGGCAACATTTGATGAAAACACTAAGAAATGGAACTTGAAAGTTAAGAATACAGGGAACACCGATGACAATGAAGGTTTTGAAGAATATGTAACGAGGTTTTTGGTGGTGGCGACCGGAGAAACGACTGATGCGTATATACCTGAAATTGAAGGTTTGAGTGGGTTTAAAGGTGACGTACTTCATTCAACCGAGTTCAAAAATGGGGAGAAATTTACAAAGAAAAATGTTTTGGTTGTGGGGGCTGGAAATTCTGGCATGGAAATCTCTCTTGATTTAGCAAATTTTGGTGCCAATACATCTATTGTTGTTAGAAGCCCTGTAAGTACCTAACTAGCCTCACTTTATTAACTTCAATTATCATTTTTTTTTTCTTTTGAATTACTGGGGATTAGCCGATTAGGTTCTATCTTCTTTTGTTTGTGGGCTAGTCTCAGTTGGGTAGAGTACGAAATCTCATTCATTCATGAGGTTAGAGGTTCGTTTATATGCCAGGTTTGCTGACGCTAAACGGAATTTTGTTTCGGTTTTTGATGTGGAACCAGGTTCATATAATCAATAAAGAGACAGCATATTTGGGGTTGCGATTATTGAAACATCTACCTCTAAACATAGTTGATGTGTTACTTGTGTTTTTAAGCAAGTTAGTATATGGTGATACGTCCAAGTATGGAATCGTTAGACCCAAGGAAGAAGGCCCTTTCTTGATGAAAGGTAAATACGGGAAATATCCTATCCTTGATGTCGGGACATTCAACAAAATCAAGTCCGGTCATATCCAGGTAATTTTTTTCTTCAGAGCTTTGAAACTTTGTGACATTGCTTCCTACCCCAAATTATACATAAAAAAATATGTCCACAATTTAAACATAAAATCTAGAATTTGGCGAATCCTTTTTTAGAAATGGTGGATCAAACATGAAAATCATGTTAACTAATTGTGATCCATAGGATCCTTATTAAATGAAGATAGACAGCAAAAGTAGAACTGTAATTGCTAAGGTCAATATGAGTTTTATTCATAGGATTTTGGGTTCTCATGTAACAGGTTTTGCCAGCCATAAAAACCATAACGGGTGATTGTGTAGAATTTGTTAATGGAAAGTCATACCAATTCGATGTGCTTCTTTTCGCAACAGGATTTACGAGAGCAACAAACAAATGGCTCAAGGTACTAGTTTAATAGAGTCCTACATTTTTCATTGAGATGTATTCGACTTAAATTTAAAACTTATATGGCAGTATATTGGTCTTATTTATTGAGTTTGTTAATAGGATGATGATTTCCTTATCGGAGAAAACGGGATCTCAAAACAGAGTTTTCCTAACAACTGGAAAGGGAAGAACGGACTCTATTGTGCTGGTTTGGCGCGAAAAGGGATATATGGAACTGCAATTGATGCCCAGAAAATAGCTGCTGATATCAACACTTTACTGGAATCTCCTATATCTTAAATTCTTTAAAAAAATTGTGCTTACTTGTAAATGTTTAATTTATATTTTCAGTGATTAATCTGAAAGTTTAAAATTGTGACAAATACATGTGAAGAATAAGCCGATTGGTGCTATCGGTACGACAAGTTTATGATAACATTTATGGCATATGTTGATTTTGAGGTATTGATTTTACAAAAATGTTTATAAAATTTGTAAAAATAGTATTTGGTCGTATTGAAAATGATCGAAGAAAAATAAAGATTATAGAGTTACTTATAAAGTAATTACAGAAAAAATTAAAGTAAGACGGTGGAAATAATTTGTCAGTTAAGACAATGACAGTTTCTGTTATACTAAAGAGACTAAAGATAAACACTAAGCACACCCAAAGAATTACTATACATAAATATAAGAGTGATATAATTGTGTGCTAACAGTCTCCCTCAAACTGATGACTATAGTAGTGCATCAATTTGACTTGTGGTTTAAAAAACAAAATCTTTGACATATCCTTTGTGAAGACATCAACAATTCGTAGAAGAATAGGAATATACTTGACCACCAAAAATCCAGTAGCTACCAGACTTCTAATAGTGTGATAATCAACCTCAACATGCTTTGTTCTAGCATGAAAAATAGGATTATCAACAAGATGAGCAGCTCATATATTATCACAATAGATGGTACAAGGATATTGACAAGGTGCCTGTAACTCAGTAAGAAAATAAAAAATTCATCTAACTTCAGAGGCAGCCACTGGAAGAGATTTATATCCAGCTTCAGTAAAAGAATTGAATACAGTGGTTGCTTCTTTGAAGACCAAGCCACCAAATTTGAACCTAAAAAGACACAATACCTTGCAGTGGATTTCCTTGTATCAGGACAGCCTGCCCAATCATTGTCACAATAGAAGTGATAGAAGAACAATCCCACCAGTAAGAGTAATCCCAGAACCTAAAGAACCCTTAACATATCGAAGAATCCTTTTGGACAACTGTAAATGAATGTCAGTAGGTTGATGCATAAACTGAGAGATATAATTTACTCCAAAGCTAATATCAGTGATGTGATTTGTAGACAGTGGTAAAAAGTTCGTTCACTCTGACTTGTGAAGATTTATTTTAAATTTAAATTTCTAAGACTAAAAATAATAAACCTCAAACAAAGATGATATCAAGATTATATGAAAGAGATGAGACAAAGGATTTCACAATTAACCAATTTATGTGATTTAGTTAAAAACAATATTCATTTAATTCTTACTCTCAAAGTGATTCTAAAATATTGCCTGTAGTAGATTTCTAAAATATTAATTGTTAATCAAAAGCATGGAACATCAATAGACCTAAGCTAAGCATGCACCATCAAGAGAAAACACTAATAGGTAATTAAAATCATTAAATCAATTTTTAATTCAATGCAAATAATCATAAATAGAATTGTGAAAATTAATTAAATAAAATTACCACATATTTATTGGAAAAATAGCTTCATCTGAAGCCTCGAAATGGGTTTTAGCTCATCATAGGGAACACTCTCTCAAATGATAGATACATAGATCAAAAAGTGTTTAAAATGAAGAAATGAATTGACAAAGAGAATTTGCTACGCATATATCTGTTGCAAAGAAGAAATGATAACGATTTCTAGCTGTCACAAAAGCAGCTGAACACAAAAGAATATGCGACGAAAATATTCAGCTACAGTGATGGTTTCTTCATCTTCTTCTTCTCGAACATAATTTTTTCTGAAATATTTTTCTCTCTTTTCTGGCCTTTGCCACCCCCACCCACCACCTCCACCCCCACCCGGTTTAATCCCTTTCTTATTTATACTATAAAAATCAGAAGCTCCAGAATCACCCAAAATATTCTCTATTTATTGATCAAAAATCAGCAGATGAGAAAAATATTTTTTTTTCCTTCGATCAACTCGATCTGATTTTTCTTCCAAACTGGATTCTATATTTCCTTGATTATCTCAAAACGGTTAAGAGATATGATTAAGCTGAAAAGGAAAAAAATTAGTTTCTTCACGAAATTACTTTTTCTCCCCAATTTTCATTAGACCGAGAAATATATATTTTGTGATTGTGTTTTGATTTTGTTTATCTTGTGGTCGGATTTTGTGTGGTAGTAAAACTCTTAAAACGGAAAGAGCATACTTTGTCTTAAACTCTTGCAATTCTTTCCAAAAATTCACTTCCAATTCACGTACAACTTCACAAAATTAAGAGAGGAAATTTCCTGCCAAAAGTAAATTTCAAACTTGATAAAGTGGGTGCCTTTAACAATATGATAGTTGCCTTTATCCAAGTCTCCTTGGGGTTACTTTATCATTTATAGTGGGTTCCTTTATAACTTTTTAAGCCATTTTCCATAATTACTTATTCTGCAAAAATATCTAAAAGCATAAAAAAATAATAATATTAGTAAATAAGTTGAGAATTACAAATATAAAAAATTGAGACAAATCAGACACAAAAGTGTGTCAATCAAATACCCACAAATTTATTATTTGCTAGTCCTCGAGAAAATCTAATCCAGAAAATTAAAATAAATCCTAAGTCACTTTTGCAGGATTCACGATTGCATTTAGCGTGTGCAACATGCCTTTAAACCCCTAGGTGGCCCTAGTGGACGAGCTTTATCTCGTGAGGGTTTACAAGAGATATACCCACAAAATTTTTTACTCCAAACCCTAGCTACTAGTGAATGCTTGAGGGTAGACACTAAACATGCTATTTAGTTTGCTACAAAATTCTTTAGCTATGGGAGGAATTACCCTGCTTTGAATCCAATTGTTGTACACGAGTTTACACTCAATGGTACTAAAATTCATATATAAGAAAACAATGCACTACTCAAAAATTCGTACAATGGACCATGATACTCGAAATCTAATAAACCACAATCAAATGAATTGATTATGAAGATGGATATGAAGATAGAAATGTCCGCATGTTGACTCAGGTGAACGGTGTTTCCTAGAATATTTTTATGAACATCATGCCAAGATGAACCCTAATGGATTGAGATACGCACCCACTGGTCTAAATCCTAATTCTAGTATCAACACAACTGGTATCCACAAGGGCCCCATCAATCGATTTATTGAATATATATAATTATTATTATTTTATTTTATTTTATCCGACAATATGATTAGATCTTTTGAATCTAAGCGCATGCTCCTTATCAGCAGATTACATGATAGTTCCCATGGATCCTGCGTTCCACACTTTCTTAGGCGACGAAGACAAGGATAACACAATCATATT
Source organism: Papaver californicum (assembly GCA_023531435.1). NCBI lineage: Eukaryota > Viridiplantae > Streptophyta > Magnoliopsida > Ranunculales > Papaveraceae > Papaver > Papaver californicum. The sequence continues at coordinate 6,633,139 of JAJJMC010007730.1, forward strand.
GCTATCCAAATGTATTTTTTTAAAATATTGGTCAAGTTCAATTTAAATAATTGGGCTTGATCTCAATTATTCTACCTCATCCCTGCGACAAAAAGGTCATACTAGTGCCCAACCAAATCATTTAGAGAAACACAAAAGGTTGTAAAAATAAAAATATAACGTGATATGGTGACGACTCCGTGATATGGTGATGATTATCATGTTATTTCTAACACTTGAGATCCGTCCGTCTATGAATAGGCCATTTAGCTGGGTCCCTCAACTCCTACAAACAAGAATTTTGTTTCCATCTACCTAGAATGGCTAGTGTCATCCTGAATTATTCACAAGTTTCTATATTTGGAGTTTTTGGTACAACTACTTTTTAAAAAAAATTCTCCCTTACCCCCAACTTAAATTGAACATAGTCCTCGATGTTCTAAAGATAATGAATAAAAGCATGGAAAAATAGAATTAATAAACACAATTTAAGAAATAGGAAAGGATATTGCCAACACTGCGTACCAAACACATATGGGTTTCCTCCAATAGAGCGCTAAGTTTAAAGTCTTCAGCCAGACCAAGAAAGGATTAATCAAAACTTACGAATCATATAACAATAATTAGAATAATTGCGGATCCTTAAAGTCAATCAGCCTTGACTCACAGATTTGACCACAATGGAGCATATGAAAGTGGTGGTCAATCTCATAAAAATGTGTCGATTTAAACTTTCTAAAATAATCAGATTTAGTTTCAAAAATTAAAAATTGACACATTTGAAGTTGAAACATTCCCATATTTGGTAAATAAAGTTTTGGTGGGACAACAAAGTTAATTATGGTATTATCGCCTGGGTAGACCACATCAACCAAAGCATGGGTTTCTGATGACTGAACTTCTTCTTGGACATCATTCGGTTCGGGAAACAGTTCTTGAAGATAATCTTTTAAAATGGTAGAGGCACATATGTCAAGTCCCAAGTGAGGGACCTTTATAAGAGTCAAATGTAAACCACGGGGAGAATGATATTCACCCCAAACTTAGAGTTTTCAGTGTCCTTGGATAGACTAGCTATAATTCCCTAATTTCTAGATCGTCAGATTCCTGAAAATGGTCAATTGCTTCTTCTAGGTTATAATCAGGTGGTGCACCCTTATTCATATTTAAAAATATCTACGAGTCTATCATCTTCGTCAGGGACTATGGTCTTTGAATCGTTAGACTATAAAATACTAGTCTCGGGATAAAATTGTTCCTCTAAACCATCATCGTCTTCATAATAACAAGGAAATATTTCACCGTCTATAACAATGGTATCTCTAGTTCAATCCTTTTCCTATTGAATATGCAAATAATCATCAACATTATTGGGATTGGAACTAAAAACATCATTATTATCGCGAAGCTCAATTGTTGTAAAAATTTCCTCATCATTATGACTACGGATTTTAATTTCCTCATCAACAGAATCCTTATCATCATAATAATATGAAGATAATTGAACCTTATCTAAATATGTAGTGTCTTCTATTCTAATCTCGTCCTCTAAATTAGGTAAATATTCATCATTGTTATCAAGGGTAAAATTGGAAACACTATTTTAGCAATTCAGTTCATTTTGAGCAATATCAGCAGCTAACCGTTCTTCTTCTTCAATTTCATCTAAATGTGTCTTAAGTTAACTGAGATCGGTATTTAAAGATGCAAGTTCTTTATTTTATTCTAATAACTCTTCATAAAATTCTTTCATTAACATCTCACTCCTACGTGTCGACTTAATTATTTGCTTGAGTGATTCTTGTAGAGTCATAATAGGTTCATAGGGAGTACTAGATCGCGTCTGCTCGATGGAATTTTCAAAAGAAATAGACTAGATTGCAACTGCTTGATGACATCCATCAAAGAAAAAAAACTCGAATTTTATTTTTTTTTCCCGTTTATATGACTGGTGCGGGTACGAATAGTAATTGGGATCACTATGGTATAAACCATAACCTTCAGAAGGTTGGTAGTGGTCCCAAGCAATATCCATACTATGGTCATAGTACAGATAATGTCCATTTTGATACTCAGTCGAATATTCATTGTATTGACTATCGTAATACCAGTTCGATATTTTTTACAGTGCACGTGCAAATGCAGGTTCAACTAAGATAGGTAAGCTCAGGTTATCCTAGCAGAATATACCTACAGTCTAAGAATAATCAAAGGTATGAGGTTGAGGCTCGTGGTGGTTCGGCTGATAACGCCCAGAGGTTTCAGCTTACTATCTCATATGTTGTTTTCCTAATAATCGGCGCCAAAAGATGCAATTGGTGTGTGCACTTGTGTTTTTTTTTAAATAAAGAAAAAGAAAAAAAATATATTTACAAATTAAAAAAGAAAAAATCCTAGTCTAATTATGTAAAAATAAAATAAAATCTCGGGTTATTATACTTACCTTTTCGTTGCTTGCTCCACTTTTCGTTTTTAACTTCAAGAAAAATCTGCACACCAAAAATACAAGACAAATACCCAAGTAAAATCTAAAAAATAATAAAATAAAAATAAATTCTAAACAAAACAAAACAAAACAAAACCTACAAAAAAATAAAATAAAAAAATAATCTAAAACCTAACCTAAATACAAGTCCGCGTTGGCGGCGTCAAAAATGTGGTTATAGACAAGCGGTAAGAAGATCATTCACTCGGACTTGTGAAGATTTAATTTTAGATTTAAATGCTAACACTAAACTAGAAAATAAACAAAAGATGATAATAATACTACGAGAACTGGGACTCAGATTCCACTGAAATCACTTATGAGTGATGAAAATATCAATTCTTAACAATTAATTGTAAAACATTAATTCTAAATTACAAGCATGGAGCATCAAGATCCCTAAGCTAAGCATGCACCATCAAGAGAAAACACAAATAGTTAATGAATTTTTTTTAATTAATTTTTAATTTAATGCAAATAATCATAAATTGAATTTTAGAAATTAATTAAATAAAATTACCACATATTTATTGGAAAAATGGCTTCCTCCGAAGCCTCAGTAATGGGGTTTAGTTCATCATAGCAAACACTCTCTCAAATGATGAATACATAGATCAAAAAGTGTTTAAAATGAAGAAAAGAATTGACACATAGAATTTGCTATGTATGTATCTGTTGAAAAGAAATGTTAACGATTTCTAGTTGTCACAAAAGAAGTTGAACACAAAAGAATAGGCGACGAAAATATTCAACTACAGTGATAGTTTCTTTATCTTCTTCATCTCGAACAAAAATTTTTCTAATTTTTTTCTCTCTCTTCTCTGGCCTCTGCCAGCCGCCCCCCCCCCCCCTCCCCACCCACCCCCACCCGGTTTAATCCCTCTCTTATATATACTATAACAATCCAAAGCTCCAGAATCACCCAAAATATTCTTTATTTATTGATCAAAACTCAGCAGATGAGAAAAATATTTTTTTTTCCTTCGATATGATTTTTTTTTTCGAAATTTGATTCTATATTTCCCTGACTATCTCAAAACGGTTAAGAGACATGATTAAGCTGAAAAGGAAAGAAATCTTTTTCTTCACGAAATTACGTTTTTTCCTGGTTTTCATGAGACCGTGAAATATATATTTTACGATTGTGTTTTGATTTTGTGTATCTTGTGGTCGGATTTTGTGTGGTAGTAAAACTCTTAAAACAACAAGAGTATACTTTGTCTTAAACTCTTGCGATTCTTTCCAAAAATTCTTTTCCAATTCACGTACGACTTCACAAATCAAGAGAGGAAATTTCCCGCCAAAAGTAAATTTCAAACTTGATAAAGTGGGTGCCTTTAACAATATGATGATTGCCATTATCAAAGTCTCCTTGGGGGTGCCTTTATAAATTTTTAAGCCCATTTTTCCACAATTATTTATTCTGCAAAAATACCTAAAAACATAATAACATAATAATATTAGTAAATAAATTGAGAACTATAAATATAAAGAATTAAGACAAATCAGACACAAAAATGTGTCTATCAATCAGGCCTTGTGAAGTTAAGATATTGAAGACTACCTACACTTTTCCTATAATAAGTTGAATCTTCCAAGGAGAACCATCATACAAAGAGACTCTTTTACCCTGAGCAACTGGAGTCTTGCAAGGCTTGGATTCCAACATATCAAACTTTTTAAGAAGCTCAAGAGAGTACTTAGTTTGAGTAAGTAATAATATGTTGGTACTAGCAGTATGAACAACCTCAATTCCAAGAAAGTAATAAAGAGACCCTAAACCTTTCATGGCAAAAACAGATTTCATGGTAGTGATAAAAAAGGAGAGGGGATCATATGAAGAACCAACCAAAATGATGTCATTTATATACACTAGAAGAATCATGTGAGCTTGTGCTTGATGAAAAATAAACATGGAGTGATCATCTTCAGATCTAGCAAAGCCATATGCACATAAAAAACTGATAATTTTGTCATTCCATCCTCTCGGGGCCTGTTTTAAGCCATAAAGAGATTTTTGCAGCTTACAAACATGAGAAGGAAACTCTGAGGAGACAAAACCAGGTGGATGCTCCATCTAGACATCTTCTTGTAAATCTCCATGCAAAAAAACATTTGAAACATCCAACTGTTTCATAGACCAATGATGACTTAAAGCAAGACTTAAGACACATATGATAGTGGAATCCTTAACGACAGGGCTAAATGTTTTCAAGAAAATCCACACCATCCACTTGATGATACCCTTTAGTAACTAATCTGGACTTGAATTTGTCTAATGTACCATCAGATTTCAATTTGGTCCTATAAACCCATTTACAACCCAAAACATTCATTCCAGGTTTATAAGGAACATACTCAAAGGTATTATTAGAATACATAGCATTATACTCTTCTTGCATAGAGATAACCCAACTAGGATGTTTAGAAGCTTCCTTGAAAGTTTTAGGTGCACTTAAACTAGTATTTTTGATAACAACATTAAGGGCTAAAGAGATTGGATATTATTGTGAGAATAAGCAACAAAGTCTGGTCCTATAGACTTTTTTTAATAACACCAGTGGTATATCTAGTACTAATACCAGAAATAGAGTTAGAAGTAGATACCTTTAGTGGAGGAATGACTGAATAAGAAGTATCCAAAACTGTTGAGAAGATATCCCAGTGGGAGATGATATGACTGGTGGAATAATCTCAGCTGAAGAATCAGGCAATAAATAAATCTCAGAAGATGGTGGAATAACAACTCCAGAAGTAGATGCAAAAAGAAGTTAGGCTTCATTGAAAATTACATTCACAGAAGTATACACCTTTCTTGAAATAGGGTCATAACACCTGTAACCTTTATGAAAAGGAATGTATCCAAGAAAAACATAAGAAACAAATTTTGGACTAAGCTTGTCTTGCCTGCAGTAAGAAAGATGAAGAAAGCAAACATCCGAAAATCTTAAGAAACTTGTAATCTGGAGGTTTACCAAAAAGAACTTGAAAAGGACATTTGTACTGCAGTAACTTAGTAGGAATTTTTTTGATAAGATAAGTTGCAGTTAAAAAGGAGTCAAACCATAACCAATTCACAAGCACCATCACATTAAAACTCTTTAATAGTGGTATCCAAAAGATTTTTCACCGAAGATTTAAACAACATGAAACAATTCAAGCTTTCAGCTCTACACTTCATAATAAAAATCCAATTGAACCTAATAAAATCATCAAAAAATAAGATGAAATACCTAAATCCTGAGTGTGATACAATAGGTGCAGGACCCTAGATATCATAATGCACAAGATCCAAAGGCTTACATGATTAGAAGTAAAAATAAAAAAAGGTAAACTATGACTCTTGCCATTTTGACAAGAAGTGCATACTGACTCAAAGTCTTTATTAGATAGCTTGATAGCACCTGCAGTATGAAGATTTCTTACAATTATTGATCTTGGATGACCAAGCCTTTGATGCCAAACAGCTGAAGAGGCAGTTGAAGAAGCAAAAGTAGTAGTAGTTGATGAAGGCAACAACAAAGAAGAATAAGTAGTAACATCCTTTTTGAGAAGAGAAGAAGACTGAACTGGATATATATTGTGATGCATAAGTCCTCTGGTAAGCACTTGCTTAGTAAGAAGAAACTTGATTTCATATCCCCATAGAAAAAATTCAAATGATCAATTTTTATCAAGAGTAAATTTAGCAATTGAGAGTAAATTATGCTTAAGATGAAGAACAAACAAGATATTGTTCAAAGAAAATAAAGTATTACCACCAGAAAGAATAAGAGAACTAGAACCTTGTAAAGTAGTTGGTAAAAGCTTACCATCACGAACCATAACTTGTTCATCACCAGTAAACTCCTCATCATCGTTGAGAATGATAGAAGTATTAGTCATGTTACTTGTTGCTCCAGAATCTGGAATCCAAAGAGGTCCTTCTTCATTTGAAAACCAATGACCAGTTGATGATGAAGAAGGTTCACCAGGACAAGAGGTATTAGAAAGAGACTCAGCATGAGTCCACGGATTGAGCAGAAGAGAAGAAATCTCCACACCTGCAAAAGCCTTTTGAACAGAAGGAGTGCTGTTTTTGGAAGCAACATATCTAAACCTGCATCTATTTACACAATGGCCTCATTTATTGCAAATATGAAAATTGATAGAGCTGTAATCTATATTTGCTTCTGAGTTGGATTAAACTCTTATTTATTGAATAAAAAAATAGTAGTAGGAAGAGATTTTTTTAGAGGAAAGGAAGAGACAACATGCCTTTTATAATTTTGATTAAATTTCTTGACAAAAAAGGCTGAATTTGTGGGATCAATGACTAATGGACAAAAAGCCTGATTTTCATGATCTTTGAGCCATTGCTCATGATTGATAAGACGTGATCGTAACTCAGCAAAAGATAGAGGTACTTCTTTATTTTGAACAGTGATAACAAAATGACTATACTCACTTCCCAAACCAGATAGAGTATACATAACTAGATCATCACCAGATATTGGTTCACCAATCTCAGCCAAGGAATCAGAAATGGATTTGAGTTGATGCAAGAGTAAAGATGGAATAGTTACCTCTACAGATAGAGTGCAATTGACCTATAAGTTGAGATTTCCTAGAAAAGAACTATTGAGTAAAAATCTTGGAAAAATGATTCCACTTTTCTCTGGAAGTATATTTTCCTAACAACTTTGTAGCAAGAGAAGGAAGAACAGTTGCATTAATACAAGATCCAACAAAATGATCTAAAGATCTCCATTCAAGATATAGAATATTCACAACAGGCACATTATCATGGAACAAAAAACTGAGATTGTGGTCCAATAGAACCATCTACAAAACCAAACAAATTTTTGCTAATCAGAATAGAGGAGATTTGATCCTTCTAAACAACAAAATTAGAACCACCAAGTTTAACAGAAACATAGTTAACAATATTATAGAATGGAAGTTGAGAAAAACGAAATGTAGAATAATTGTTTGAAAATTGTTCGTGTAAAGTAGTATTATTATGTTGATGAAGATGAGATCTAGAAAAGAGCGATGAAGATGGATCAACACCATAAGAAGAGTCATATGCAGAGAAAATATGTGGTGGTGGTTGTTGAAAATTTGTTGATGGTCGTTAAAAATTTGTTAGTGGTTGTAAAAACTGTGGTGGTAGTTGTTGAAAATGTATTGGTGGTTGTTGATATTGTACTAGTGGTTTCTGAGGTTGTGGTGGTCGTTGTGAAGTCTTTGGTGGTGGTTGAGGAGATGTTGACGATGGCGATAATGGTGGAAAATTGACATTATTGTCGTTAAGATTATTTCTAACAGTAGAAACATTGTTGTTGTTGAGATTTGCAGCGGAATTTATCGAGTTGTTGGTGGTTCTTGGCATGATTTCTCAAGAAAAAAAATGTAAAACATGATCGAAAAAGGTTGTAGATTGAGTTGTTAATGAAGGAAGTTGATTATTCCCCTTTTGGTATTTAATACCATGTAGAAATAGTATTTGGTTGTATTGAAAATGATCAGAGAGAAATGAAGATTACATAGTTGCTTATAAAGTAATTACAGAAGAAATTAAAGTAAGAGATGAAGACAACCTGTTAGTTAAGACAATGACAATTTCTGTTACACTAAAAGGACTAAAGATAAACACTAAGCACACCTACAAAATTACTATTCACAGACATAAAAGTGTGACATAATAGTTTGCTAACAAGTTTATTGAGTAATTCTTTCTTTTTGTAATTTAAACAAACAAAATTCAGGGATGACATACGTGTAACATATCCAAGGATGAATTTATCCAATAGTATGTACACTTTTAAATAATGTGTTGTATTCCCAAATACATGTGTTGTATTCCCAACTACTCGTACAAAGTATATATATTTAAGGATCATTTTATCGGATATAGTTGGAGAATTTGCGTCCCATGGTTGTTAAATTTAATGGATTTCTACCTTAAAAATGAATAAGAGTGTATTGTTAAGGAATGCTGCCCACTTTTAATAACATTGAGAAACAAAGGTTTGGAAAACCTAAAAGGGCACTTTATTTAAAAGAAAATAAAATCAAAAAATGGAGAGGACTAGAACTTTACCTCTGAAATGCTTCAAAAAACAAAATATAAAAAAAACAAAAAAAACTTTTTTCGGAAAGAAAAAGAATAAAAAACAAATCATATGAGCAAAACCTATAATAAGTAGTACACCTTTATCGCCTATTATTAAAACATGAATATATGTTGGTCTGTGTTTTAAAAACTTCCAGGGGACCAAGTTCTTTGGTTCAGGGGTATCGGTTACAAGTTGTTGCATCCGCTCACGTACAACTAAAGTGATCAAAGTGAATAAAAATACTTTTCAACTTGACTCTATTTTCTAGTGTAACTTCAAGTGGTGAGAATCTTACATCCTCCAACGCATATAAAGACTAATCCCCAGAGCGCATATGAGTACATATTTACTACCATAAAACTGTCTTAATTTTTAATAAACATTAAACTGAAATGAAATAAGTATAACAGTAATTCATGCGCCATGACAGACCGTATAACAAACGACCTTAAATAACGTGGTAACTAAAAAAGATGAGAATGCGTCTGAATTTTATCAGACGTTTTGAAATCGTAAATGTTATGGATATTACCCTTGATTTTAATTATTTTTAATTTTGGATATTTATATTATCGTAAATTTTATGGATAAATCTTCTCTAAAATCTGGTTTATCTCTCGAAAAGCACCTTAAATTCCAAATGGGTTTTCTTCTTATCTTTATTACTTTGAAAGAAGACAAATTATGTGATGTACCATCATTATTGTTGTCATAACTCAGTGTGAAATAAATAAGAATTACTAAGTAATTTTTCCCTAAATGATAATATAGATTATTAATTATTAATTATTAGTAAATCTGTAGTTTTTATCTTAATAATCCGAGTCTCAACATTAGATAGTGCTCACTAATGTAGAGAGGAAATGGAATGAAAAGGAAAAGTAAAGTCTGAATTATATTTCAGCAATGCCACCCAATCTATTCTATTATATAAAAAGAATATACGTTATAAGAAATTACATTCTTTTTCGCATAATAATTATAATAATATAAAATTATTTTAAGGAATATCAATAATTAAAATAAAGTTATATTTATTATCCTATCCGGCCAAAAAAGACCAAAATAATTGTTGGGATGTAAAAGTAATTTAAACATAGTTACATTTAAAGTCTATTATAATAATTTATTTACAATATATACCATCAGAGTATTTATATCTAATTTTATCCCTATTTTTTTACATTCCAACAAAATGATGGGATATAAAAATAATATTATTATAAAATTATCTTTGATGACCGTCAATTTTTTATATCCACAAGCACATTGCGAGCTCACTATTTCTAGTAAGTAAAAGATAAATGCGACATGTTGTCCTTTGATCTTTGAAGGATAAAATTGGTGAATCCTACCTCAAATTAATTTTACTCTTATTTGGTATGTGGTAATATTTTGGTAAAAATATCCTAAAAAACTTCTACCTTAAAAATTGTAAAGATTTGTTGGTAAAATTTAAGCTTAAGCTTGTACCTAGTCAATCAAGTCCACCAAAATATATTACGAGTAGTATCTAGTAAGTAAAATCCATGTGATAGAAATGATATACTAATATGTTTATAAAGATTCCATGGTCAATTATTTTTCACCCTAGAAATTGCTCATCTATTAGAGTAGATCCAATGAGGTAGGCAAATGGAAAGATTTTCCTATTTTCACCTCACAGTAGGATTGGAAAACAAACAAACATGATAGGTAAACCCTTAAATATGAGGTTTTTCCCATTCCGTCTCAAGTTGAGCCGAGAGACTCAACTTGACCAAGACTCGGCTCATGTTGAGACGACCTTCCTTGTCTTAGCTGATAACGTCTAGATCATCCAACGTCTCTTATTTCACTCCCTATAAATCCAACTAATTTCAACTTCAAAATTACACCTTCTACACCCAAAAATTCTTATAATTTTACTCCAACCTTAATATTTCCATCTCAAACACTTAATTTTAAAATTTGTAGAAAAAACTTCAAAAGAAAATCGCAACCCAACTTGATTTTCCGGGAGACATACTTGAAGATGCTATTAGTAAGCTATGCGATGGTTATAAAAAATAGAGAATGATAAAAAAACAAAGAGGTCTCTAAGTTTTAGATGTGAACCAAGTCAAATCTGCAGTTAAAATGAAAAGATAAGAGTTCAAGGCAAAGAAAATTTGAAAGTTAATCGTAATACTGCTCACAAAAACAAAGGAAAATCTTCTCAAGAGCGCATCGATTGGAAGTTACGTCAAATAAAGATAAACAAGAAGCCAAAGATTATCCAAGATTTTTATTGAAGTGTTTATTTAATTTTTTATTGCCCTAGTTTATATTTTGTAAAAAAAAGCTTAGTATAGTAAACTAAAGTAATGGAAATTAGTGACTTAATATCAGTTAATTCAATCAAAATATGAAGCTTGATTATTCCTTTTGAAATCAAATTACATTTAATTAAAATTAAAAATTGTATTAAAAGAGGTTATTGTTAAAATTAAATTATATTTAATTAAAGTTATTGCTAAAATCAAAACATAATTATAAATACTCATCCCCACTCCAGCTCATGTAATACGTACCCCTTAGCATCAAAATCCGAATCCTTGATGTGGTCCTGCAACTTGAGATCCTTCCCCATTAGGCCCTTAACCTTGATTTCCAATCCATGGGAATGTTCCTTCAGCTGGAGAGTCAACGAAGTTTAATGATCTTCTATGATATTTATAATTGTGAGGATTTTGTTGACTGGTCTGACGGTATGGAGATTGTTGCATTGGAATCGCTGGACGATATGGAGATTGTTTCCCAGAAGGTACTTGTGAGTCTAACACTACTTCCCGAAAATGTGGGGTTCTATAATTGTGACAAAAATTTGGACTGAATCTCATGGACTCTGCCATTATGCGCAACTAGTGTTGGTACATACGTCTAGTTTCCATATCTACTAACTCCATTTGATTCAATTGTTCTATCAATTGTTTTTGACTGTCGACATACCTGTATATAAATTAAGACGGTTTAGAACTTGTGAGACAAGTGGAAGTATCTGACACTATCCTTGGAGATTAATAGTCTCTAGCTCCCAAATCAAAATTAGAAAACAAAACCCATTCGATGACGAACAAGGTCTTGAAGGGGCCGTTGAAGAAGAATCTTCTGCTGAAGGATGACCGATGAAATTTAGAATCACAACTGGTGGTTAGAAACATCCAATTTTGGTAATGATTTACCTAATGCGACAAAATCCATCCCATAGATGTTTAAAACTTCTGCACCAATTATTGGCTCTTTAACCGAGTTGAACCATCTTTCATATTGGTCTTCATCACAAGTGGCGAATAATATCTCATACCTTTTCCAGTCTTTTCTCTTCAATATCGTGTATTCTGATCCAAGGATGGTAGCATGTCGAGGCTTCTTTGGATGTCCAACTGCACCAACTAACTGTCTAACACATCTCTCTCCAAAATAATAAACACCAATATCTCTGACAGACTGTATAGCACCATACGATGGAGTGAAAAATCTCTGATCCTTGGGGCTTCAACACCCCTAAACTCCTCAAACTCCTCATACGACATCCAAATAACATTATGTTTCTTTTTAATCATGGGTTGGTATATCCACATATGCATATTATCTCTCTCATTTTTGTTTTTTCTTGGATACCGGTTACCGCCTTCAGTAACACTTATATTTTCCATAAATTAATTATTAGACAAATAAAAATTAATATTTAGATGGGTCCAGGGACCATCACCTTACAAGTAGCTCCGCCCCTGAGCACAACCACTTTTAAAACTTGGACATCTATTTAAAATATTCTTCTAATGAGATTTAAGACCACTACATAAGTTTTTATTAAGTTTTTAGAGAGAAGAACACAAAAGGAGAAAGTTAGGGTTTTGAAGCGATTTTTATCACCGTAACTATTTTTTTTTCTGTTTTATCATATGTATATCATGGTTTTCTCTAATTCCATAAGTAGCTTCTTATAGATTGAGGATGAATTCTAAATTCTAATACATGATTTAATTTATTTTATAAATTTATTTTTCTAATATGTCACATAATTATCGCTTGGTTTTACTATAATTAATATTTATGATTTATTGATAAATTTTCTAGGTGGCTAACTAAATTACTTTGTTGATTAATTTAATGCTAGGAAAGAGTTAGGGTATCAATAATTGTTAAATAATTTATGTACAAGTAAAAATTGTGAGACCTTGCAGATAGATTATGTGGAGCAATCGCAAGTTAAAAATCACTAGTAAGAGAACCGATCATAATGAGTTTAACTAGGGATATTAATGGATACACGATTACTCGGAACCGAGTGAATAGGGTCCGGGTCCCAAGATTGGACCCACTAGCGATAACGGTACCCGACGGATAACACCGTTAGAAACCGATAAGATTTCTGGTCCTAATGGGGTATTACTCACCAGGTATCCAAATATTTGTCATTTATTTGTTAATTTAAGCTAAAATTCAAAGATCTCGTCTAGTTTTGTTTAATTTTTTTTTTTCATTTTTCATTGATTATATAGATTTAAATTTCAAATAGAACAATTACATAGATATAACAATGAATTTATATTAAAAATTTATGAGATTCAAGCCAACATAATGAATCTAACAAAAACTAACAAAAAATATAGTTGATTTTAGAAGACCCATTAAATACCAGGACCCGACGGGTATCATCAGACGTTCTTTTGGGTTACGCCTGCCATCGAACGTTCACCGAATGTCCGCCCCGTCCAAACGTATTCCTAGGGTATGCCCGTCTGTTGAGACGTTAACTTAGACAACCGCCCAACTACATACGCTACCTTACACAAACGTCCGATCGAATATACTTGTTCACCCGTTGCGTTTGAGGCGAACCAAAGAGTAAAATTTTTATTCTTTGATCTTTGGGAATGGTCTGATGACTGTGGACGTTCTAAGTCCCTATAATTTTTAGTGTTGCCAAACATAATACCATTCATGAAGATTGGGAAGCTCACAATTGAAATGATGAAGAAAATTCAGTTACGTAATTTATGGATGCTTGTAAGATCGAATTCAAATATAACCAGCCGACTCTATCAAATGTTTTATCCCTATCAAGTTTAATAATAGACTTGGGACTTTATCTTACAATCTTTGATCTACAAATTCATTTGCTAGTCCATCAACTATTTGGCGACCTCGAAAAGAATTGTTTGATTGTGAGAAACGATCTTATTCGTAACCCCTTTAAAGCTAGAAATTTAAGAGAATTTTGTAAACACTTGATAACAGGTCAATGGGCATATAATCTCTAATTTATTCAATTTGACGTGTTTTAGGGATGAGGTGAACATAAATGATTTCATCAGTTTAGAGACCTGATTTGTATCGAAAAATTCCTTCAAAACAGCACAAACATCTAGCTTGAGGAAGGTCCAACATCTTTCTAAGAAAATTAGAGGTACTCATCGGGTCTTGGAGCCTTCTCTTATCCTCAAGACTTTTATTGCTTCATATATTTCTGCCTCTTAGAATTCATCTTCCAATGCATTGTTTTGGTCGAAAGGATTATCTTTGAACCACTTTAGATTGAGTTGATGACGAAAATCAAATTCTTTGCAGAGTTTATCATAGAAGTCAAAAATATTATTCTTGATGCATTCCCTGACAGTAATCAAATTTCCTTCATCATTTTTCAACGAAGTAAATCTATGTTAGATTTTGTGTTAGATTTTTGATCACAGTAACATATTCCAAGTTACGAAATAATTTTTGGGATGTCAACTAACATATTTTGAATCACTGGATTGATTTTGTGTTGGGGTGCAGATTATGCGACAAAGTTTGGGTGAAAATGGTAATTGTTAAATTATAGATTACGGGGCAGCTATTTGGTCCCTGCCCTGGTCAATATCCGGTTACAAGGCAAAATTGATTCACAGGTAAGACTGAGTTTGAACCTCTAAATTCAAAATTGGTTCACAGGTGAGACTTAGAATTTGTACCCCTAAATTGAATACTGTTTACCAAACACTGCTCGGATAACAAGGGTTTGGACACTCGAGTAGTTTCGGCAGGCAGGTTTTATCTCTCGGTCCTTCTACTTGTAATTGTTTTTAATCATTCTCGTAAATTGAGGTCATAGTAATAAACTTGATCATAGAACTGTTTGAGTTTCTCCGTGAAATGTGAAAGTCTGATTCTGTAATGGAGTTTTTCATATCTTAATGTTTCCTATCTACACATGTATACTAACCTTATTGTACTTTCTCAATTCAGTTTGAACTCGTTCTTAAAACTCTAGATTACGACCATATCACCTTCTTCTTCCTCTATTTCCCTCTGAGAGAGAAAAACAGAGCAAACTTCTCTGTGTATCCAAAGGAGAACAAAGATGCTTAAAGGAGGTACCCCATCTCTATATCTTGCTCTTTCTATACTTATATAATATCGGTGATAGTTTGAGTTCTTCAAATACATTCTCATAATGGGAAATAAGTAGAAGAATTTAGTTGAATGTTAGCTGTTTGATAAATTGCTTCTTAGAAAGCTTGAACGGTGCAGATCACTTCTATAATCCCATCTATGTTAGAATGAAATTGTTGCTATCTAGCTCATTAATTTGTTTGATATTGCTTAACAAATTATGGTTGTTCTTTGGAGAATTTTGCGATTAATTGATTCTTCTGAAAACTCTTGTTTTCTTTTTACTTAATTAATAATTTGGTACCGTGAGCTTCATGATTTGGTAAGCTTACTCTTGTTTGGATTGCTTTTCAGGATTGATATCAGGAAATCGTGTTCAACCCAACATTCTGAACTTTCATAGAACACAAAATAGTGGTAATTCCTTGATTCTTTGTTATGTATAATAATAATGTGCTATATAGTCAAACAAGTTATTAGTTTGTTTTTTACGATTTTTTTGTGTATATAGTACTCCTTATTCCTACATCAATGCATTAAACTCGCTAGATTTCACATGGAATGTGGTAATTATGCAGGTTGTCATGTGAGACAGTTGGCCTTCCCAACAAACAGGTTGAGATCAAGAATAATAAGATTAGGGGAAAATGAGTCTGCTAGTATTTCACCTGTTCAGGAAAGCTGTAGACGCGATCTACCATTAGTGAAGATGTGTGGAATCACATCTGCTAGAGATGCTGCTATGGCTGCAGAAGCAGGTGCAAATCTTATTGGAATGATCATTTGGCCCAAGTCTAAACGTTCAGTGTCACTCTCTGTTGCTAAAGAAATTTCGAAAGTTGCAAAGACATATGGGGCAGAGGCTGTTGGTGTATTTGTAGATGACGACGCAAACACAATATTAAGGGCATCTGATACAGCAGAACTTGACTTTGTGCAGGTAGAAAACTGTCAAAATTTATTTAAGGTTATTTATTTGATTAAATTAAGATAATGACTATGTGAAAGATATGCAGCTTCATGGAAATGGTTCTAGAGAGGCTTTTCCGGTAGTGCAGCAAGAAAGACGAGTAGTCTATGTGCTCCATGCTAATGAAGATGGAGATCTTCTAAACCAGATTGCGGATGAAGATTGTTCTTTTGTAGATTGGATCCTGGTTGATTCTGCCAAAGGTGGCAGGTGAGAAGTATTTCTTCTGCTTGCTTTTTCTTTTCCTTTCATTCTTCAATCAATTTGTGCATACGAGAGAAATACTATTGTTATATTTTTTTGCAATACTAATATATTTTCTCTTCCAACAAATTAAAAAGTATATTTTCTTCGGCATCTCCCTGTGAATATGTATCATCAAGTTTAATACGGACTCAAATACTCAAGTCGATAATACCATTAGTTTTCTTGGTGTGGTAATATGTGTTCGGGTATCCAGATGGATAGTCGAAATCGTGATTATGATAATTTTGTAGGCTCTTTCACTTCATTATTTAGATCCTGTAGTATGTGGATAATCTACTTGTTCTACCTAGAAACAATAAATTCAGCCTTTTATTACATAAAACATAGTATTACCACAGATAGTCATAGTGATGCTACTGGACTGAAGAGGGGTTTAATGTATAATTTACTGAGTGTTGATTTTTTTGTCTACAGTGGCAAAGGATTCAACTGGACAAAGTTTAAGCTACCACATATTACAAGTAAACATGGATGGCTCTTAGCTGGAGGGATTCATTCAGAGAATGTTTGTGAAGCCCTTGGTATTCTTAAACCACATGGAATTGATGTGAGCAGTGGCATTTGCGCCTCTGATGGCATCCAAAAGGATCCATCTCGGATATCATTATTCATGTCCGCAGTGAATTCTGTGAGATATTGATCTCGGCGGGAGAACCAGTAGTAATATATCTCCATTCATTGCAAACTAAAAGGGTTTCGGTAGTCTCAAGTTTAAGACAGTTCACTGATGATGAGCTTTTAATGCAATTCGGGCACAAATAAGGCCATGTGTTATTGTTAAGTTGTAGTCATAAAATGCTTAAATCCTATATTCCCCCAACCAAATCGTGTCAATGGACGAACTATTGCAAGTTTCTATTGTTTATCTCTTTGTTTGTTGCCTTTTTCTTCAGAGCCACAATTTAGCCTACATCTGTTATAGGCTCGGAATGAAAAGATACTATGGGGTAAGCAACACTAATGCAGGCTGACAAATGGATCGAATTGACATGGTCGATGCGGGTCAGACTCGTTAAGAACCTATCAACCTTGGATATCACAAGTCTGCCCCAAGAACCTATCAATCTTGGACATCAATGTCATCACACATGTCCGTAGTGAATTCCATGAGATACTGATCTCAGGGAGAGAAATAGAAAGACAGAAATCCAAGTGTTGATATGGTCCATGGCTGACCAAAGATGTGACCATATGCATTGTCCTTTTCCTTTTGATTTTTATCTGTAGGTTGTTGTCGTTGTGGGTGTGGAGGCTTAAGAATGAAAGTCAATCTCCTCCACAGCATTTACATACTGAGATAGAGACATTGTCTGAATATTGTGATTGATGTCTCCGTCTAAAGAAGAAATAAATAAACAATACAGATTTTTTCACTGTAAAACACACATTTTGTTGAATACCACTTAGCATATGCTCTAATAGATAGTACTACAATGATTTGCTCTAATCTGAACAGAAGTATATGTATTACAAAGAATGGTAGATTGATCAACTCTAATCACATTTATACGGAACAATTACTTTTTCCTTTCCATGTTTTGGAAGGAAAATGACTTATTTCGGACTACTGGTGTTGAAGAACAGGAGCTTCCTCATCGAAGAATTACAAACATCCATAACTGTCAAAAAGTTAATTGGATTGCCATGAAGAATGTAAGAACTTGAAACATATTACTTTGTCTTTGCAGCTTTAAGCAGACTTCTCTTGTGAAGTACCAACAAGTTGAGGGTCGGTCTGGTAGAATAGGATATCCCCTGTGTCACTAACATAGTGATCTTTTTTCAAACTTTCTACTAGAGTATCGACTAAATGAAATGGTATAGGTCCAGATTTCTTTGGTTCTCGGTAATACTTCCTGAGCACTGGTTTAGCTGCCTCTGTCTACAGTGTCAAGAATAAAGGAACATCTTAGTATTATAAAAACTCAAATTTTCTTTCAGCAATCATTTTGTTTTAGAAATGATACTCACTGCTTCTATAAGGTTATAATGTGGTATTTGTGGGAAGAGGTGATGTATCACATGAGTTCCAATGTCATGGTGGATGTTGTTAATCCAACCATAATCACGATCGATTGTTGTAAGGCCTCCTCTTAAGTAACTCCATTCCTGTTCAATGCAAACCCAAGTATTACTTACAGTTTTCAAACAGAATTCCATTACCCCTGCAAGCATGCATTTATCAACCGCCTAAAATCGTTAATTCTTCCACAATTTATGTACTAAATCCTTGGTATTTCGATTCCAAAAACTATGTCATACTTGCAGTTGGTAATTCTCAGCGAACTTTGGGTATTTATAAGAAAGTAATAAAAAATGAATACCTTTCCACGGTACCATGGAAGCTTTTCCTCATGGCCATGGTGATGCAAGTAAGTTACAAAATCCAACCACATGACAAAGATCTGCATTTGAAATAAAATCAAAGTGAGATCATTTCATAACCAGACATAACTACCAGTAAGAGGAAACCTCAAAACTTCAAATGTACAAGGAGCAAAAAAGGCGAGCATACCCAGTAGGGAACCCCATAGAGCTTAAGCACTTGGATAGGACCAATTGTACATGATAAACCCACAAGCAAACCCACCATTGCTGTCCAACACGCTGTGGAGGTGATAATATCTTTCCTCTCATTTGGAACAAACAAATCGCTGTTCGGGTCATAGTGAGAACCCGTCTTTCCAGGACTTCTACTCCACTGCAAACAAACCACGCGTTAAATTACAAGAATAAGCAAACTTTAATCATCTTAATTTCACCGCTGAACATATGTAATCCACATCCATCAATGCAACAATAAACTCACCAAGTAGAATGGATATGCAAGGAGAGGAAAAGGCACTGTAAAGCGCAAACTCTTCGTAGCTGCGTCTAGGCTCCTATAAATCTTCTCAGGCAACTGAAAGAAAGCAGGACAAAAAACAATTAAGGAATTTTCCTTGAGCAGAATCCATTTCCATAAGAGTAATAGACAAAGAAGTACTAACCGGGTGCCATGATTCATCATTCTCGACATGACCGTGGTTTTGATGGTGAGTCCTATGACTAATTCTCCTGTATGTGGACAAATACGCATTTGGTTAACACCATACTTTCTAAATCTCCTATCCTTGATGCTAAAGCATGTGATAACAAATACATGAAATAAGACTAGAGTTGAACATACCATCCATTGTATGGTACAAGAATTGACGAGTGAAGAATATGTCCCACCACACTATTTAACTTGTGGTTGTTAGAGAAACTTCCATGACCACTGCAAAAATAGATATCAACCAATCCTTTTCAATCAAAACCAAGAAATGAGTATTCAAAATTCAACACCCAGAAAACAAGTAATCATCCTAAAATAGGATTATGGGTATTCAAAATTCAACATCAAAAAACAAAAAAAACTTGAGGAATTCAATCTTACCAGTCATGACCAAGAACAAATAATGCCCAAAACATAGTTCCTTGAGCAGCCCAATAGAGCGGCCAAACAATCCAATTATTAAGAGCAGCAGCAGTAGCAGCCAAACCGAAGACAACAATAACATCTCTAAGTACATAACTCATAGACTTCCATGGATTCTTTACCCAACAATGTTTAGGAATAGCAGCTCTTATATCAGCTAATCCAAATGGCGGTGGTGCACTTGGATCAAATTCTGAATTCCCAAACCCATTCACCTTTTCTTCTTCTTCGCCATCTAAAGGTGCAACCTTCAATGGTGCACTAACATTCAATCCCCAATCTTTACTTCTGGTTCTATTATTAGGTGATGCTGCCCCATTGAACCAAATCGGATTAAGATCTCTTGAACCAACTGATTCAATCTTTTTATTAACCACCACACCCAAAGGCAGCTTAATACTACTTCTATTGTTGTTTGACAACAATCCTGTTCTTGGTTTTGGTATTAAACGAGGTAAAGGTCTTAAACCACATTCTGATAAGACCCAAGTTGCCATTTTTATTTATTTTCAGAGAGAACAGAAAACAGTTTTGTTTTGGGTTCTCTCTCCCTCTCACCAAACCCCCCAGAAACAGAAAAAATAGAGAAGAGAGTGAATGAAGAAACCAAAGAATCTATCTTTATAATAACAACTAATGAATATGAATTCAAGAAGAAGAAGAAGATAATGTTAGAGAGGTTCTCTTAAATTCTCCTCCTCTTCTTCTTTCTGTGACCCCTAACTAAACCCCCTCTCTCTCTCTTTCTGAATATAAATAGTTGGATTCACCCGCAGCCGTCTGATTAAGGAAATTCCTCGTGTAGAACTACTGACTCGACATTTTGTAAGACTAAGGTGGTGGGAGTGGGACCTATACGTGGTCAAATGTGGAACGTCTAAACCCTTGGGAGTTATTGGAAGTCTTTTTTATGTATAGTAAAGTTGTAGTGTGGGTGCTAGAAAATCTCTCATTGACCGACCATTGATGAGGCTTGGGTTGTTTTGAGTCAGCTTAGCTCAAGCTTTATTCAGATGTGTGATGGACGGTGTTTCGTGTTACTTGCACTAAAATTGAGTTTGGTTTGAGGTGTTTGTTGTTGGAGTTTGGCATGCTGCAATCGAGTCATTAGGCCGTCCATATGTACTTGTGATGCTTATTAGAACAGGTTTTCCTTTTCAACTCATCGTTTTGCCATTTTTTAATCATGCAAAAGAAAACTTGGTATAATCACGTTTTCCTATCTAAAAGCAGGATTCGTTTTATATTTCAGAACTTGTGAGTCATTCATAGTCCTTTATTAGCCCGACGAATTTAAGGGCTATTAAAAGTTAATTAGGGACTATTTTTTTAAAAGTAATCCAATAGGTGTGACTAAGGAGTAATTTATGTATATATAAAATTATTATAAAATCTTACAATAATTAAATTATTACCAAAAAAACCTATCACTAATAAAATCTACATGGGCTTTGTTGGACATGTCCCTTGTAGAAGATATATTTTTGTCTTTTGAGCACGGCAGTTCTTCGACTTGAATCTTTTTATCCAGTTCCCCCATGCTAATTTCACCAGTTTCATGTCTTAGTCTTTTCTTGTACTCAACCCAAGAATTAGGTAATTTCTCAATCATCGCCGAAACTTGAAATGTTTCGTCAATCACCATTCCTTCAGCAATAATTTTATTAATAATTTGTTGAAGTTCCAGAAACTGATCTACCACAGATTTATCATTCACCATTTTATATTCCAAAAATCGTGCAACTAAAAATTTCTTACTTCCCGCTGTTTCTGCTTCATATTTAGCTTCTAATGTAGTCCATAAATTAAATGCATTAAAATTTTCTTTTGCATTGTAAAAATCATACATGGCATCTTCTAGGCAGTTCAATATATGATTTTTAGCCATATAATTTTGTCTCTTCCAATTATCTAATTCTCTTTCACTTTCAGGTTCATTCAAGGTTTCGTCAAACGACTTCAAAACCAATTCATCAAGCATATGGAAACTTAGAAAAAATAACATTTTTGATTGCCATCTTTTGAAGTCCTTTCCAGAAAATTTCTGAGGTCTGTCAACATCAGTCTTCGCCATTGATACAGAAAAATTAACGAATTATCAATTATCCTGTTAAGATTGTTGTCGCAATCTGTAACAATAAGCAAACTAAAAAAAACTTGAAATTTTGTTGACGTTAGGAAAAACAGAACCACTCTGATAATTTGAATCACACAATTGGGCAGAGCCACCTGCTCAGCAAATTATCCTTAACACGATATTTGTCGGGTACACCTCAATTATGAGTGATGTTATACCCCTACTGACAAATCATGTCCAAATAGAACTTCCCGCTATCAACTCAGTTAGCACAACTTTATTGACCCTCTATGAACTTAACAACAGAAATAATAGAAGAAGAAGATAAAGAAATTTAAACACTCAAATGCGCAATCAAAGCGAGAAGAGGGGAAAATTAGACATGACAGTGGATGCTACTGGTGTAATTTGCAAATGAAAATTTCTTTATCTTTTATAGGAGAAGAGGGGTTAGGTCGAATTAAATGATAATTAATTTAAAAGATTTTTTTATTAATTCGAAATAATTACCATTATAATAAAACGGTAAAATATATTTATCATAGGAATTAAAAATAAAACCGTTGAGTCTGGTGCGAAGCACCGCACATGTGTGATAAGCATGCATCAATCCACTAGCTCATTGCCTTAGTCCTCCCCTACCATAAAAGCATCTAAACCCTAAGGGCCCTCCCTTAGTTGTCAATTTTGTGGTAATAAGGAGAGCACTCATCCTTGGTTTGTCCAATGTGGGACTAACCAAAGGTTCTTCATTCACTAAGGAGTAAAAATGGAATTTTTATTTCCACCCAATTCAATGGTTAGTGACTCTTTGATCCTAAAATCCAATCCCATCAAGATTATTTTAATTTTAACAAATTCATTTTCATCTCTAACAATTTACTAATAACTGAGAATGTGAATCAGTTAAAGCCTCCTATTTGTTTACATGGAACATGTGATAGAACCCCCGATAGGATAGAATTTAGTGTAAGAAAATCGCATACCTTAGGATTGGCTACAAGACCTGCAGGAACTGGACTCGCAACGTGGAAAAATCCATCCCATCCTGCAATGGCAGTACGGAGGCTGCTGTAATCCAAGTAGTTACCAAACACTGAAGAATACTAATGAACACAAGATGAGTTATCATAAAAAAAGAGAAGGATAGAGAGTTACTTGGATCTCAAACAGTTCCATGGACTGTGTAACCCTTAGAAAGAAGAAACGATCCATGGTGCTATAAATCCTCCTGCACCTGTGACACAAACTCTGTCTGTCTCTACCATTTTCTCTTTTTCTCTGCAATTGCTATGTTCTACTCTTTCCTGAAAACCAACAATGGTCACGATTCTGCCGGACCCTACCATTTGTTTTTGCTTAAGTTTAAGATCAATTTTATCTGATCAAGTATGTAATTCTGCTTAAGTCTGGTTATCCATCAGGATGCCAAAAGATTGTCAACAATGATTAGAAAATAACTGCATATGCCATTTATCTGTTACACTGTTCACTTGTTTCTGTTTTTGCTTTTCTTTAAACATTTTTTCTTTAAACATTAGTGATTATGCTTTTAAACATTAGTTCACCGTTTTTACTTTTTCTTTTTTTCTTTACTAGGTTTTGACTTTAATTTTGATTTCGTATGTTACATGTTTATATTTTTTTTTCCTGATTTTACGTTACAATGGCTATGTGTATTATCCATACAGAAACATTAGTGTGTATGTTGATGAACGTAATTTGACTTTGGATTTCCCTCATATGGATAGAGATAAAGTAGATTTGAATACTTTTGAATGTACACTGCGTGTAAGATTAGGTCTGAATGAAGAAACCGTTCTCCACTTAGCTTGGATGCAGGATCCATGTTTACCTTTTAGTTTGGTACACAATGAATATTTTTTAAAGTTTTGGAATGAAGCTGTACCTTATGAGAAAGGTTTCATATCCCTTACCTGAGATGGTTCCTTAAACATTGATGAACCCCTAAGAAAATAAACAAGACCAAACCTAAAAATCCAGTTTCCCTAGAGCCTGTTAGGAGGTCACCAAGGTTTCAAGTTGAGAAGTAAGTGGAAAACTCATATCAACAAAGGGGACCAACAAGGAAATTGTCCTTTACTGATTTGTTAAATGAAATGGAAGTTAATTCTTGTTTAAGTGCTGCTAGTAAAGTTGGGTGTAGCAGTGAACCAAGATAAGAAAATTTTGATCATGATTACTAGGTTCATACTGCAACACAAGGTAGCATTGTGGAAGATGGAGTGAAGGACACTGATAATGAAGACAATGTTCATCTATTTAACAATGAGTTAGATGAGTGTCACCCCAATGAAGATCCAAATGCCCCTGATATATTTGATACTAATGAAGATAATGATATTTCTTATGAAGAACATATGAAGACATCTAAAGTTTCAACTCAAAGTGAGGATTCAAGTAGTAGTGAAGACAATAGAGAAAGTAAGAAAACTTTTCTGATGTTAATTAGTTAGATTTTTTATGTACTGATCTTTAGATTTTTTAGGTTAACACTTTAGGGTTTCATTGTTTATTTCTCATCTCTTATTTTCTTTGTTGCAGCCACCCATGGATAATGCCATCTTATACCCTCCTAACCAAAGAAAGACTGGAAGACCTAGATCAAAGAGGAGAAGAAGTTATGATGAACCTCAAGTTGAGGTTAAGAAAAAGAAGTGTAACAGGTGTGGAATCAGTTCAGGTCACAACAAGAGAACTTGTGCTGGTGGTGATGTTGGTAAGAATGCAACTGGATTTAGGCCAAGAATTGAATGGGATGGTGCATATTTTACCTTCACAAACACAGATCAACCTGAAACCAGCACTGCTAGGGGGTAAAGCAAAAAAGCAAGGAAAAACTACATATGTTGGTGAGTCTTCATCAAAAACAAACACTCATGGAAAACCACCTCTAATACCTACGTCTTATGCGAGCCGGGCATATAAAAGAAGGATCGGTGGTAACTAGCTGTTGTATGTGCCAATACCAGTACCGGTATCGGTTCCAAGTTGGGCATTAGACAACATTAGTAGGATTCTTAATGGTTTAGCCGTTCAATTGAAGAGTAAACGAGAGTGGACGGACCAATCTAATTCTGATTTTAGAAAGTGTGTTTTGCTGAACAAAAAACTTAAAGGAGGATTATCATTCCTTAGGTATCGTACAAAAGAACTTTTTGACCCGGAGAAAATGACTTTCTGAAAATATTTCTATCATGCACAAGTTTCATTTTGTTCTTATACTCCTTAGCACTATCATTTGCATCTCTACAAATCTCTTCCAACTCATTGAGATAGAGCTTCCTATGAGATCCCGCCTTGTCAAGCGAAAAATTAAGTTGCTTACAACCCAATATGCTATATGTTCTATCTCGACAGGTGGGTGACATGCCTTGCAAAAAACTAGACGATAAGTGACATTCCAATGGGGGTCTTAAACGTAGTACGGTAAGCCCATAAGGCATCAGTAAGCCTCAATAACCAGTCTTTCCGATTGGGATTAACTGTTTTCTCTAAAATACGTTTTTATCTCCCTGTTGGAAACCTCTACTTGAAAACTAGTCTGTGGGTGATATGGGGTATCTACTTATGGGTAATCCCATATTTCTTCATAAAAAACCTAAATGGTCCGATTACAAAAGTGCGACCCTCGATCATTAATTATAGCCCGCGGTGTACCAAAACGTGCAAATACATTATCATTCAAAAACTGGACCACAACCTTGTGGTCATTTTTTCTACATGAAACCGCCTCAAACCACTTATACACATAATCTACAGCGACAAAAATGTAAAAGTAACCAAAAGAATTAAGAAAAGGACCCATAAAATTAATGCCCCGCACGTCGAAGACCTCAATAACTAGAATAGGGCTCAAAGGCATCATATTTCTACGGGAAATTGTTCATAACTTCTGGCAACACTCACAAGTAACACAATAATGATGGGTGTTTTAAACAACGAATGCCAATAAAACCTACACTGCAATATCTTAGCAGCGGTTTTCTTAGTACTAAAATGACCCCCACAAGCATGATCATGACAAAAGGAAATAATACTGGACTGGTCACTCTCATGTATACATCTCCTAATAATCTGGTCTGGACAATAGTTAAACAAATAAGGATCATCCCAAAAGAAATGCTTAACCTCGGCTAAAAACCTAGAACGATCTTGTTTACCCCAATGTTGGGGCATTCGACCAGTAAAAAGATAGTTCACTATATTCGCATACCAAGGTAATTGGGAAACAAGGAAAAGTTGTTCATCAGGAAAACTATCCCTCACAGGAGGGGAATCATCAGGGGAATCAAAAACAAGCCTATACAAGTGTTCCGCTACTATGTCTCTAATTTCTAGAGAAAAATCTTGCAAAAAAAGGATCCATCTAATCAATCTAGGTTTGGTATCCTTTTTGGACAGAAGATATTTCAAAGCAACATGATCAGTAAATACTATGACCTTAAAACCTAAGAGATATGATCGAAACTTGTCTAAGGAAAAAACAATGGCTAACAATTCCTTTTATGTGGTGGTGTAGTTTAGTTAGGCATCATTCATAGTTTTACTAGCATAGTAAATCACATGAAGTAATTTTTTTTCCGTTGACCTAGCACAACACCAATAGCATAATCTGAAGCATCACATATGATTTCAAAAGGTAGGTTCCAGTTAGGTGCCTTGACTAGGTGGGAAGTAGTGAGTAAAGTATTAAGCTTCTCAAAAACTTCTGAACAAGCATCGTCAAAAACAAACTTAACATCTTTCGCAAGCAAATTTCAAAGAGGTCTAGAAATCAAGCTAAAATCCTTAATTAATCTACCATAAAGACATGCATGCCCTAAGAATGGCCTAATATCTCTTATTGTCTTGGGAACTTGTAAATTCTTAATAAGGTCAACTTTGGCTTTGTCTACCTCTATTCCCTTAGAAGATATAATATGCCCTAGAACAATTCCTGATCGAACCATAAAATGACATTTCTCCCAATTAAACACTAAATTCTTTTCCTTACATCTAGTCAACACTAATGTCAAATGATGCAAACACTCATCAAACGATGAACCAAACACAGAAAAATCATCCATAAATACCTTTAAAAACCATTCTACCATGTCAGTATATATACTCATCATGCAACGCTGAAAAGTAGCGGGTGCATTACACAACCCGAAAGGCATGCATCTATACGCAAAGGTACCAAAGGGACAATAAAAGTAGTTTTTTCTTGGTCTTCTGGGGCAATAACAATCTGATTATAACCAGAGTAGCCAACTAACAAGCAATAATGACTATGTCCAAATAATCTTTATAGCATTTGGTCGATGAAAGGAAGGGGAAAGTGGTCATTCCTTGTGACCTTGTTCAATTTTTTATAGTCAATACAAACACACCAACCCGTGGTCACTCGGGTTGGGATTAATTCATTATTTTTAATTTGGACTGCAGTGATACTTGATTTCTTAGGAACAACCTGAACTAGGATGACCCACTTACTATCTGAAATTGGGTATATAATACCCGCATCTAACAACTTATGCACCTCAGTTCGAACTACTTCTTTCATGTTAGGGTTCAATCTACGTTGCATCTCCCTAGAAGGTTTTGTGCCATCCTCTAAATGAATCTGATGCATACAAACAGTGGGACTAATACCCTTAATGTATGCTAAGGTCCACCCTAGAGCTTCCTTGTTGTCTTGAAGTACGGTCACTAGCCTACTTTCCTGATCGCTGTCCAAGTCGGATGCTATAATTACAAGTAAAGTCTCGGATTGGCCTAAAAACACATATTTCAGAGTATCAGGTAATTGTTTGAGGTCCAACTTAGGATGATCTTCTAAAGAAGGAATTAAGGTAGAACTAGAAACTGGTAATGGTTCGAACTTAACTTTCCATGTATTAGTATCTAACACATGGGTAGAGTCTAACAGAGCATTCACTTGATCAATGGTGCTTATATTGTCGAAATCTAAACAATTCTCTAATGTATCTTCATATAAGATGTTTGGTAATGACTCCTGAACTAATGTTTCTATCATGTTCACCTCTTCAATGCACGTATCATCTAACTCAGAGGGTTTCTTATTCATATGGAAAATATTTAGTTCAATAGTCATATTACCAAAAGAAAAATTCATAATACCATTTCGACAGTTAATGATCGCATTAGATGTAGCTAAAAACGGGCGACCTAATATGGCAGGTATCTGGTTTTCTGGGTCAGGAACAGGTTGGGTATCTAGGGTAACAAAATCCACAGGATAAATAAACCTATCGACCTCAATAAGAACATATTCGACAATACCACGAGGAATTTTAACATACCTATCAGCTAACTGAAGTGTTATATGGGTAGGTTTTATGTCACCAAGTCCTAGCTGGAGGTACACATGATATGGAAGTAAGTTCACACTAGCTCCTAAATCAAGTAATGCTTTCTCCACATTGTATTTACCTATGGTACAAGAAATGGTAGGAACCTGGGTCTTTCTACTTAGAAGTTGTGTTGTTCTGGATAATTGAACTCACATGACTAGCTATAAAGGTTTTTTTTTTTTTTCTGTATACCAAGCTTTCGCTTTCGCGTACAAAGATCCTTAAGGAACTTGGCGTAAGTAGGAATCTGCCTAATTGCATCTAATAAAGGAAGATTAATGTTAAAAATCTCTATTATATCATTAAAGTTGGATTCCTTCCTAGTTGGTACTAGAAGTATTGGGAATGGTGCTTGGAGCACGAAATCAGGCTCAATGGGAACAACATTTTACTTTTTAAAGACTTTATCAATCTCTTCAACTATAGGCTTAGAAGGGTGAACTACAACATGTTCACTATTAGGTAAGGTTACCTTATTGTCTACCACTCTACCACTCCTAAGGGTTTTAATTGAATTCACATGGTCAGAAGATAACTCATGAACTCCTCTAGGATTAGGTTGTGGTTGACTAGGGGACTTATCTTTTTCTCTCAAAGACTCATTCAATTGATTAAACTGGGTTCGTAAATTGTAAACAACTTGAGAGTTAGCCTGGATCATCTTTTTATTTCTTCTAAATTTTGTTCAACCGATTGCTGAAATTTAGCAGTGTTATGAGATAAAAAGGTGAGAGACTCTTCTAAACTCATGATCTTCTTATCTAAAGGGATCTGAAATTGTGCTAGTCCAGAAGTATTCTTAGTATAACCAAAACCTGGGGGAACCTGGGGGTTACTAGACTGACCTTGATTTTGGCCCTTAGACCAAGAAAAATTTGGATGGTTTTTCCAACCAGGGTTATAGGTTTCTGAATACGGATCAAACTTATGACGGTTATCATATCTAGTGTTATTATAAAGAGCATGTGCATGCTCTTCAGCATTTTGTCCTTCCCAATATGCCTTGGGCTCTATTCCACAACTAGATTGACTTAATTCTAAGGCTTATAAACTTTTTGCTATAACTGTAAATTTGGCATCTGATTTAAGAATTCCATCTACCCTATTGACATTACCTCTGCTCAGTAGAATTTTTCTTTGGGGTTCCTTACTACATTCCCATTGATGGGTCTTTTAGGAAATTTTATACAAAAATATCATTGCCTCATTAATATTTTTACTCTTTAAATCCCTTGAACACAATGACTCAACCATGATCGTTGTTGGATAATCTAGCCCTTCATAAAGGATCTGAACTAGTCTTTTTTCTTCTAAACCGTGTTGGGGACATTGTATTACTAATTCGTTGAACCTTTTTCCACATACCTATACAAAGATTCTCCTTCTTGTTTACCAAATGTGGAAATGTCTTGCCTAAGAGCTGATATCTTGTGTCTAGGGAAAAAATTTAGATAAAAAGGCAGCAGTAAGTTGTTCATATGTCTCGATGGATTCAGATGACAAACTATATAACCAAGATTTGGCCTTGTCTCTCAGGGAAAAATGAAATAACCTAAGTTTCAAATCTTCATTAGACATGTTGTGAATTTTTAGGGTACTACATATTTCTTCAAATTCCCTAATGTGAAAGTAAGGGTTTTCCTTTTCTTTCCCTAAGAAGAGTGGGAGCATCTGTATGATCCCAGGTTTCAACTCATAGTTTGCTTGAGTTTCAGCTAACTTGATACATGATGGACGAGAAGTCCTAGTAGGATTCAACAAAGCTTTCAAGGTTGTCATTTCTGGCACAACTAGAAAATTAGGAATGACTTCCTTACTGAGAGACAAATTTTCAAAACTAAAGTTTCGACTCTCAAAAGGAGGGTTTCCTAAATTCTCACTTTCAAAGGAAGAGTTTCTACTTCCGTAACTGATCAAACGACCAATAGAATATCTTCTCCAGGAACGCTCACTGGGCATGCATTAACTCATAATCGGAAGGGAATTCTAAACAAACACAAACAAGGCTGACTCAACCAAATCAAACCTATTGAATCTAGCAAACAAAAAGCATGATGGATCCACTTAGATTTTTTATAAACCAGCTTCAATTCTTTCAAAAGGCAATTAGTTACAGTTTTAGCGAATCCCTTAGAACGATCTGAATTAGCTTAAGTTGATTAGAAGCAGGATAAGCTCTAAGAAGCATTGATAACCCTGCCTCTTTGGCAACTTTTCCCTGGGTTACAGGGCGGCTCTATCAACTTAAAATAAATCTTCCTGGACTTTAATTTAAGCTAACAAAGTAACCAATACAATCATTTTGAATGATTTTCCAATAAGCTCGTTACCCTATAGGTCTCTTTCTAGTCAAATTTTAGGCTTAGTTCGCGTTAGGTAAAGTGTTCCTAAGGCGGGTAGAAAGGATACGATGATGAAATCCGAACCCTTATCTTATATGGCCAGTTTCTGCCCTTTACTAGAAAATAAGTTTCGTATTCAAGTCCTCAACATATATGCATAAGAAGGAATACAAAAAACTCATGCAGGGGGTTCGTGGGTTGATCGAGTCTTACCTCCCGTACCAGACGGGCGATAAACCGTTAAAGTCGACTCGGGCCACCAACTCCTGTGTAAGTGTACGAAAACGAGGGGCCGAGACAATATCGTAATTGTCGTCATTCCCTGTGCAGTTTATATTAATACCCTTCTGTAGGGTTTAAAAATTAATAAAATGTCCAAAGTCTAAAATAAAGTCCAAAAAGTGTCCAAAATAAATTTACAGAAATAATACAAATTCCTAATATAATTTCCTAAACAAATAAAATCTAAAGAAAATAAATCTAATTAATAAAAATAAAATCTAAAAGTAAAAGTCTTTGTCTTCTTCTCCGTTCTTTAAGCTTTAATTTTAACTCCAAATCATTCACTTTTACTTCAAGTCTTTAATAACCAAAGTCTTTAGCTTTATTTTTTTTCAATCCAAGATCCAAACCATTAGAAAAAAGAGAACTACCCATAAAAACGTAAAATAGAACAAAGTGAAAATAAAATAAAAATATAACTAAACTAATTAACCTAAAAAAAATCTAAAAAAATTCTTAAACAAGTCCGTGTCGGCGGCGCCAAAAATTGATGGTTTTCATAAAGTGGTAAAAAGTTCGTTCGGACTTGTGAAGATTTAGATTTAAATTTAATTTTTAAGACTAAAAATAAAAAAAACTCAAGTAAAATTGATAATCAAGTTGAGAGAAAACTGAGGCTAGGATTCCACAATTTTTCCAATTTTTAAAATGATTAAATTCAATAATAATAATTATGCAATTTTAACTTTTAATTTGATTCTAAAATGTTGCAATAAGTAACTTCTTAAAGTAACAACTTTATAACAAAAGCATGAAATATCTAAAACCTAGGCAAAGAATATACCATCTAACGAAATAGCAACTGCTCTATAAAAATTATTAACTCAATTTTTAATTTAGGCAAATAATCATAAAATAATTCCATAAATTAATTAAATAAATTACCACATAATCTTTGGAAAATTAGCTTCCTCCGTCGCCTCAGAAATGAAATTTAGTTCCTCATTGTATTGGCAAAACCCTCAAAAATATATTTCATAGCTCTAAGAGTGGTTACAATGGTGGAATAATAATACACATGATGTTTGATACGCTTATAAGCGTTACAATGGATAATTCTGTGTGTTACAGAAGATAGAATAAAACACAGGGAAAAAAAGGACTTCCGTTAAGGTAAAAAAAAGATTGTTTTAACAACACTATCAACGACACTTGTGACCCGCCTTATGTTCTTCAGTTTCTCTTTCAACAACATAATTTTCATTCTTCCTGTAATGTTCTTCTCGATCTCTGGCAACCTTCTCGTGTATATTAATCTCTCCAATATTCTCTGATATCTTCCCTCATTTCAATCAAACCCTCGACACTCCTTTTTATACCCGTAACATACCTCAAATCCCTCCATTTAATTCTCACAAAATTTTATACTCGAGAATATTTGATATGGGATATCTTGTTCAATTCTGGATTGATTTCACGTATATATAATCAATCTTGATGTGCCAACAATATTCTCTGATTTTAATCCTAGAAAACACGTGAAAATCTCATCCGAAATCAATACAGAATATCTCTGTTTTTGAAATGAATATTTCCCATCAAAATGAATTTTGAACCGTGAGGAAGAAGGGGGTGCTCATATCCAATGTTCGGGGTGCCTTTATAAATTCTGGGTGTCTTTAGCAATTCTTTTGAGCCAATTTTTGAACAATGTTTATTTTTCAGAAATACCTATAAATACATAAAAACACAATATTAGTACAAAATGAGTTCCAACATTAAGAAAGTTGAGAGAAAATTAGACACATAAATGTGTCTATCAATATCATTTACCTTGTGGACCCAGTATGGATATAAATTTGGATTGTCTATTTTATTCATTTCCAAAGATGAACAATCATTCACTTTAGGGAAAATAAAAAATCAGGATTATTGTGAGAGTCATCACTATAAATAAGAAATAGGTTAATATCCAAGAGAACCTTTGTGCAGTTTCTTAAAGAAATTTGACTGATACACACTTCATAATCAACAACACATGTATGATACAATGTGGTGGTTATCATCCCTTAAAAAAATTCGAATTCTATTTTAGGGATACTTATGATAATCGGTAGTTTAAGAAATTCTTAAACTACCGATTGTGCCAAGAAAAAATGATTAATTTTTTTAAAAGAAAATCAAATTACAATTTGGGGCTACTTATGATAATCGGTAGTTTAAGAATTCTTAAACTACCAATTGTGCTTGTATAAAATGTTACCGTTGATCAACGGATATAATTTGTATTCTTATACAACTATAAATAAATGAAAATTTATCTCTCATTCCCATTTTCAAATCCACATCTCTTGCATTTCATAGAAAATTTCTAATCTCTCGTTTTCATATGACTTACAAAAATTTTAGGCTTAATGCAGAGAATTTTACCGTAAAGGAAGTTTTATGCCTATGTCAAAACATAGTATTACATTATCCAGCAAAGGGTCATGAACGTCGGATGAATGGTTCAATGAGCATGGAATGGTTAGAACATATCCATGCTAACTTTTGTAATGAAACCGGTAACCCCAATAGCCGGAACAAAGCAAGACTTTTTTGTTGATATATGGAAATCACAAGGGCATTACTAAAATTTTCTTTTTTAACCGCTAAGGTGAATGAAAGAAGAGTTAGAAATGCAACTGATGATGAAGTTGTTGTCAGATCTCTGGAGGAATGGAGAAAATGGAAACGTTCATATTTGAGGTACCAACCTCCTTTCGAGATCCTAAGGGTGATGGATGAATACAATCCTTATGTGTTTATTATTCTCCGAAGATGTGAAGAACGTCGTCCCGGGTGTCATACGACCCGTTGAAGGTTCGATAATAGGTTTTCTTAAATGTTTAAGTGTAATCTACTGATTTATTATATTTCATTTCCTTTAATGTTACGCGATGTATGCCTGTTCGATTCAATGAAATGATTTATTATATTCCTTAAACTACCGATTGTGCTTGTATAGAATGTTGAAAACAAATTTCAATTTAGGGCTACTAATTAGAATCGGTAGTTTAAGAGTTTCTTAAATTACCGATTAACAGAATCGGTAGATAGTGGTGTACCAAAACTTCCGATTGTTCATATTAGTTCGAACTTAGTGTACATATTTTATATACACTCTTGTTACACCAGAACTAAACGCTTTTTTTAAAAGAGCCGTTAAGACTCTAATCTATATAAGTAGGGTGACCTCTTCTCATTTATGCACCTCCAATAAATTTTAACATTCCAACTTCGAAGAAATAACTGTATAGATTAATGGCTCAACCTATTCCCAACTAAAACAACCTCCTTTTTCATTTCTTTTCCTCTACCTATTTTTCTACCCCCTTTACTCTCATTCTCCATTGAAAATGGTTCCAAAATCTTTACCTAAACAATCAAAGAAGGGAAAAGAAAAGATGGTGATAGAGGAGTCCAAAACCCTTGAAATTAATTCGTCAACCGATTCCGAGGCAGATATCTATGTTGTTGATCCTCGACTCATTTTAGGGGAGAAAGACTTGTCAGGCATAAACCCATACTACAATGAAGCTGGTGAGTACATAGGTCCATTTCAGGATGATCCCAAGGGGAGCGAGAAGAAGAAGAATAAGCGGGTTGAAACTAGGACTAAGTCCAGAGTAACAAGGAGTGGGAGAATTTCATGAGATCAATGAGATTGATCACTTTTAATTTCTATAATGTGTTTTTTCATTTGTTCGGGTGTTTTTTATTTTTTTTGAACAAGTTTAATGAACAATATATAGTAATTTTATTTGAACAAGTTTTTCTCCGGATGTTGAGATAGTATTACGTAGTTAGATGTTAAGTAAAATTGGCATAATCGGTAGATAATAATGTTTCTAAACTACCGATTGCATACAATCGATAGTTATTAAATTCAAATGCTACCGATTATCCAAAATCGGTAGTTATTTATATTCAGTAACTACCGATTGTGCCAAGAAAAGTCATGGAAAAAAAACCATTAGAATCGGTAGAGAAAATTCACCTTTAAATTACCGATTACAAAGTTTAAAATTTTAAAGTTTAATTCATTATATGTTTACAATCAGTAGATATAATATTTCAATTCCTACCGATTGTGAAAGATGAAGAGTTATAAATTTTGGAAGGTTTTAAGAAATTCAATTTGAGGTGACACCTATAATCGGTTGTTTAAGTAATCCACTAAACTACCGATTGTACAATCAGTAAGAAAATAAATCACGAGCCTACCGGTTGTAAAAAACTATAACTCGAAAAATCAATCTAAAACACTCTCGATTTCTAATCCAAAACTAACTCAAATAATTTTCTAACACTAATTATAACCAAATTAATTAACTAACTGATCAAAATTAACACTAATTAAGCAAGGGTATATTAGCTATTTTATAAATTATATGGATAAGGGATGTATTGAGATTACTTCAAAATGACCTTATTTTGTTTTATTAGTATCCCTAATTAGTTCTGGGTCGCCCTCAAATTGTCCAGGTCAAAGAATAACAATCTCTAATACTTCAGATCTATTTCCATTTTAGTAATCTCTAACTTCATATCTATTTCCATTTTTCTCAAAACCAATATGAAGTTCAAATATATTTTTTTCCAAATCCATTTTTTTAATATGAAATTGTCAAAAATTTGGAAATTTTTTGGATTCAAGAACAATCACCAATAAGACACTTATGTTCTTGATCTATGAAGAATATCAATCCAAAATCCACATATATTCTTCATTTCATGGTCCATTGATCACAATCAGCGGATCCTCCACAAGTGCCGATTGCTAAAAAAAAACTTATAAACGATAGTTTTTTTGATAAAATACTACGGTCATCAACAACCTATTTTTCTTCATTTTGTGGTAAAAGTTCTTGAACCACTTCATCAATCAGTTCTTTATCAATGTTGGCAAGATCATGGTTCAGTTTAGCCATTTGAACAAGTTTTTAGTGTGATTACTAAATTAGGTTAAATATGAGAAGAAGAGGAAAAAAAGAGATGGAAAGTTTGGCTGGTGATGCCAACCGAACTGTTCACTTGTATTACATATTGAACACTAATTTTTATGATTTTTAATCGAAATAACAATAAAAAAACGCATAGGAATGAATGATTTTTCAGGTATTACAATCTAACATTTCAACTGGAAGATTCTGTTTTTTTTTTTGTCTTAATTTTTCCTCCGTCATCAACAATCGTTTTTTTTTTCATTTTGTAGTACAAGTTCTTGAACCACTTCATCAATCATTTCTTAGCAATCTTGGCAAGAACATGATTCGGTTTTGCCATTTGACAAGTTTTTAGTGTGATTACTAAATTAGGTTAAAGATAAGAAGTGGAAAAAAAAAGATGGAAAGTTCAGCTGGTGATGCTAACCAAACTGTTCACCGATATTACCTATTGAACACTAATTTTCATGATTTCTAGTCGAAATAACAGTAAAAAACGTATAGATATGAATGAGTTATCGGTTATTACCCTCTAACATTACAACTGGAAGATTTATCCTTTGTTTATTTCTTTTGGGCCTCAATTTTCCCTCCACCATCAACAACCGAATTTTCTTCATTTTGTGGTACAAGTTCTTGAACAACTTCATCAATCAGTTCTTTAGCAATCTTGGCCAGACCATGGTTCGTTTTTGCCATTTGAACAAGTTTTTAGCGTGATTACTGAATTAGTTTAAAGATAAGAATAGGAGGGAAAAAACAGATGAAAAGTTCGGCTAGTGATGTTAACGAACTATTCACTTGTATTACCTATTGAACACTAATTTTCATAATTTCTAGTCGAAATAAAAATAAAAAAATGCATAGAAACGAATGGTTTGTCGGGTATTACCTTCTAACATTACAACTGGAAGATTCAACCTTTGTTTCTTTCTTTTGGGTCTCGATTTTTCCTCCACCATCAACAACCGGTTTTTCCTTTATTTTGTGGTATAAGTTCTTGAACCACTTCATCAATCAGTTCTTTAGCAACCTTGGGAAGATCATGGTTCGGTTTAACCATTTGAACAATTTTTTAGTTTGATTACTAAATTAGGTTAAAGATGAGAAGAAGAGGGGGAAAAAAGGAGATGGAAAGTTCTAAGTTTGATAATAAAATTAGGTTTAGATTTATTTTGGTTTATATATGATTAAGGTTAAGGTTGAATATTAGTTTAATAAAAGATAACTTAGTCATTTCATCATATTAGGATACCCCTTAGCTTTATATGACATATGGCGTAAGTAGATAAGGGTTCCCTCAAAAATGGATTGGTCCCTATAAAATTGTTCTAACTTAAGCTTTGGGAAACTACATAACTTAAGATACTAGCCTTTACAACCCAGTCATAAGCCCACATATATAATTCCTCTGTCTACTCCTCGCCGCAAGACTGTAATTGTTGGTGAAGAAGGAGATATTAGAGGATCAATTTCATTAATCTTCTTTCCTTCATGTGTTGATTAATATGGTAGTAGGGTCTGATTCTTAGCATACTTATCGTTTATTTGGCAAAACAAGAAAACCATCCATATATACTACGACTATAATAACCTCTAATGAAAACACAATAATAACAATCTTCTTCTTTTTCTCAGTGGATGCAATAGTAGGTTTCAAGATGAACCACTCAAATTTGTCTTGTTAGTTTATTGTCATGTATGCAATAGTAACTCTTGAACTTCCTTCAACGGTGAAAACAAGATCTGACCTTGAATCAACAAATCACATAGTCTTCATAGACTCAATTTCAAGACCTGTTTTGCTCTAATCGTTACATACAATGATATCGTATTCCATCTCAAACATAAGTTTTCTTTTTATTTCCCTACTTATAAATTTTAATAATTTTTTTTTAAAATTTTCTCGTTATGTTAAGGTTTAAAACCCTCAATATTCTTTAAAAGTTTGAATTTTTTATGTTAGATATGTTTGTTTATTCTTATTCCATTAATGACATCATTATTATGGTTCAGTTATGCAGAAAAAATAATGTCTGAACATCTTGATTGCTTTCCAATGCATGGCGAGATAGATGCTAATGCAATTAAGGTATGTTTAATAATCATCAATGATCTTGTTATTGGTTAGTACATAGTTGTCTCCAAACCCTGTAATTTTCATGGAGGTTCTGAATTTGGGTTTTAGATTTTTGTAGGTAGAGCGCATACAATGTTTTTACCATCTATCAGATTCCATTTTTGTTAAAAGTGTATTTGAGACAGTTGGTGAAACATGGTTTCTTTATGTGGAAGTGGTATGTAGAGAAAAACTACTTCATTTGGAACCTAGTTCTTACAGCATACCAAATGTAAAGGTGGATGGCAAGGATGGAACTTCAGCTGTATCATAAAAAAACAACTTTCAACTTGATCATCACTGTATTAAGGTTTCAATGATTGATTCAAAAAACGGAATATCAAACCATGTTATTCTGAATGAGGTTCGGCTTGTAAAATTTAAAATGGGAGGACTGGCGTGAGCCAAATTGGGTGAAGCTCCATAACAGAAAGCTCTTGCAAACAAAAAACAAATAAAAATAAAGAAAAGTGAAGATGTTTCCAAGAACATTGAAGATCCTTTGGGAGAAGCTTTTCAACAAGTTCTCACGGTTAATATAACGACTGTTTTTGGTGATCATCACAACCAAATACTTAATTTATTTGAATTAACATTTTAAACGATGCAGAAATTGTAGCGACCATTTTTACGTGTTTCGTTTTCATGATCGACAACAATCAAAGTTTAATTATTAGTAAAATAATATTTTGAAAGAAAAATAAGTATAAAAATTCAGAG
The DNA here is from genome assembly GCA_023531435.1 of Papaver californicum. NCBI lineage: Eukaryota > Viridiplantae > Streptophyta > Magnoliopsida > Ranunculales > Papaveraceae > Papaver > Papaver californicum. The sequence goes on from JAJJMC010007730.1 coordinate 6,671,648, forward strand.
ATCATCATCTCAAATGAGAATGGAAATAATTCAATATTTATATAATTTGATCTGAATGTTGTCGCCAATCTGTAACAATGAACAAAGTAAACAGAAACTTGAAACATTGTTAGCGTTAGAAAGAACAGAACCACTCTGATAATTTGAATCACACAATTGGGCAGAGCCACCTGCTCAGCAAATTGTCCTTAACACGATATTTGTCGGGTACACCTCAATTATGAGTGATGTTATACCCCTATAGAAAAAATCATGTCCAGGATATAACTGCCCGCTATCAACTCAGTTAGCACAACTTTGTTTACCCCCTATGAACTTAACAACATAAATATTAGAAGAAATAAAATAAATTTAAACACTCAATTGCGCAAATCAAAGCAAGAAGAGGGGAAAAGTAGACATGACCGTGGCTGCAACTGGAGTACCTTTCAAATGATTTTTCCTTTTGCTTTTATAGGCAAATTCGAGAGTGGAGAATTAATTCGTATTTATGAAAATATTAATTCGGAATTAATTACATTAATTAAGTTAAAACGGATATAAAACGGTCAAAAATATTTTCTCATTTAAAGTAGCATGATACAAGCCGGGTCATACGCCCCCATATTTAAGACATGATTTATTTTCAAAACGGTAAGTCTTGGTTAGTTATCTCAAAGCGCAAGCTCAAAGCGAAAGCACAAAACGCAAGCTCAAAGCGCAAGCTAAAGGCGCAAGCATAAGCACAAAGCGCAAGCTCAAACACAAGCTCAAAGCGCAAGCTCAAAAGCAATCTCAAACGCAATCTCCGCAAGCTCAAACGTAACTCAAACGCAAGCTCCGCAAGCCTGCGACCCGCGTGCGTGCTTCGGTGCGAAGCACCGCACATATGTGAAAAGCATGCATTAATCCATTAGTCCATTGCCTTAGTCCTCCCCCAACCATAAAAGCATCTAAACCCTAAGGGCCCTCCCTTAGTTGCCAATTTTATGGTAATATGGAGAGAACTCATCTTTGGTTTGTCAAATGTAGGACTAACTAAAGTTTTTTCATTCACAAAATAGTGAAAATGGAAATGGTGTTTCCACCCAATTCATGATCTAGTGTCCCATTGATCCTAAGATCCATTCCTACCAAGACTATTAATTTTAATTTTAACAATTTATTTCCAAATACATTTTCTCCAACAATCCCCCACATGAATGAAGAAACCGATAAAATCAAAAATCAGAAAAGGAGAAATACTTCTTAGGCATTAGGTGTCCATAAGGTCTTGAACCTTTGCTTAGTGAGAAATTACCGGAACTACTTGATGGATAGTGAACGCGATGTCTTGAACTGCCATCGTTTGGTGTAGCTCATCAATAACTTTCACACGAAATACCTCTGAAGGTGCTGTTAAGTTCATGCCGTTGTATCCATTTTAGCCCTTGACGTATCCCATTTCTCAGAATGCTCTAGAGAATCAGCTCAGTTCTCATAGGAAGCGGAGATAGGTGAGTTCTATCAAGAGTGTTTACTGCTATACCCCACTTTAATCTTAAATTGAAGCTATAGAAATCATTAAGACTTAATCATAAGTCATCCTCACATGCAGTCACACTATCACGTCTACACCATAGGGAAGGGACAGAGAATGGAATTCTCTGATAATGTTTCCTTTAAACAGCCACAAATTAGTTGTCTCATTCAAAACCTTGATCTTGGGACCTCTAGTCAGCAAGGTTGAGTGTCCTTCATGGCAAGTTTAATTGATGAGCTTAAGCCCAATCCCCCTCGATGCTTTACTAACTATCTCCTTGGAAAAGCCTTTCGTCAAAGGGTCCGCGATATTCTCCTTAGACCTCACAAAGTCAACATAAATAACGCCAGTCGAGATTAGTTTTTTTACATTGTGTCTTCTCCGAATATGAATAGATTTTCCGTTATAGTTGCTGTTTTTAGCATTAGCTATTGCAGCTTGACTATCACAATGTATAAATATAGGCACAGGCCTATTCCAGAGAGAAATGTCTTCTAGAAAGCATTTTAGCCAAGCGACTTCCTCTCCTGCTTTATCTAATTCAATAAACTCGGATTCCATAGTGGATCGAGCGATACAGGTCTGTTTGGAACTCTTCCAAGACACTGATCCACAACCTAGAGTGAAAACATATCCACTTGTAGATTTAGACTCCTCTGAGTCTGCTATCCAGTTTGCATCACAATATCCTTCAAGGACTGCAGGGTATCTCTCATAACTTAAACAAAACTTTAAAGTGCATTTTAGATATCTTAACACTCTGATAAGTGCATCCCAATGCTCTTGTCCCGGATTACAAGTATACCTACTTAACCTACTCACAACATAGGCAATGTCTGGTATCATACAGTTCATTAAGTACATCAGACTTCCTATGACACGTGAATACTCAAGTTGCGAAACTCCATTTCTCTTGTTCTTCTTGAGTCTACAACAAGGATCATATGGGGTCTCGCAAGTTTACGATCAAACTGGCTGTATTTTCTAAGAACATATTCAATGTAATGAGATTGATTTAGACTGTAACCATTAGACTCCCTTCTAATTTTTATTCCTAAGGTTACATCAGCGGGACCTAAATATTTCATGTCAAAGTTCTCATTCATCATATTCTTAGTAGAATTAATTACATCTATGGTTGTACCTAGTATAAGCATATTATCAACATACAAGCATACAATCACACAAGCATTATTCAAAGTTTTAGTGTAAACAAACTTGTCAGATTTATTTATTTTAAAACCACTAGAGAACATTACATGATCAAAATTTTCATGCCATTGTTTAGGTGCTTGTTTCAAGCCATACAAAGATTTTTTAAGTTTACACACTTTGTCTTCACAACCTTTCACTAAAAAGCCCTCAGGTTGGTCCATGTATATTTCTTCATCTATTTCACCATTTAGAAACACTGTTATTACATCCATTTGATGTATCTTTAAGTTATGAATAACAACGATAACAATTAACATCCTAATGGACGTAATTCTTGTGATAGGTGAATAAGTGTCAAAGAAATCTACACCTTCTATTTGTTTATAGCCCTTAGCTACTAGTCTAGCTTTATACTTTTCCACAGTTCCATCTACTTTACGTTTTCTCTTGAAGATCCATTTACAACCTATGGTTTTGCACCCTAGAGGTAAATCTACAATCTCCCAAGTCCCATTCTGTATAATGGAATCCATTTCGCTAATAGTGTATTCTTTCTACCATGGAGCTTCATAAGAAGTCACGGCCTCTTTATAGGTTTGTGGATCAGTTTCAGATAAACAAGTTATGAAGTCTGGCCCAAAAGATTTTTCTATTCTAAGTCTTTTGCCTCTTCTAGGCTCATAAACAGGTTCATCTTCTTCTAACGGTAAGGTATGGCTAGAAGAAGGGACATCTAGGGGATCTTCACATATCATGCGAGATTCAGATTTCAACGGAAACACATTTTCAAAAAATGCAGCATCCCTAGATTCCATAATGGTGTTCACACCAATTTCTGAGTTGTCAGAACTCACAACCATAAACCTATAAGCAGTGTTGTGTTCAGGATATCCTAGGAAGACACAATCAATGGTTTTGGGACCTATCTTAGTCCTCTTAGTTGGAGGGATGGAAACCTTAGCCAAACACCCCCAAACTTTGAAGTATGCATAAGAGGGTTGCTTGCTTTTCCATAATTCATATGGAGATTTGTCTGATCCTTTAAAAGGCACTCTGTTCAGGACATAGCAAGATGAGAGGACGACCCCCCCCACACAAGTTCGTAGGTAGTCCTGAACTAATTAACATGGCATCATCATCTCCTTAAGGGTTTGGTTTTTCCGTTCAGCCACACCACTAGATTACATATTCATGAATGATACTTCATGAATGATACCATGTTGTGCACAGAAGTCTGATATAGGGATTACATATTCACTCCCACGGTCATACCTAACGGTTTTAATGGTGGTACTCATTTGGTTTTCAACTTCTAATTTATATATTTTAAATGCTTCTAAGGCATCATCCTTTCCTTTAAGCAAATAAATTTGACAATATCTAGTACAGTCATCTATGAAAGTGACAAACCATTTTTTACCACCTCTAGTTTGAATTGATTTCATATCAACTAGGTCTGTGTGAATTAAATCTAAGGGTTTAGAATTTCTGTGAATATTTTTCTTAAAGGGCTTTTTAGCATATTTTGATTCTACACATACTTTACATTTATGTTCATTTTCCAAACTGAATTTTGGAATGTATCCTATGCTTGCCAATTTGTTCATTGATTTATAATTTACATGACCAAGTCTACCATGCCAGATATTCAATGACACACAAACATAAGAAGAATCAATTTTATTCATTTCAACAGAGGTTACATTTAATTTGTATAAACCCTCAGTTTTATAGCCCTTTCCTACATAATATTTTCCCTTAGTTATGATAACCTTCCCAGATTCAAATACAATTTTAAATCCCTTATCATCTAACATACCACTAGAAACAAGATTCTTGCAGATGTTTGGAACATGTAGAACTTCATTGAATATGAGAGTTTTTCCAGAAGAGAGCTTCATCCCAACCTTTCCTTTTCCTGCAACCTGTGCTGCAGACGAGTTACCCATATAAAGTTTTTCTCCTTCCCCGACCGTCTGATAGGAGGTGTAAATTTTTTTGTTTCCGCAGACATGTTTGGTAGCTCCAGAGTCTACCCACTAGTCTCTCACATTGGTAACTAAATTAACTTCGGACATCGTGCCAGAAAACTCATTTTGTTGCTTTCAACTAAATTTGCATTTGGCTTTTTAAAATTAAGGTATTTACGCTTCCTACAATGTATTGCCATATGGCCAGGAATACTACACACATAACATGCACCTTTAATTTTACCAATGCCAGATTTTAGTTTCAAGAAAGTACATTTTCTTTACGGGCCAGGCTTGTGTTTGTTGTGATCCAGGCTTGCAGAAGACTTGTGTTCGCTGACATGAGCTTTGTTGGACATGTCCCTTGCAGAAGATACATTTTTATCTTTTGAGCACAGCAGTTCTTCTACTTGAATTTTCTTACCCAATTCCACCATGCTAACTTCACCATTTCATGTCTCAGTCTTCACTTGTACTCAACCCAAGAATTAGGTAATTTCTCTATCACCGCAAAAACTTGAAATGTTTCATCAATTACCATGCCTTCAACAATAATTTCATTAATGATTTGCTGAAGTTCTAGAAATTGATCTACCACTAATTTTCCATTAATCATTTTGTATTCCAGAAACCGAGCAACTAAAAACTTCTTACTCCCATCAGTTTCTGCTTCATACTTGGCTTCTAATGCGGTCCATAAATCAAATGCATTAAATTTTTCTTTGGCATTGTAGAAGTCGTAAAGGGCATCTTCTAGGCAGTTCAGGATATGATTTTTAGCCATATAATTTTTTCTCTTACAACTATCTAATTCTCTTTCATTTTCAGGTTCATTCAATGTTTCATCAAACGGCTTCAATACCAATTCATCCAGCATACGAAAACTCAGAAAAAATAGCATTTTTGATTGCCATCTTTTGAAGTCTTTTCCTGATTTTTTTTTAGGCCTGTCAACATCAGTCTCCGCTATTGGATCAGAATTAACGAATTAAACTATCGTGTTAAGATTGTTGTCGCCAATCTGCAACAATGAACAAAGTAAACAGAAACTTGAAACATTGTTAACGCTAGAAAGAACAGAACCACTCAGATAATTTGAATGAAACAATTGGGCAGAGCCACCTGCTCAGCAAATTGTCCTTAACACGATATTTGTCGGGTACACCTCAATTATGAGTGATACTATACCCCTACAGACAAATCATGTCCAGGATAGAACTGCCCACTATCAACTGAGTTAGCACAACTTTGTTGACCCTCTATGAACTTAACAGCAGAAATAATAGAAGAAAAAAAAGAAATTTAAACACTCAATTGCGCAAATCAAAACAAGAAGAGGGGAAAAGCAGACAGGACAGTGGCTGCTACTGGAGTACCTTTCAAATAATTTTTCTTTTGCTTTTATAGGAAATTCGAGAGAGGAGAATTAATTCGTATTTATGAAAATATTAATTCAATGAATTAATTACATTAATTAAGTTAAAACGGATATAAAACAGTCAAAAATATTTTCTTATTTAAAGTAGCTTGATACAAGCCGGGTCAGACGCCCCTCATATTTAAGACAGGATTTATTTTCAAAACAGTAAGTCTTGGTTGGTTAGCTCAAAGAGCAAGATCAAAGCACAAGTTCAAAGCGCTATCTCAAAGCGCAAGCTCAAGGCGTAAGCACAAAGCGCAAGCTCCGCAAGCCCGCAAGCCGCGTGCGTGCTTCGGTGCGAAGCAGCACACATGTGTGAAAAGCATTCATTAATCCACTAGTCCATTGCCTTAGTCCTTCCCCAACCACAAAAGTATCTAAACCCTAAGGGCCCTCCCTTAGTTGCCAATTTTGTGGTAGTATGGAGAGAACTCATCTTTGGTTTGTCCAATGTGGGACTAACTAAAGGTTCTTCATTCACAAAATAGTGAAAATGGAAATGATGTTTCCACCCAATTCATGAGCTAGTGTCCCATTGATCCTAGGATCCATTCCTACCAAGACTATTAATTTTAATTTTAACAATTTATTTCCAAATACATTTTCTCCAACACTGAATATTCATCCTGTCTGTATAAGAAAGATGTGATCCATTTTTTATGAACCTTATTACCTTATGTACATATTTTCATATGAAGAACATAAGAACTTAAGTTAGAAAATCCTTAACCTAGTATTAGCTTTCTTTTCTCTTGATCTTCTTTCAGAGTTTTTCACCTTCTTTCTACTTAGGGGTCATACTTATAGTAAAACATGATGGGTCCCTCTTCTTCACTCATTTGATCTTATCTTGACTTCGGGCGCAGTCCATTTTACTCCCTTTGTGATGCTTCTTGCCAGTTCCATTTGTTACTGTGCAGCTTCATTTGGATTATATGTCTGTTGGTTCTGCTTTTATTGTTTGGATGTTGGCATGCATGACATGTGGAATCTGAAGTGTGCTTCTTGCTTTGTGTAGATGCTGGCATGTGTGACGTGTGGAATCTGACATGTTGAGCACAGATGATAGTTGAGCACAGATAACTGATGAGCGCAGATAACTGATGAGCACGGATGATAGTTGAGCGCAGATAATAATTGAGCGCAGATGATTGTTGAGCGCGGATGATAGTTGAGCGCAGATGATAATTGAGCGCAGATGATTGTCTTGGTCATTAATGATGTTTTTTCTTGTAATCTACATTCTTTCCACGTGTCCCGTATGCATTAATTATGTATGACTTTACTATTCCAGTGTCAGTTAAAATATGACAGATGGAAGATAGTTGTATTCCTTTCTCATTAATCTTGTTATGGTACTTATCAGTGCTTCATAATGTGATACTTCCTTCTTATGATATTCACACGTGGACATGACGAACTTTTTCCCTTACAATTAATAAAGATGAGTCGAGTCTTTGCATAACCCCGTCGGGATATCAATGAAAAAGATTGGTGTCGAGAAGAAACTGCATAATGAAGAAACATTTGTTCCAGAAAACTTATTACTTGAGAAACTATTGGACGATGAACATGTCACATGTGCTAGTTTAGAAGGAAAACCGGTGGAGATTTTATTCAATGAGAAGAGGAAAAGGAAGAAGAAACCGAAAAGTATACGAGAAGAGATAAATTCTACAGTTACGCCATCTTAATTCTTTTTTAAAGCGTAAGTTGTTTGAATCTTCTGTAGATAAAGAGGCTAAGGATGTTGCTAACACAAAAAAAGAAGAAAAAGTTAACTAAGATTTCTTATGGGGAAACCGGTTTGTCATATTCAGGAGTTGGAAAGGATGACAACACGAGATATCGTTCATATAACATCAAAGCGTGAAAAAGCTTTAGATGCAAATCATCCTAGTCTTGAAATTAAGAAAGCAATAAAAGCTTGCCTCCAACTGGAAAGTCAAGAAAGCCAAAAGTAAGAACTATTGTTGCTCCATCTACAAGCCTTGAGAAGGTATCTGATATGGACGATAGGACAGGGGACAACTCTGTGAACATGGAGTCTTTGAAGCCTAAACAGTCTAGCTCAAAGAATTACGAGGAGCCACCAAAGGAACAAAAAGTTGGCCAGCATAGCCAGATTTAGTAATTCGAGCATTAAAGCTCCAGATTCTGTGTTTTTTTAAGTGGTGCCATCATTCTTTTTCTGGTTTAGAGTGATGTGTTTCTTTTTCATTTTGGTTATTCAGAATCTTGTCGAGTTTAGTCAGTGTAGGTAATTTAATACTAGGGCCAGTCTGCATCTGTAGGTTCGTTAGTAGTCTGTTCTAGTATGTTGGTGGGTTTTACTTTTATCTCAAGTTGGGGGTGATGTATTTTGTGTTTTGGTAGGTGACCTGTTGAATAACAACTGAATTGAATTTGGAGTCGTTACTCATCCTAACCACAAGCATTCAATAGGATCTGTTATGTATAACATTCGTTCTCACTTAATTTTTTTTTCAAGAATACTCAAATCACACGAGTGTTGTGCGCTGGGACGAAGGCTTCTGCATCTCTCCTTTCATCCTCAAAGACTATTCCTGTGTTAGGATTGATGTTATAAAGAAAACAAAACGAAAAAAATAAAAAACACAAGATTTACTTGGTTCATCCAAAATTGGACTACGTCAAGGAATCGTTGTGGTTTTCACTATAATCACAAAACATGTTCAAGGAAATACAACGATACAAATCCTAGATAGGGCAACTCAAAATATATAAGAGACTATTCAAAAATTTGGGTCGGGGAACTGCCCTGGACCCCGTGAAGGCCCGTCCCTACGTTTTATAAATGAACCTCTGAAAAAGTCTCATTTAATTTTTCAACGGGCCGCCAGTCGGATTGGTTCGAGTGCAAATCAGACCGTGCACTACCAGACTCCATACAAACATAACATCATGGACCTTCTGAAGTTCACTCATAGTTACCTGAGTATTATTGAAGACAAATGAGTTCCTAAGTATACCAGATTTCTACCTTCACTCCCGTATATAACCATAAATCTCTAATCAACTTACTCATCCCTTTAGAAGCTCTATTTGTGAGTCCAGACCAAGTCTTCATTAATTAGGCTTTATATGGTGAGTTTCCTAGTTTAGGCTTATGTTTAAGTTTAAAAGTAGTATCCTAATATAGAATTCGTAGAGTTTTAGGAAATTGGCTTAAGGTTTGTGATGCCTATAAAATGCACTGGTTATCATCTTTGTAAGACACACCCGATTATTATCAATGTAGTTTTTTATTAACTTTGTGTTTATTCTCTCCTCTTTCTTGTTAGATCCTACATATAATTTAATATGGCATCAGAGCCAGTATAGAGAGAGACAAAGTTAGAGAATTCATGTTTTTTTTAGTTTTTTTTAGGTATGTTAAGTATAAAAAAAAATACATTTTTTTTGTTCCTGATGTTTTTCTACAAGTCATTAACTCTAATTTCTTTCAAGTTGGATACTTCTCTCTGTTACGTGCTCCAACTTGAGGGAGGGAAAGAGAAGTATAACTGAGGTTGAGATGAGATCAGAAGAAAAATCCTATAGATGAGGTAGGTGAGAAGAAAAATCCTACAGATGAGGTAGGTGAGAAGAAAAATCCTACAGATGAGGTATGTGAGAAGAAAAATCCTATAGATGAGGTAGGTGAGAAGAAAAATCCTACAGATGAGGTAGGTGAGAAGAAAAAGCCTACAGATGAAGTAGGTGGTGCAGAAGGAGTTGCATCGCAGGTGAGAAGAAAAATTCTACAGATGAAGTAGGTGAGAAAAAATCCTACAGATGAAGTAGGTGATGCAGAAGGAGTTGCATCGCAGGTATCATTAGCTTCAGGAGTTCGTGAAGTTAACATTACAGGAGAAAATCCACGTGTTAGGCCGAATGACTGGCCTTACACGTGAGGGGGCATGTGGAGATTGGTCCCACATTGTGAGAAGTTTGGCATTATATGATGAGTTTCCTAGTTTGGTATTATATGGTTAGTTTCCTAGTTTAGGCTTAGGTTTAGGTTTGAGTTTAAAAATAGTATCCTAATATTAGAATTCGTAGAATTTTATGAAATTGGCTTAAGGTTTGTGATGCCTATAAAAGACACTGGTTATCATCTTTATAAGACACACCAGATTATTATCAATATAGTCTTTTATTAATTCCGTGTTTATTCTCTCCCCTTTCTTGTTAGATCCCACATAGAACAACATTAATATATTCTTTTCATAACTCGTACATATATTCATAGTTTAGTACAGATAAAATAGATACAATGTAGATAAATACAAAGGACCACAGTCCACAGATAGTCCATATAACAGCACCCATAGGTTTCGTTTAACCTGCGAAATACAATTAGCAATATTATTAAGGAAACAACCTTTCCCTTTCCCTTACCCTTACCATTAACCCATTCATCATTTTTAGAGTTATTGCTGCAGCTGGCACAATTTTCTGACCCTCTAACACTTCAACATGGTAGTTATAGATCACAGCTGAAGCTACTAATTTCATTAATACAAAAGCCATGTCTTTCCCTATACAATTTCTAGGACCAAGGCTGAATGTCACTAACTTAGATAAGGCTTCAGGATTTAATTTCCCATCTTCACTGATCCATCTCTCCGGCTTGAATTCCAGACAATCCTTCCCCCATACCCATTCCATCCTTCCCATGGCGTAGCAAGAGATTATAACAGTCATTCCTGGCCATATTGCTGTTCCATCTGGAAGTACATCATCACCTGTGGAAGTTTTTCGAAGGAGAGGAACCGCAGGGTACAGTCTTAGTGATTCACACAGAGCTGCATGAAGATAGACCATCCCCGTTTGGTCATCTGCATCAAAGATCACTGGGTGTTTCTCCATTGTATTCTCCTTCGATATGATAAGCTCAAGTTCTTCTAGTATCTTTGCCTCTACAGATGGGTTTTCTAAAATCATCCAGAAGAACCAAGAGAGAGTAGACGCTGTTGTATCACGTGCGGCGATGAGGAAAGTAATACAAGTGTCTCTAAAGAACTTGTCAGTGAGCATTTTTTCTAACATCAGCTCATCCTTTTCACCATCTTTAATACCCATGTATACTTCTAGCAGATCATTTTCTTCATATTCATCCACTTTTTTTCCTTTAGCCACCATTTCTTCTCTTTTGACTTTGATGTACTCTGCTATGTCACGGTCTATAACTTTCCCTGCTGCCTTCATCTTCTTTTCGTTGCTACCGATCTTTAAACGTCGGGACAACTTCCACCAAGAAATAGGCATTACATGCCTATAAAGAATAGCCTCTGATGCATCGTCCATGGCTTTTGCAAACTCGTTTTGAGGAAAACTGGGTGAAAGATAATTAGACCTTTTACCAAAGATGATGTCAACGGAGGTATCAAACATGTACCTCAGTAGCACATCTTGTAAATCCACAACTGATGATTCTTTAGAGAGATGTGATAACAGAGGGAGGAGTGCATGTTGAGCCATCTTCGTGCCTTTATGAGCGATGATATTGCGAACTATCTTCGAGGTAAACGTCATACGTGCAACCCTTCTTTGAGCCGTCCAAAAATCTGAGGTAGCGGTGAGGAGTCCGTCGCCTAAGATATCGAATGCATCCCTGTAGTCTTGTCTGTCATTAAAGTTAAAGTAATTAGTTGCAAATATATACTTAGCATTGCGAGGGTCGCATGTGTATACAATCTCTAGTCGCCCGAAAAAGGGTCCTCTCTCGATAATTGTCGCACCAAATATTTTCGATATATCAACGGTCCAATCATGGATGCGGTGTGCGTTAAAGATGATCGACGGGAGTAAACCTACAATAGGCCATTGGACGATAACTTGTTTCCGGTAATGTATGAAGTACCACAATACAGTGAACAAAATCAAGCAAAACAAGACTAGTACTGAATTGTAAGATTCTGTGCATTTCTCGATAAGCTTAGAGGAATGCGAATCCATGGTTTTCTTCTGTAAGATCTAGTTGTAAAGAAAAGTAACATATTAATACATAACATGTAAAAGTAATGCAGTTGCAGTTAGACCCCAGTTTTTAAAGGGTTTTCGTAAGTTAGGTTAAAACATTTAAATTTTTGATCCACATTTGGTAAAGGTTTATATCAAGTCTTTAATTCTATCTAAGTACATGAACTACTTTAGTTCCTAATTTAATTTTTGACTGCTGCTACTTGTGCACCTTTTCGAATGTAAAACCGTGCTGGCGTCCCCATCGTCCGGCACCTAACTTGAATATACCTCCAGGTAAATAAGTACTTGTCGGTGACAGAAAAGAATGAAAGTTCATGGGAGAACCGAACCCCTAAATGCTCTGACAATCACGCGGATTAAACTTTAAGGTTAATCCAGATATAAAGATGCACATCGTGGAAAAACTTCATTTATCAAAATAAATAACGAACAATTATTCGAGAAACATCTTTGGATTCTGAGTATGAGATAATTATTGATGAAACCCATTTAAAATGATCTTCAAAAGTAGCAAGAAAATCATCGTCGTATACAAAAGTAACTACGACAAAGTAATGACTTTCTAGTATTTGATGAAAAATCGGTTTGATTATCATTTTACCAGTAAATCAAGCATGATAATATACTAATTTTTTCATAGAAATCTTCATCACAATACTACTATCAACTTTGGTGAAACAAAATAGCTTAAAATTTATATGAATCATCTAAAAAAAACTAAAAATCAACATCGATTTGGAATAGATCATATGTTAGCAAAAAATCAAAAGTAAAAAAAGTTTTAAAACCCTAAAATCAAGATTTCTACCCCATGGTGGGCGCCAATATGAAGATACAAATAAATTCATATAACAGACCTTCACAAGGTTGTATCTTTGATATCTTTTATTACTTGAATTCGTTAAATCAACATAACATTTTCTTCAGCTAGTAAAAGAACTATAGATCAATTAAGACTAAATGATATGGAAATATCTAGAAAAATATCCGAAGAGAGAGAGAGGGAAGGTAAAAACGTAAGTAGTAATTGTATTAACCCTTGTTTTCTTATAATGCCTTGAAGGTTATTTATACAACTACATGTTTCAGATATTATTCTTCCAGTGTCTAATGGTGAGGTCGAACTCTCGCGAAGACTCCATCAAATATGGGACCTTTCAGGTTGAATTTAGGTTTCCCGCCAATAGTTTAGGAGCTGATTATCACCGACAGTCTTTAACATCTTTCATCTTTTGAGCACTTAGGCTATAGTTCTGATCCATCTCTCTTGAACGCTCAGGTTTCCATCTTGCTGTTAACTTTTAGCTCATAAGTTATTAGGCTTCTGGTTCATTAATAGCTTTTGAATATTTATTATCTAGTAGCTGCTATATTTTGTCACCTACAAAGAAATTGTTAAATTGTAACGGTTATGTAAGTTGAATTGTGATCTTGAGTGTTATGCTTAAGCTTGGGTATGTTTTCCATTTTTTGGAACTTTTATTGTAATTTTTTTCCCTTCCTTAATATATATTTCCTGGTTTTTTTGAGGGCCACCTCAAACTAATTAAGGGTGAGGCTAATCTATTCTTACTTAATTAGTGTTAACTTTGGTTAATTATTTTCTTTAACTTTTTTTAAAAAGATAATTAATTTTTTCAAATTTTTTAAGAAAATATTATTTTTCAGTATTTTTTTTATTTTCTTTTGATAGATTTTTATTAATTTTTATTTAAAAATTAATTATTTTTTTTGTTAAAAAAGTAACTAAATTGATTATGCATGTAACCCCAAATTGGAAATCGATTTTTTTTTTCAAAAATCCAACATTTTGGAAATATACAATCGGTAGTTTGAAAAAAAGTAGCCCCAAATTGGAAAATGAATTTTCCTTAAAAGATCCAACTTTTTGAAAATGACAATCGGTAGTTTAAGCCTACCGATTCTAATAAGTAGCCCTAAATTGGAAATCGATTTTCTTTTTGAAAATCCAACATTTTCTACATGCACAATTGGTAGTTTAAGAAATTCTTAAACTACCGATTCTAATAAGTAGCCCCATCAAAACACTTAAGTTAAGCATGACCCATCAAATCTTTGTAAATCCTAAGCATGGACCATCAAAACACTTAAGTTAGGCATGACCCATCAAATTAAATGACAATCAATTTAGAAAAATCATGAAACAATTAAAATAAGTGCAAAAAGTCATAAAGAATTGAAAATAGTTACCAAACAAGTGTAGAAAATAACTTTCTTCATTGTCACAGTGATGGGGTTCAGCTCATCATACCAAAAAAACTCCCAAAAGATACGTACATAGCTCAAAAGTGCTTGAGAGGAAGAATATAAACAATAAATAATAAATAATAAATCAGGAAAACTGCAACGTTTTTTAGTGTTGCATTATTCATTGTTACAAAACAAGTGTTTCAGATTCAAAATATATGTTGCAGAAGCAACTGTTAGAAATACGATTGTTTCTTGGAGCTGTAAACTTCAAATGAATTAGTCACAATATCTACGACTTTTCTTGAATGTAGTCTGTTTTTTTTTTCTTCTTCTTCTTCTTCTTCTTCTTTCACGAGATGAAACTGATTTTTCTGATTTTTTTGTTTTTATGATTTTGGCCGAAGCCAACCCCATACTGATACTCCACCTCTCTATTTATACTAGCACCTCCATACATCTCCAAAATCTCTCTCAAATCTTTGTAATTACTCTCGGAAGTTAATAAAAAATCTCGGTGATATATCTTTTCTTCTTGGCAGATAATACTCGTCCATCTAATTGGTGTTTCTTTCTTATCAAAACTCAAAATCTTATTTTCTTACTAAACCCAACCTTTAGGATATAGTATTAAAGAAGATTTTCTTCCTTCAAATACAACACGAGTGTATATCCTTTGTAGCAACTCGAGAAAATATTCTTCTCTGAAAAACTCGATCTTTTTTCTTCACGCTATTGGCATAGTTATCCCACAAGATATTGAATGGGTATGAATTAGAATCGTCTGGGATTAGGAAAGCAATTCCCGAGTTTCCAAAAATATTGGATCTTCCATGTTCGTGAGCAAAAGTGAGTTATTTAAAGATATTCTCTTTGTCTTGATATCTTATACACTCACTACCAATAAGGAAAGAATAAATTCTTGTCTTAAATTCGTGTAAAACCCAAAATCTAGATCAAACATCTTTCACATATTTGGGAAGAAAATTTCCTGCCATAATTTTAATTTGAATTAGGAAGGTGGGTGTCTTTAACAACTGTAGGGGTTCCTTTATCAATTTCCCGAGTGCCTTTAACATTTTTTAAAGGGTATTTTTAGCAATTCTCAAGCCTATTTTTCCACGACAGTTTATTCCATAAAAGTACCTAAAAACATAGAAAATGATAATATTAGTACAACAATTGAGAAAAAACAATATAGATATGAGAACAATTAAGACACAAAACGTGTCTATCAATAACCATGTGTTCATATCCTGAATTCATCTGTCTGCTTTAGGGAATAATCTTATTCCTTTGGAAAACATCTTGATTTCCATACTCATATGGATAAGTCTCATAAGATATTTTTGCGTACACCTATAAACCAACATAAACTTATTAAAGACTTGCATCCATCCTCATTCATGCAGAATCACTACACGAGAGCTTGTTGCAATCCACAAAAAGATTTAACTAATTTGCAAACCTTATTTTATTGGCCTGGTAATATGAAACCTTTAGGTTGTTCCATATATATCGCTTCTTCTAAATCACCATATAGAAAAACAGTTTTGACATACAATTTCATGTCTTTGTTTATAACCCTTAGCAACTAATCTAGCTTTAAACTTATCAATGGAACCATCAACATTTAATTTTATATTGACTATCCATTTATATCTTATAGGCTTAGCACCATGAGGTAAATCATAAGTTATCCAAGTTCTGTTTGACAAAACTAAATTCTTCTCATCATTGATAGCCTATTTACAGAAAACAACATCTCTAGAACCCATAGTCTCAGTGTAGGCTTTAGGATCATCATCGAAAAGCCTAACATATTAATTAACATTAAGAATTTCATTTCTATTACCCTCTATAAGACATTTTATAAATTCTTGACCATATTCTTTCTCTATTCTACTTGCTCTTTTACTCCTTCTAAGGAGTAGAATGTTCATCATTGTAATTAGTCTCTGCCGGTTCTAGACTAGGTAACAATGGACTTTCAATGGGTTAATTTTGGGTACTACTCTTAGTTAAGTTTTCAAAAAATTCAATATTTACAGATTCTATAATCTCAAAGGTGTCAAGTATTAAGAATATGTAAGTGATATTTTTAAGTGAATAACCTTGAATAGAACATTTATAAGCCTTGTTCCCTAGCTTTGGTGTTTTAGGATTAGACTTCCTACCATTTGCTAAAACAACTGAAACCTTCAGTTTTCTCAAGTTAGCTTTTCTTTTAAACCACAATTCATACGGAGAAATACTCTTTTTTCCCCCAAAGGAACCCTATTAAAAATATAACATGCATGCTGATAACATAGCTTCACCTCACAGAGAATAAGGAAAATTTTAAGTAATAAGCATAACATTAACCATTTCTACCAAAGTTCTATTTTCCTTTCAGCAATGCTATTTTGTAGAGGTATATAAGGTGCAGTAAATTGATGCATTAATTATACCATGCTCTTAACAAAATAATTTAAATTTATTAGGATAATATTCACCACCATAATCAAAATACAAAATCTTAATTTTCGGTCTAAATTATGTCTCTACTTCTGCTTTATATAATTTAAAAATACTAAAAATATAATTCTTAAATTTTATTATATATAGATATATCTAGTGCAAACAACAATAAAAATAACATATTATTTATTTGTGCCATGAGTTATATGATTTTTTAAAAATCACCAACATTATCATGTGCTAATTCAAGCAAGAAAAATTTCGAACTACAGGTTTAAAAAGTATTCTACGTATTTTTGCATCCCGCAGGACCCTTGTCATAGAAGAAAACAAAAAAGCATACATTTTAAAAATCCAACAAGATCAATCAATATTTTCTGAATAAAAAAAATGACAGATCAATATTTTTTTTGTAGACTTGTATTACTCAAAAGAGTTATTGCACCAGAATTGATATGTGGATGTAATAAAAACGAACCAGGTTGTGACACGAACGTTGAACTATAGAATGGGTTATAGCAAAACAGCCGACCACAAGTGTTTTCTCACATGCATAAACCTATCTACTTAAGAAGTATTTAGAGATACAATTCCCAAGTGTGTCGTTACCGGGTTAGATTAGTATTGTTATTTGTATGTTTTAGGAAATCAGATTACTTTAAATTTGTTATAAACCTGCCAAGGAGTGGAATGGAATTCAATTACCTAGAATTTTGGTGTAATTCATATGAACTAACAAATTTGCCCTCCTATATAAATATTAATCGATTAAAGTTCCCGCCTTTTGTAGATTCGTACTCTCTTCCTCTTTTTGGTAATTTAGACCCCTCAATCCTCACTCTCACTATAATGAAATTCTCTTCTCTCTTACTGCTATAAGATTTTCTCTCTATCCGGTTTTTTATCGTTCTTAAAATATTTCTCAGTACAAATTAGGATAGTAATGCAATATCTTTACATATAAGCCAAGTTTCTGAATTATTTTTTTCTAGTTCTCTTGATTGTGAACTTTCTAATTCAATCGTGAAAAAAAAGTTTGGAGTTTATTTCAAATATTTGAAGGCTAGATTTTGAAATTGAAGTTCTTTATGATTAGGGTTTATCTGGTTTAGAGTGAAAGTCCTTGTTTTATAAGGAGATAAAAGTTATTTTACATTGTATATTCTCATTCTTTATTTTTTTTTTCCTAAAGTACTTGAACCAAACACTAAAACTTAGCTCAAGGAATTGATTCCTTGAAATCCAATTAATTTTTCCGAATTCCAAGCTTTTAGTTACCCGAACTAAACAGGTTGTTAATGCAATCGTGCTAGACAAACCGAAGAATTTTGGGTTGGGTTGGTCCCAGAATTTTGTCACACAGATAACCCCCGGGATGCAATCCTTGATAAGGGTAGCATTTCTGTTCTTAATAATATACGCGCCAATCAGGAGCATTTAGGTGAACTGCCATATTTTTGGCGGTCATAGGAGGGGTGATCGATCGCAATTTGACTTATCATGGACCAATAACGAAAACCCAGATGTAGACTAATATGTTGAAATCTTGTAACAATGAACAACAACGTTAGATGTATCAGAATAATATATTAAAAAATTAAATGAAAACAACTCTACCACGAATAATTACGAGGGCAAAATCGCAGGTTCAACAAGTTTTCCTTAACACATTAATTCGCGGATATACTCGAGAAGAGCAATGTTAAACCCCAACGTGCGAAGATATGTCCAGAATAAGAATGCCCGATATAACTTATTTAACACAGTACATACTACTCACTCTTGAACTTAGCAACATGGAAGGAAGGGAAATAAACACTCAAAAGCGTAAAACAAAGCGAGAAGATGGTGAAAATAAAATAGGACAGTAGTCGCTTTTGGATATCTTGAAAAGAGTTTTAAGAGTTGTATTTATAGGAAAAAGTTACTTGCAAACCAAATTAGTAGACATCATTTAACCCACGTTTATCTAACTATCTATATGAGAATGATTATATAGTAGACATCATTATCTAGAATATCCAATATGGGACAAAATTAAAAAATTTCATTCGCTTAAATAAATAAATAAATAAATATTCATAGAACCTTTAGATTATAAGACAAGACCATATCAAGACCAATAAAACATTTATTTAAAATTCGTTTTCTCCGACATAATATCATGCGTTACTAAGATTTATCGGGATGGGTCTTTTTATAAATGCGATGAACCACTAGATTCCGCATTTGGACTCTCTATTTTGGTCCACACCAAGTGTTTTCAGATTGATCGTCCCTGAACTTTTATTCTTTTCCCACCGACAATTACCTAGCACAGGTTTGTTGGGTAAGGTGCACAAGTACCATTCAAATGTTAAAAATACTGTAACTAAAGTAGTTCACATAGTACTGTACAAACACTAAAATTAAAGATTAAACCTAACTTGATATAAGCCTTTACCAAAATGTGGATCAAAAAATTTAATGTTTAAGTAAGCCTAACTTATAAAACCCTTTACAAAATGGTGTCTAACTGCAATTGCATTACTTTTTACATTTTATTTATTGAGTAATATGTTACTTTCTTTAGAACTAATTCACAAAAGATAACATGGATTCGCACTACTCTAAGCTTACCGAGAAATGCACTCAATCTTACAACTTAATACTGGTTTTGTTTTGCTTGATGTTGTTCACTGTATGGTGGTACTTCAAACATAACAAGAAACAAGTTATCCGAAGATGGCCTGCTCTAGGTATGCTGCCGTCGATCATCTTTAACGCACACCGAATTCATGATTGGACCGTTGATATATCGAAAATATTTGGTGCGACGATTATCGAGAGAGGACCTTTTTTCGGGCGACTGGAGATTGTATACACATGCGACCCTCGTAATGCTAAGTATATATTTGCAACTAATTACTTTAACTTTAATGACAGACAAGACTACAGGGATGCATTCGATATCTTAGGCGACGGGCTCCTCACCGCTACCTCAGATTTTTGGACGGCTCAAAGAAGGGTTGCACGTATGACGTTTACCTCGAAGATAGTTCGCAATATCATCGCTCATAAAGGCACGAAGATGGCTCAACATGCACTCCTCCCTCTGTTATCACATCTCTCTAAAGAATCATCAGTTGTGGATTTACAAGATGTGCTACTGAGGTACATGTTTGATACCTCCGTTGACATCATCTTTGGTAAAAGGTCTAATTATCTTTCACCCAGTTTTCCTCAAAACGAGTTTGCAAAAGCCATGGACGATGCATCAGAGGCTATTCTTTATAGGCATGTAATGCCTATTTCTTGGTGGAAGTTGTCCCGACGTTTAAAGATCGGTAGCAACGAAAAGAAGATGGAGGCAGCAGGGAAAGTTATAGACCGTGACATAGCAGAGTACATCAAAGTCAAAAGAGAAGGAATGGTGGCTAAAGGAAAAAAAGTGGATGAATATGAAGAAAATGATCTGCTAGAAGTATACATGGGTATTAAAAATGGTGAAAAGGATGAGCTGATGTTAGAAAAAATGCTCACTGACAAGTTCTTTAGAGACACTTGTATTACTTTCCTCATCGCCGCACGTGATACAACAGCGTCTACTCTCTCTTGGTTCTTCTGGTTGATTTTAGAAAATCCATCTGTAGAGGCAAAGATACTAGAAGAACTTGAGCTTATCATATCGAAGAAGAATACAATGGAGAAACACCCAGTGATCTTTGATGCAGATGACCAAACGGGGATGGTCTATCTTCATGCAGCTTTGTGTGAATCACTAAGACTGTACCCTGCGGTTCCTCTCCTTCGAAAAACTTCCACAGGTGATGATGTACTTCCAGATGGAACAGCAATATGGCCAGGAATGACTGTTATAATCTCTTGCTACGCCATGGGAAGGATGGAATGGGTATGGGGGAAGGATTGTCTGGAATTCAAGCCGGAGAGGTGGATCAGTGAAGATAGGAAGTTAAATCCTGAAGCCTTATCTAAGTTAGTGGCATTCAGCCTTGGTCCTAGAAATTGTGTAGGGAAAGACATGGCTTTTGTGTTAATGAAATTAGTAGCTTCAGCTGTGATCTATAACTACCATGTTGAAGTGTTAGAGGGTCAGAAAATTGTGCCAGCAGCAGCAATAACTCTAAAAATGATGAATGGGTTAATGGTAAGGGTAAGGGAAAGGGTGTTTCCTTAATATTATTGCTAATTTTATTTAGCAGGTTAAACGAAACCTATGCGTGCTGTTATATGGACTATCTGTGGACTGTGTGGTCCTTTGATTTATCTACAGTATACCTATTTTATCTGTAATAAACAATATGAGAAGAATGTATTATTAGTATTGTTTTAATTAATATGAGATCGGATTCCAATACCATTGATAAACTTAGTATTTAAAGATACATTAATTGTGATTCCATCCTCTTCTAGCATACTTTAGAAGTAGTACACAAAATATCACACCCGAAAATAATTCTGATTATGACAGTTTATAAATAATTATTTATAAAAAATAGTTAATCCATAGATTATATGCACATGTATTTCTCGTCTTTAGTTAATAATTTGAAATTTAGTACACATACGAATTCGTAAAAATTAAATTTGATCAAAAATCCGATTAACAGGTTATAATTTGATAATAATTTAAAACTATATATGTATATGTATAATTTTTTTAAAAATATAAATTTAATAGATAAAATTTAGGTTACAACAAAATTTTAAATAAAAATATTAGGATATGATATATTATAAAAGATATAATTTAAATTAAAAATATATACATAATGTATAAAATAATATCACCAACCATCAAATAGTCCAATGGTTAGACATAAGTGTTACGTGAATAAATAATAATTTAATATAAATTTATAGGGATGCAAAAGATGATTTTATAGTTAAAAGTGATATATATTAAGCATCTGCATAGAGAATCAAATATCCAGCGTGTGGAAGAGTCGTAAACATATGTTGCAGCGGGAAAGATGTCATGGGTTGACTGACACAAACTCAACCGAACTTGTTGGACGTATTATTCGGGCAGCTCATATAATACGCATACCATGTGCGGTGTTTGAATCGCGTATAATTCAGTCGCGTCTGATAGCACTTTTTAGGAATGAAAAAAAAATCAACGAGTTGACTGGCACAAACTCAACCGAACTTGTTGGACTATTATTCGGGCAGTTCATATAATCCGTGTACCATGTGCGGTGTTTGAATCCTACGCATATAATTCGGTTCCCGTTTGATAGTATTTTTTAGGGAAAAAAAACAGGTCGTGGGTTATAAGCCCAAAGATGTTACTATCCAACTATATTAAATCAAATTTGACAAAATAAACTCATTATAAACCAACTGTTCATATTACCCTCACTTATAATTCAGCCTAAATTTTCAGAAACTATTCGCGCCCATCACGCCCGCACGCCACGCAGGCACAAACTTTACTTCATTAACGTCATTATTTCCCTCTTAATTACATTCATCTACTATTTCCAAAATCATATCGTTCATCGTTCCAAAATCATCAGAGAAAAACACCTGAAACAATATCATCATCATCATCAATCATATCAAAAAAATCATCACATTAATCTCCCTGAAACATAAGTCATCACTTAAATCATCATCAACAGTAAAATTTGAGTCGTAATCAACCTAAATTTATGATTCTAAAACGATTTTTGATCATCAACAGTAGAATTGAGTCTTCTACTTTTAACTCATCATAATCTACCTGAAAGTTTCTACTTAATTTTGTCATAGTTTAAACCTAAGAATTTTCACTGAAGATCATTAAACATGGTGGACAAACAAGACAAGAAGATGAAGAAAAAACTCAGTAAACTATTTAAGAGAAAAGAATCTACGAAAGGTAAATCGAAGTTTATAGTTTCATCATATTCTGTGATTGTTTATGGTTGAAAATCAAAATGCATTTGGTTAATGAGGTTTCATCATATTCTGCATGTTTATGATTTTTAGTTTCACGATTTTGGTTTCATCGATGTATTTGGTTAATAAGGTTTCATCTCTATCGAAATTAGGTTTCATTTACATTTTAATGAAACTAGGTTTCATTGATTTTCATCTAGGTTTCATCTATTTGTAGCAACGTTTTAGTTTCATCTGTTTTAACCTAACTTATTGTGATGGAACCCAATATTCTGTGTATTGTTGTGGCCAACAATGTTGGTGTTTTTTAGTAAATGCATGTTTTGATGGAACCCAAATAGATTTCATCCTATTCTGTGTATGCCTGTGACTAACAATGTTGGTGGTTTTTTACTTAATGCATGTTTTGATGGAACCCAAAAAGGTTTCATCCTATTCTGTGTATTGTTATGGCCAACAATGTTGGTGCTTTTTAGTAAATGCATGTTTTGATGGAACCCAAAAAGTTTTCATCCTATTATGTGTATGCCTGTGACCAAGAATGTTGGTGGTTTTTTTCTTAATGCATGTTTTGATGGAACCAACAAAGGTTTCATCCTATTCTGTGTATGGTTGTGGTTAACAGTGTTGGTGTTTTTTAGTAAATGCATGTTTTGATGGAACCCAAAAAGGTTTCATCCTATTCTGTGTATGGTTGTGACTAAAAAATGTTGGTATTTTTTTACTTAATGCATGTTTTGATGGAACCCAAAAAGGTTTCATCCTATTCTGTTCTGTTTGTGCTAATGGTTTACTTATTCTGTAACAGGAAAAAAAATCCAGATCCATACAGGTGCTTATTACAACACTTGTGTATAGAGGCACCAAACATAAAAGCTTTGATACAAAATAAAGAAAAACACATGAAGGCACTTGTTGCATGTCCATTCTGGTGTTTCTTCAAACCGTTCTTCGATGGTACCCTTCAAGCAGAAAAATTAAAGAAAACGACAAGAGCAGTTCAGATGATCTTAGGGTCATTTTATAGAAGTGTCAAGGATGATAAACCAGATTGTTTCAAATCAATGAGAGCAAGGAATATGATACTACATACAACACCTGAACAGTTCGATGTCATCTTTGGTCTACAAATGATGAAAAATGTAGATATACAGCCAGATGTTGAGCTGAAGAAAA
The DNA here is from genome assembly GCA_023531435.1 of Papaver californicum. Taxonomy (NCBI): domain Eukaryota; kingdom Viridiplantae; phylum Streptophyta; class Magnoliopsida; order Ranunculales; family Papaveraceae; genus Papaver; species Papaver californicum. The sequence goes on from JAJJMC010007730.1 coordinate 6,695,415, forward strand.
AGGTGAACATGTTTCAAGTTGATTATTTTAAAGGAGCTAAGAAGATGAGGAAAACTGATATTCTCAGAGCTATGATGGAAACAACAGCAGATGAAACCAAAGCTGGAGACTTCGTCAAGCTTTTCATACTCTATCTATTGGTTTCAATATTTGTCCCAAACAAAGGTGGGCAGAATCTGACATCAAAATACTTGTACCAAGTATTTGAGATGAATAAAGTGTGTTGGCCTTATGTTTTGCATGAAAATTTAATCGAGTCTATAATTAAAGCTGAAGAAGTTGATGATGTATCAAGTTGTGTCATTTACCCAATGATAAGTTAATTTTTGTTTCTTTTGATTCATAAACTGTTTGTTTTTAATTTTCCCGAGTTTGATTACTAATCTAAATTTTGAATGTGTATTATTTTTTTACAATATTGGTTTGCTGAGATGACAAACATCACTTTGAGAGAAGATGAGAGCGAAAGGTACGCAAGATTCGCTAGATTGAACCTTGATGAAATAAGAAAGCAATTGGTGAATAATTTTGATGATCTCTCCAACAAACCAGAAATTTTCTCCAAGGTAAAACCAACAACAGTTCTTGTTTGTTTATAATTTTTAATATCTGCACCTTATTCAAGATGAAAAAGCAAAACTATGGAACCAAAAAAAGTTTCATAGTTTATTTAATACCAACTTATTAATCATAAATTTTCTTGTATTGTACAGATGAATTTGGGTTACCGTCAGGGATCCTTCATGTTAGAATATAATGAACAAGAAATACGCTTGGTCCAGCGTATAGAGGAAGAAGAAATTCAGTTTGAAGAGTACATAGATGGTGAAGGAAACAAAGAGGAAAATGCATATGTTGGTGACGAAACAAATGAAGAGGATAATGAAGAGGACAATAAGATGGTTGGTGAAAGAAATGAAGATATTGATTCTGAAATAAATTAAGAGATGGTTGGTGAAAGAAATGAAGATATTGGTTGTGAAACAAATGAAGAGACTATTGGTGATAGAAATGAAGTGAGTTTTGAAACTGGAAATGAAGATACCACATACAAGGAAAAATATAAGTGGGCAAGAATTTTGATTGGCAAGCTTACAAGCGTTGGTAACAATGGGATTTCGGAAGAAGATCAATCAATTCTTGCAAAATATGATGTTGAAGATAAGTTAGAACTAGAACCGGTGAGGAAGACTTATGTGAGAAAGAAACGTAAGCGAGATGAAGCAGAAACAGTTTCATACACTGAACAAGATATGGAGGAATTGATAACCAATACTATAAAAATTGTGGATGCAATGCTAGAACAAGATGATGTGAATGTTGAGGTTGAAAAAGATAGGGAACAAAAGTCTAACAATGATGAGGTGATAATTTACTATACTTTTTTTGTTTTGATTTGATTTGATTGTTTTCATTGATTCTAATTTTTCTGAAATCAATAAATATTGCAGGTAATGAATATGTTAGAAGAAACAGAACAACATGATGCATTGGAACCTGAAAAGGTTTCATCTCATGAAGAAGTTCAGGATCAACATGACGTAGTCGAACATGAAGAGGTTTCAACTCATGAAGAAGTCTAGGAGCAGAATGATGCAGTGGAACCTGAAAAGGTTTCAGATAATGAAGAAGAACAAATCCAACAAGAATCAGTGGAGAAGAATGATGCAGTGGAACCTGAAAAGGTTTGTAGATGCAGTGGTTGTCTGTTGATGGAAGAGAAGTTGAAACAAAAAAAAAATTACCTGAAAAGATTTCACCTAATGAAGATATTCAGGAGCAACATGACGCAGTGGAACCTGAAGAGGTTTCAGCTCATGAAGTTCAGATTGAAGAGATTTCGTATTTAACTCCGAACACAATTGAAGATTTGGAGGTTGCTGAGAAGGTAGAATCTGAATTCAAAGGGAAGCAACCCAAGGATAGTATAATAGAAAAAGTTTCGGAGTTAACTCCGAACACAATTGAAGATATAAAAGCGGCTGAACAAATTGAATCTTCTTTGACGAAGACTAAATTTAGGAGTCCAATAGAAGAAGTTTCTGAATTGACCCCAGACACTATAGAAGATATCAAAGTCGCTGAGAGAGTAGAAATGAAAGTGAAAAAAAGTTCTCCATCAAATCCAGAGACACATATTGAAGTGGCAACTCAAAGACAAGGTTCAATTGATGAAACTATTCTTCAGCAAATGGAAGACGAGTATGCAACCAAGACTTCTATATCAAAGCCAAGTATTAAAGGCATGTGCTAATACTCTGTTGTAAACATGGCAAATGATGTAATTGCTTTAGAAGATGATGTGCCTCATTTCAAGTTGGGAGTGATGGAAACTGACAGTGAGAAATAAGATGGTGAAGACATCAGTCCCGAAAAAAAATTGAGTAACATAATCTCAAGGATGAGAGAAAACAAAAAGAGAATGCAAGCACCTGTCAAAATGCAGGATTATACACCTGGAGATGCTAAGAAGGAGAAAATAAAAAAGACTCGGTGTGTGAGCAGAAATCAAAAGAACAAGTTAGAGAAAAAACAAAAAGAGAAAAAGGGAAGACAAGTTGAAAGTAGTGGACAACTTAAAAATTATGCAACTGCTGGATTCAAATGAAAAACAGATTTTGTGCAAATATTTTAAAATGCACAATGAAAGGTAAGTGGCATTCATACCATTAAGTTTTCTGGTTAAATAATTTAAGTGTTTTAGTTTCTTTTATTCTTCTTAAATATTAAATTTATTTATCAACAATATAACAACAGTGACATGGCTTGGGAGAAAGATGATATGGGCCTGTACATTACAGGGTAAAATATGAACGCCTTGATAAGAAAAGGTGAAATAGAAGGAGATATGATTGAGTTCTACATGCTCAAATTGCAAAAGAATATACCAAAGAACATCAAGAAATCAGATGGCACTCCTAAGTACAAAAGGGCTGTTTTCCTAAGCACATATGTCTATGTAAGTTTCATCTAACTTATCTTATACAAGTGTCTTTCTGAAAACAATGAAACCAATTTTGGTTTCATTAAAATAAGGTTTCATCTGTTTCGATTACATTTTTTTGTAAGAAAAAGGTTTCACTGATTTTCCACAATGCACTCATTTTGATTTTTTATTGAATTTCAGACAATGCACTCAATCGGTAAAAGTTGCCACAGTGCGATAGAAGCATTCATTAATAAAATGGATTAAACTCCAGAATATGTCTTAGTTCCAATACTAACAAAAATAACTGAAAATACATATCATTGGAGATTGTTAGTGTTTGATAATGAAGCTGGAGAATTCTCTCACTACAACTCAATGGCCTCCACTGAAGATGAATGCAGAAAAAGTGCTGAAAACATGAAGGAAAGAATGGTGTCAGCATTCAGAAAACATGTATCAAAGCTCTGCCTGGACCCATCAAGTCAAACAAAAGAATTTATTTTAAACACATTTCTGCTGTCAACAAGATATGTAAGTACTATTAAAAGAAATTGTGATATCTTCATTTCAATCCTTTTTTGTATTTTTCAATTTAAAGATATTGTTTTGTTAATTTCAGGAATGATTGTGGACTTCATGTTTGCTATTACATGAAGAGCCTTTTGAAAGGAAATTTTTCATCCGAAGAGCACATATAACAAAAGGTGCAAAATATGAGGCCAAAGGTGGCATGCAAGATACTCCTTGACAAAGTTGCAACATAAAGTGGAAGAGAAAAGTACAAATGGTTGTCCGTAAAAACATCTTATTCAATGTTAATCAGTCTTTTGATCAATAAATACTCTTAAGTTATAAAATTTGTTATGATCAATAACTACTCTTAAGGATGAAAATCTTTTTGCATGATTTGTTTCATATTATTACAATATGATCTTATTACAGATGAACAAAAACTATGAAACCAAAAATGGTTTCATCATTTTTTTTTATTTCATCTTACTATAGATGAAAAAAACGATGAAACCAAAAAAGGTTTCATCATTTATTTTTGTTACATATTATTCCAGAAGAAAAAAAACTATGAAACCAAAAAGGTTTCATCAACTTAGAGGTGTTTCATCTTATTCAAGATGAAAACAAGCTATGAAACCAAAAAGGGTTCCATCAACTTAGAGGTGTTTCATCTTATTCCAGATGAAAAAAGAGGATGAAACCAAAAAAGGTTTCATCATTTTAGAGATAAAAAAAACATACGCTACAGGTATTTCATGTGACAAAACTATGAAACCTATTTTGGTTCCAACAAATTATAAAAATCCTGTAACTCTGAAAAACTTAATCTAAAAATGAAAAAACATGAAAGACCAAGAGAAAAATAAAATTTTAACTGTAAACAATATAGAAAAAAGAATAATAAAAATATGAAGATTGAAACATATAGTAGTCTAAACAAAAAATGAAAATGAAAAAGTCAATGAATTGTTGTCAAGATAAATTCACATCTGCCGCGCAGGGTATGTCCTTCAGTTATGGGTACTCAATAAATGGCAGTTACCACAAGTTCCCATCTTCTTATGAGGAGCTGAACCTGTATTAGGAATTCTCTTCTTCTTCCTTGGACGACCAGGTTGTGGTAGAGCATCAGGACCAAGAACAATAGATTTTGGAGACACAATCGTAGGCTTTTCAACTGTGGGAAAAGGATTGATTGGTCTTGCATAGGATTCACGGTAGAACTTTACTGTAAAAATAGAATTCAACATACTTATACGGGTCTTCTTCATTTAGCATGATACAACGGATAGCGTGGGCACAAGGAAAACCGTTGATGCGCCAGCGGTTGCAAGAACATGTTCTTCTTTCCAAATCAACCTTTTGTGTTAATATAGAATGAACTTCAAACACATATTGCGACGACTTGGTGACGTGCATCTTGTTGTTGTAAAACTCAGTTTCAAACTCTGGACACAAAGTTTCTCGTCACTTCAATAATGTTGCACATTCCTCACGACGTACACATATTTGATTCATAAGCTTCACTCTGATATCATCAACCATAATGACTATAGGCTTCTCTCGCTCTTCAACGATCCAACTATTGAAACTCTCAGCAATATTCGAACACAACCTACCATAACGACGACCAGGGAAATAAATACTTGCCCATTTATCAATCGGAGCTCTATTAAGATAATCTTGTAACTTCTGATTTTTGATCTGCCATAAATTTTCCCAGTTCTCTGAAAATTTTATATGTGTATTAGCATACGCACATTTTTCAAACAACCCAAGCACATAATTGTTATAAACCTTACTGGACTTCGGCAAGTATGTATTGATATTGTTCTTCATATGCCAATAACACCAACCATGAGCAGCATCAGAGAATACATCAGGGATTTGATTCACCAAACTAGTAACTCAATCACTAACAAAAGTAATCTTTTTGCGCATATGAGAAAGTACTTGCTTCAAATTCTCCAAAAACCATTTCCAGTTGGCGTCATTCTCCGAAGAAATAACAGCATTAGCAAAAGGATAATTTCTGATAAACAGAACAGAAAAAAATATCTCAGCATATAAAAAAACAATGAAACCGAAAAAAGTTGCATCCGTTTAAACTACATTTTTATGTAGAAAATATGTCTCAGCATATAAAAAACAATGAAACTGAATAAGGTCATCAATTACATTTTTCTGTAAAAAAAAAAGTTGCGCTGATTTTCAACTTGGTTTCATTGGTTTGTAGCATGATGTTAGGTTTCATTTGTATATGATTAAATAACAAACTTGTTTATCAACTAAGAAACAAAATAGAATGTTTAAGAAAATTACCGTCATTCCCGGTTAGACCTGTTGCTGCCATGATATGACCAAGGTATTTGCTCTTCAAATGGGATGCATCAAGGAATAACTAAGGACGACAGTAATTGAATCCACGAATGCATGCTCCGAAACAGATAAACAATCTCTGAAATTTTTGAGTCTCATTTTCAACTTCCAAAACAACACGAGAACCAGGATTGGTTTCAGTCAATTTCTTGGTATACCATTTCAAGTACATATATGATTTATCATTCTCTCTCCATGTAATATTCAATGCATGCCTTTTCCCTGTATATGCATAATAACGACTAATGTCAAAGCCGTACTCTCTTGTGAACTGATTCATAATATCCTTTGTCTTCTTCTTTGGATTCTGTTTAATGTCTTCAAGAATCAAGCTACTAATAAGTTTCTTTGAAAAATGTGGTCTGTTTACAACTCCACCACAACAAATATGCTTCTTATTTAACTCCTTGAAAATAAAAGTACTACCTTCAACACCATCAATAGAAACAACATATATATGTCATTCACATTTATCTTTTTTCTTCTTAGAACAACATGCACCAATCCTCAACTTCTCATTCCTTGTCATCTTAAATGAATACCCAGATACTGCACGATATTTCAATAAATCAGAACAAATTTGTTGAACACCTCCATTAAACACCTGATTGACACCCTGAAAAAGGCCAAACCAATGCGAGACTTCAACGGTTCTTTAACTGTATTACGGACATCATAATCAAGTAAATTTGTAAGTGTTGAATGCTCAAAAGATATAATTCCTAAACTTCGTGGATGATCATATGGTATGATTCCTGAAATTTCTGAACTACAACTAGAGGACTCATCTTTATGCCTTACATGTAACTCAAGAGATGGAAGCTTATTAAACAAAGTAAATAAATCAACCGATTGGAGATCAAAAATCAGAATTGATAAACTTTTGTTGATCACAAACTATGTGGAAAATTTCAATAGAAAGAGAAGAGAATTGACACCAACTTGAACATATACTACCCTTCAAATCACAAACAGATGATTGTAGACCAATACGAAAAGATAATGTATTATCTTTGTGAAATATAACAGTGAGAACAGTTTCCATAACCTACAGAAAAAAGTATGAAACCTAAATAAGTTTCATTGTATGTGAATATAAAAAACAACAAACAACAAAATTTGAATATTAACATCAACAAAATAACAAGGTAACATCATATTCCAATTATATACAAAGAAAAAGTATGAAACCAAAAACGGTTTCATTATATATGAATATAAAAACCAACACCAACAAAAATTAAAAATTAACATAAAAAACATAACAAAATTCTGATTCCAATTATATACAGGAAAAAGTATGAAACCAAAAACGGTTTCACTGTATGTGAATATAAACAACAACAACAACAAGAACAACAACATTTGAAAGTTGGATTTCAGTTTCATATGAATGATTGAACTAATACAAAAGATTGAACAGAGTGAGAATATGATCAAATAACAACTGAAAAATACAATAAGAATCATCAAAACTGAAAATACAGTAATAATCATGAAAACACATAAAAAAAAAGTTACAGTTCCTGTTCTTTAATTGAACAGAAAGGAACACAATTTTGAGTTCGGTTAATCAAAACTTTGATAATCAAATAACAGCCAAAATCAATAAATCAAAAATTAAACTTACCTGATGAAATATAACTGAAGTTAGAAGACGGAGAAGAGAGTGATGTTCGAGAATCACTTAAACAAAAACGAACTCGGTTCTTCAAATCAACAATGGATTTGAAAATGTTTGAGATGAATCGAAGAAGATATAATTTATGTTCGTATTTGAAGCTAGAATTTATGTTCTTCAATTAAGCAGCACCAAAACGAACTCAAATATTCACTTACACAAAAAAAATTGAAACATGAACTCAAATCTTCAATTAAACAGGAACAAAAACGAACACAAATCTTCAATTAAATTTTAGGAATCAGATTTGGAGAAGAAATATTTTTTTGAAACCTTAGCCGAATTTGGAGAAGATGTGTTTCGGTTCTACAGAAAATCAGATTTGGAGGAGAAGAATTCTCTATATGAAGATCTTGTTTTAAGATTTGTTTCCATATAAAAGTTATAGATTATATAGGAAGGGTAATTCGGGTATATTGAAAATAATTAAAATCTAAATTTAATTAATATTAAGTGAAATGGGTTTTTTGTCTCATTTTTTAATAAAAATGGTTTTTAATATAATATGGAAGGTTTTTTGCATGGTAAATTTGTTCACCTTGGTTTTTTATACCAAATTTTAAAAAAAAACTTAAAACACTGACTCAACTAGTTGACTGACATAAATTCAACCAAACTTGTTGGACGAACTATTCACGTTTTATTCAGGCAACTTTCAATTCAGAATGATTCGTGAATAATACAAAAATTGTTAACTAGATTCTCGTCTTTTTTTTTTCATGTTTGCACATACAACCTGTACACATGCTAGATGACATCTATCTTCTGAGAGCACCCATATTTTAGATATAGGATGATCATCCAGGGTCCAGTTCTTCCGAGTGCTTTTCTCATTTCGTAAAGAGGACAACTATGTTATCATCATATGACTAACTTCCCCGTAGACTCACTCTAATATCTCTTCTTTACGTAGGTAGAGCTTGATGGTGCACTAATTCTTTCCCTTCTAACTTTCCTTCTCTTTGTGCCAATGCTACCTTGCTTCCACGCGAGCATCACCTTATTCTGTGTCACCACTTTAGTGGCCAATACAACTTGTTGTCGCGCCAAAAAACTATGAGCGCAAACACCTCCTATTATCGCGTAAGATTTTTCATTCTTTCCAATGTCGTCCTCCGTGCAAGCCTCTCTTCGCGTCAACATGGCTTATTGCCATGCAAACCTTTTTCTTTCTCTCTCTCTCACTTGCTTCTTTTGTTTTCTCGTGGTAGATGGCCTTATTGTCACACAAACCCTATTCCCTCACTCTCTTGCTTCTTCTACCGGCAGCAGGCTTTGATGCCACACCATTCCTTTTTTATTCGTTTCAATAACTTTCCCACGACAACAGGCTATGGGTTACACGTCCTCCTTCCTCGAGCTAGCTGGGCTTTCCTTGGTATTTTTTTCTTCGAGTTGAAAGATGTCAGAATTATTTCCTATTTTACCCTTCTTATAATTTTGGGGTATCCAAATTAAGTCCCCTGACTGTCTGAATAGGCATTTAGGCTCTCCAATAGTCAAAAATTAGAAAATAAAAACTTACTGAACATGAGTGGATGCATCTGAAGTGACTGTCTGCGTACCTAACTGGGATCAAGCCAACGTAGCTCAATCAAAGTTGGGGATAAGAGTCATCATAGAAACTAATGCATAAATGATAGGTATCTTTTGGATTTGAACCTTGCTTAGTATAAAAAATTCAAAGTGTTATCGAGTTTCTATGGTAAAAGAGTCTTGAATCAAGTAACCCTTGTGATTAAACTAGAATCTCCACAAATATTAACTTCATAGAACCGTGTATTTTATAGCTTAACACGTTAATGGCCATGTGCTCATATCCTTGATTTATTAGAAAACGATCTTATTCTCTTAGAAAATGACCTGATTTCTATATTCATATCGGTAAGTCTTTTAAGATGTTTCTACGATATATTTTTTAAAACAACCATAGACTTACTATGGATTTACATCCATTCATATTCCTTTGTTATCTGATTCAATTTATTTATGTTATCTGGTACTAGGAATTGGTTTATGTTTTCGGTATTTGCTTATAAAAATCCTTATCATGTCCTATAAAACTAATCTTCTAACATAATTTTTAGACATTTAATTTACATTCAATAAAATTAAACTTTGCTTGCTTGAGGTGGTTGATCTCCAATCAAAAGATTAACCGTTATCTATTGTCAGTATTAAGATCTTGTCTTTATTAGTAATTACACTATTAGGTCCTATCATGATCCTTATGGTTATTATAAATCACTGGAATTTGAAAACTCTATTTTCCTTTATTAGATTGACTTTAATGGAGCTCCCAAAGCTCTTGCCAACTCCCAATACATGTCATCTTGAGGAGTTCCTAGATACAGTGAGAATTCCTCATTTATATTTTGGACGGATAGCCATTATTCGTTTCCATAAAAATAAATGGTGAATCATTATCCGTTTCTTTTTAAATGTCAAAGTTGACCGGTCAAATCGGACAACCATTATCCAATTTTTAATTTGGCAAAAATACCCACTCCTTCTCCTTATTTATTGGTCATTTTTTACATTTAAAAAAACATACAATCATTATCTGTTTTAAAAAACGGACAATGGTTAACAAGTTTTAAGCTAATAGTGGATAATTATTATACGTTTTCTACTTTCTAAAAACGGATACCTATTACCCGTCTATTAATTCTTCCCATTAGGATTCTCAACACCCAGAGAATTGGTGTGGGTTTGGACAAAAACTCCGGGGAGAGCTTGGGAATAGTGGTAAGTCCAAGTCCTATGCACTTACCAAATGGTCAGATTTACCCACTTTGAGCTTCAATGGGCATGCCAAAGGGAAAATTGGATGGGAAAATCGGCATATTTTCCGGTTTGACATTGAGACATAGACTCTATCGCTTATTAGTTCTTTTATCCAACAGTCCTGACTGAACCCCCTATAAATATCCAATTTCAAACTCAATTCAATTCATACCTTCTCTACACCTCAATCTCTCACACACATTTGTGTTAATTTAAAACAAAACTCTCATAATTTTAATCTAAAACAAAAGTCTCCTAATTTTTCTTCTGACAAATGGCTTCTAGTTCTCTAGTTAATGTTAACAAATTTTGTGATCCAAAATTTACGGTAGCCGAAGATGAAAGCATTTGCAGAGATTATGTCAATTTCACACTTGATAGTATCAATGGTGTATCTCTGACCGAGGTGTCAGACTCGTCAAAAATATATTTTTTTACTTTCTTACACTAACTAGTAGAATAATTATAAGCAGGTTCGCTCCTAAGGGATCGTTGGGTTAAAGTTGTCGATTAAATTTTTGAAAATAAAATAATTCAAATCAAATAAAAGAATGCGATATGAGGACGAGAATGATTAAGGATTCTTTCTCCACTAGTGAACATGAATACAAGTGAAATCTTCTATAAATTACGTTTGCTAAAAACCCTAGACAAGTTATGAGCTCAACAAGTCCATTAGGCTCAAAGGTCACTTCGTAGAATAGGTTTTCTACTCGTTTCTAGCCAATTAAGACACTTTGAATAAGCTCTCTATTGTAACTCAATTGAACGGTATTCTCCGTGAGTTGGGTTAATCCTAACCACATGTTCGTAAGTTCGACATATTAACTTAGGGTTAACTTTCACACATCAAAATCCACGACATCCCATTGCAGCGTTGATGTTTTGCTACTTTTGATTAAATCGTCATAAAAATTACGGACTACGACTTAAGAATATAGCTTTAGAATTGCAAACAAGATATTCAATTGGTCGTTTAGACACTCACAAACAATTCATGGTCATAAGCGCGGTAAAAGACAAATAATAACACAATATTAAAAAGAAAGATTAACTTGATATCACATAGTTTTGAAATAATCCCTTATCAAATAATTTAGCTAGAAATATTGGAGTTCATGATAAAAAAAATAATATAAAACAAAATTAAAAACTACTAAAGACAAAACAAGCAGGCAGGTGGAATTGAATGGTGGATGGAGACAGGTGACTGAACGATGTTGGTTGGAATGGAACTCTGGCCTGGCACTGTGGATGCGCAAGCTTTCTGCTGACTTGATGGTGGAGTTGCTGTAATATTACTGCAATGAAACTGAACTTGCCGTAGATCATTGCCTACGGTAAAGTCTGGTGGAGGCACAGGTCGATGGGACTTGTTTCAATGAGGAACTTGGTCTTGATTGAAAACTTTGACTTAGATTTGTAGTTTGGGTAATGAGAACAGGTGGCCCGCTAGTAAACATGGAAAACTGTCTTTAGTAGATACTTCAAACAGGCTTCCCCTAGCAATCTTCTTTATTCCTTTATAAACTTGAATTCCCCTTAGTAATTCTTTGTTTTCCACACAATCGAGACTTGTGTGCCTCAATTCTTTGATTCCGCCAACACCAAATGAATCCGGACAATGCATTGAGCTCCTATTTTTCTTTTTTTGCTTCCCATGATTCTAAAGTACATAAAAATTCAAAAACAAACGTAATATACGAAATTCACAAGAAAAAAGCAAAGAAAGCATAAACAGTATATAATAATTAAGATGTTTTAGACAGCTATGAATTTCAAATAGGCATCACCTTGTAGGATAAAAATTTTCAGAAATTTAAAGATGAAACAATAAAGTAAAATTATTGTGATGTTGATGGTTGTCAGGTTGCTCGCTAAAATTAATTTAAAAATGGCCAAATATGTTGCTCTGTTACGTGTCGTAAGTGCAATCAAATTAGTGATTTTATTTCCATTCAATTAAATAATAATAAAATGGAAGTCAAGTTCATTCCCATGAGGAGTGAGGTGCTTCAGTTATTTAAAGTATCACAAAAGGGGGTTTTGTCTAAGGTTTCAAATAAAGTAAATAAGAAGCAATTAAAAGTAAAGTTGTAAGCAATGAAGGGAGATATGATGGAGGAATCCTTCTTTGTTACTAAACATTCATCAAAGTAGTGTACTCATCTATTCATTGTTAATCATCAATTATCACCAAATGTAGAATAATAATAAGCTCAGTTATCTCCAAAATTTCTTGTATCACAGAATACAGAAGTGCTCGACTACCAGATTCTATTTGTATGATCCACCAAGAATAAGATCTCAAGGAATACCTCAATCTAATGCCTTAAGTTTTGTGAATTTAAGGCGATCCTAGCATCAAACAATAAGCTCGGTCTGCTTAATAGTGTTTTCTTTATACGCAATTGCTCTACAGAATCCCTCTGTAAGGTCTCGCGTTCTCTACTTGTATAGGAATGTTTGACTATTACACGTATTGCACAACTCTCTATTTAGCTTTAGATTAATTAACAAACTGAATTAGTTGGCCACCTAAACAATCTATCAATCAAACATAAAGATTCATATCAGTAAAAGCAAACGATAATCATGTGATAACTAGAATGACAAATTTATATGCTAAATTGAATCATGTATTAGAACTTAGAATTCATCCTCAATCACTTATATGTTTAGATACTCATGGATGTACTAAACACCCATCTTATACATATAAGAAAATAAATAAGAGATTGTTACAATAATAAAAACGCTCTGAAACCCTAGCTTTCTCCTCTTGTGTTGTTGATCTCCTCCAAGAATTGCAAAGTTGTGTAAAAGGTTGTAAAGATGACTTCTTAATGTCTCGGGAGTCACCTTATACATGATATCTAGGGTTAAGAATCCTTCCGGGACCGATTTTTCTCTCTTTAGAAGTCCAATTTCACACAAAAGACTCTTGGTTACTGCTAGGTTTCCTCCCACGACCCAATTCTATATCAAATAGATATTTGGGCCAATTCCAGGGTCATTTACGGCTGGGTTTTGACTTTTCTGGCCGTAAGTGAGCCTAGATTCCACTTTCTTCCTTTACTGTTTTGGCCATAACTCCTTCATCAGACGTCTGATTGATCTCATTCATTTTGCGTTGGCTTCTTATCTTCGTCCTCTACAAGATGGTATCTTCAAAATATTCATATATCTTCATTATATTTGACAGCTAGTTTGGATAGCTAGTCCCAACCGTAAGTGAGTCTGGAATTCTTGTTTCAACACTTCAACTTGTCTACATCTAGGTTTGAATGATTTCCTAACTGTAAATCTGTACGTGAAAATCATCTTGAATATTAATCCTTCCATGACTGGGTAAAAATGATTTCCCAACCGTAAATCTGACAAAACTCTCATTCTTTTCCCAGGTCTACGGCTAGCTTTCCATGCTTTCCTAGCCATAAGTTAATCTTAGACTTGGTCCTTTATTCGACTTGTCTTATGGAAAGCTTTGGAAAATTTCCTAGAAATAAATGTTTCTGGATTTCCACTCCAAAAGTGTACTTTTCAGCTCTAACTTCTCAGTTTCACTCCGGAATGAACCTTTTTCTCTTTTTAGCTCTTTTCAACACCATTTCCATCGATTTTCGGATGATTCACCTAAAGAAACAAATAAAATAGAAAACAATGTAATAACAAGATAAGATGTAAGAATTATAACTAAAATTAGTATGGAATTGACACTATAAACGTGTAAATTATGCACTTACCGAATTCCCCCACACTTAGCTTTTGCTAGTCCTCGAAAAAACTACTATCTACACTAACTAACCCAAACTAAATTAAAATACAACAACTTCATTTTTTTCGAGGACACGGCTACACTTAGCATGTGTAACAAGCCTTTAAACCCCTAGGTGTCCCTAGTAGACGATTTATAGTCTCGTGAGAGTTTACAAGAGGTAGACCCATAAAACCTACTACAACTTCAAAGTCTCAAGTACCCAAAGAGCTATGATGATATAAATTTTCGGGATACTAATAATAAGAAGTTATAAATGCCAAAGAACATTATTCTCATACTTAACTCTTGAGTTAGGTGAAAACCACAATATGAAAGAATCCAGGTTCGAGAGCGATCTAATGTTTTGACTTCTGCCTCACCAATAGGGTTTTATGAACTTGCACTCATAAGAAGCACTTTATGGTTATCATGTGTACAGGCGTTGAATGGTGGGAAGGAATAAAACTTTCCGAATCATATGAAGATGTTATCCCATAAAAATGTGGGATGAAAAAGAACCCTTTTTTTATGATGACCTCTAAGAAAGGAAATCAACCACTATGTGAGATGAAAATGCTTACTTACCTTCTCACTCGATTCACAATCAACACCACTCTCACAGCATCCTATAGAAACGTCTTCGGTCTTTGGTCTTCAACTAGTGATGGTAAACTCTTGAACTTCATAGAGATTTGACAAATGCAACTCTTTTCCTCAATTTCTTGTTGTTTGAAACTTCTTCATATATTTATTCTTCCCCATGGCCTTGAATGAATATAAAAACAACATAAAACTTTTTTTTGGCTAAATTGAAATGCAAACTAACAAATGAACTAATATGGCCATGGGAAAAGGAATTTACGACTTGTTTCTTCACAATTTGTATAGTCTCGATATCATAGACTTCATAAATATTCATATCTTTTGATTTTCTTCCGCTTTTGTACATAAGTCTTCAACATGTATATATAATTTTTCTCTTTGTATTGTTGCTTTAATTGAATATGAAATTTGCTATTTCTTGTACCGTTGCTTGTAAACCTTGAACGTCTTCAAATTTCCTTCAAATTTGTGATTATCCATTTGTTGATGATGATATGTTTCTATGGACCTGTTACTGTCGAGAGAGAATGATGCTAATTACAAATAAAACTACAAGAAAGATTAGCGATTCGGATAGCACCCTCGTGATTGATAAAATTAGTCTTCAAGAGATCAAAAAATAGTGTTGAAATTGGTGCGAAGTTAGATTTCTCATTATTCTACCCGGAATTTGCGCAGATGAAACACTCTAAGCGGAAAATTTAGACATGTACAAATAATTGAAGTTTTGGTGCCTCACTTATGGGTATTGAATGATCAACTTATCTAATACTTTATTCTCTAGCAGCAGTTTAAGTCTATTTTTGTCAGTTCTAGCCTCTCAACAACTAAGCAACCCGAATGTAGTTCTCTAGTACTTCTAAGTTCAGTTATTTTGGTAAGAAACCCGTATCTAAACTTAACTAGAAGTATATAAAATGACTCTAAATTTTCTAAAAGTTGGAGGTTTTCATGTTGTTCGTACCTAAAAATTGCTCTCAGGCAAACAATGTCTTGTTGAAGTACTTTTTAGGTTCGAGGATCAAAATTGTACAAAAAGAGGATATGGGTTGATCTTAGAGGAGGGAAGCAAAGAAAGTTGAAGGAATTTGTGCGTGTTGAATGATGTGTAGAGATGGAGAATAACAGAGTTGTGAGAACGATCAACTTGTTATTTGTCTTTTAAAATGGGCTAAGTAGCCTATTTATAATGAATGGTAACACATATTTTCCTTGTAAAGTAGTGGAGGTAGTGGGGAGATGGAGTGATGGAGATTATGGGCGTTATAGTGTAATCACCCACTTTGTCTTGGGAAGTTTCTGGAAACTTATGGATCATTAATCCATCACTTCTTCAACAGCTTCAACCGTCACCACTACTTTGTAACTTCCTTGTCATGGGGTGTCTCCATGCCGCATGCTGTTGTAACCACCAGACCAAAACCCCATGGATAATCCCCCCATGTAGTATGATTTTATCTCTCGTAAGAGTTAGTGGAGTCATGGTAATGCTATTAGTAAGCTTGTTCTAATTTAGCACGACAATAGCATAGTTGTGGTATGTTTGTAGCGTGCAATTTGTACTTAGTGACAATGGTGCATATAAGTGTTATTGGCTCGATCAGGGCGTTGCTAACACAATTGTCATGGCCTTGGTGATGAAGTTATCAACGAAGAATGATGCTGGAATAGGAAAACAAAGAATGAAACTAGCGTGAGCGAATAATAGTGGCGCGGTGGCATCAAGCAACAGGCGTAGCAGCAGCGAACAAGGAGCAGTGCTATCGCTATGCTGGTGCTGCTGCACTGATGCTAACACTTCTTTTAACGCCCCTGCTAGTGCTTGTTGGCGTCCGTTGGTGCGGGGGCATGTTGGCTTGTTGGTTTATTGGCTTGAGAGCATGGGCTTACTAGGGATGGCACTTGCTGGTGCCAAGGTCATTGCTTCAAGAGATTCAGCCGTGGAAGTTTGCAACTTGAGATAATGTTTGATGTGACCTAGCAATTAGATGGTATGCATCTAATTAGCATTTCGTTCAGGAACTACATAACTTCCATGATAAATGTTCGCAACTTTGTATAATCAACATATTTTGATCAATATTTTTTTTTACATGGATGCATATTAAATTACGAGGTTTTAGCCGGGTAAAGCCCTAAAATTATACGGGCGCATATAAAAGAGTTACATGATTAGTGTAGCCATAAGATGAATATGCATTCTTAATTCTATTGCGGAATGTAAAACAATAGCTTATATTCATAAATTTGATCTTGAGACATAATAGTTTTATTTATTTTATATCTCTGCAGCTAAGCAAATATAATATTACAATTTTCTCATTTGTCGAAAATCCTCCAACAACACATGCAAATTTGAAAAGTTTAAAAATTCTACCTACAAAAGCAAATACTGAAATCTATATGCTTAACCACTCCCCCCACACTTAAAATTACATTGTCCTCAATGTAAATCGACTTCTCCAATGTAAAATCAAGATGGGAAATTCCTAATATGAAATAAAAAACTAAGAAAAATCAAAAGATAAAGATATAAATACAAAACCAATGGGTTGCCTCACATTCAACACTTGTTTTAAAGTCGTTATCTCGACTCTCTACTCGCTAATATTACTCCTGAAGAAGTGACAAACACATTTTTGTGTCTGATTTGTCTCAACTCTTTTTATTGATAGTGCTTGATTGTGTACTAATTGTGTTATTTTACGTGTTTGTAGATATTTTTGAAGAATAAACTATAGTGGAAAATTTGGATTAAAAAGTTATAAATGAACCCATGAAAAATTACTAAAGGAACCCTTCATTTGGATAAGGGCACCACCCAACTGCTTCCATTTAAATTTGAGTTCTGGCAGGAAAAAATTTAGCTCTCATCTGCGTGAAATGGTAATGGAATAGTTGGAGAAATTTGCAAGAATTTAAGACAACATATTTTTTCCGCGTTAAGAGTTTTAATTCTACACAAATCTTTCCAACAAAATCTCGTGAAATATGATTCTTACCTAGAATCAGTTGCGTCAAAAAATAAATAAAAATCTCGGATATTAGTTTCTGTTATATTTCGTCGAGTTAAGATAAGGAAGTAAAAAAACAGATAAAACAAGAGGATCAATGAGATGTATCAAGAAAGATAAAGGAGATCAATTCAGATTTATCCTTGATGAAAAAAATCACCGAGATATTATTGAGAAGATTTGTGAAGATATTGAGAGACTTGGAGGAATTAATGTGGCATGAAGTTGATGTTCTATAAATATGAGACGAGAGAACACATTGAGGGGGGATGGCAGAGGCCATATTCGAAGAAATCAAATTCCAGAAAAATATGTTGCTGCTGCGAGTTCATCACGTGAAGAAGATGAAGAAACCGTGACTAAAACTAGAAAAATGTTGTTGATTCCGTTGTTTATTCTTTCAAATTTATAAGTTACAACAACATTTTTACTACAGTAATAACAACAGTTTCCGGTTTTAATATAAAAGAAGACAGTCCTTTTCTCAAAATCTCAAAAGGTGCTGAGTTGGAATCCAACTACGTCTAGAGTATGTCGTAGATTCAATAAATCATTTTAATTCTTTTGCGACTCAGTTGGTCAGTTCTTTTTGTACTTTTCTTCTTCTCAAGCACTTTTAAGCTATGTACCTATCTTTTGAGAGTGTTTTGGGCATCACTGGAACAATGGAAGAAGCTATTTTCCACACTTTTTTGGTAACTATATTCGATTCTTTATGACTTTTTTGCACTTATTTTAATTATTTCATGATTTTTCTTAATTGATTATCATTTAATTTGATGATTCATGCTTAGCTTAAGTGTTTTGGTGATCCATGCTTAGGATTTATAATCAATTTTTCAAAACAATCTACTTTTGGCAAACAAAAAGAGTTCATAAAAGAGCTTAACTGGTTAAGAATCAATATTTGTACCACATGAATGTAAAAATCAGTGGAATTCTAAGTCTCAGTCCCTTGTAATTTTGTCATTATCTCTTATTTTCTAGTTTAAAATTAGTTTATTAAATCTAAAATAAATCTTCACAAGTTCGAGAGTTTGATACACATTCTTACCATAACTACAATACATATTAAGAGGGACAAAATCATGAAGCTCAATCTCATTTACATCCACCGTAGTGAAACCTTCATAATATGGATTTAATCTATGGCCGTTGATCTTGAAATTTTTTCCAGTTTTGGTGCTAGATATTTCAACTGCACCATGAGGAAAAACATTATTAACAACAAATGGTCCCACCTACCGGGACCTTAGCTTACCAGGAACTAATTTTAGACGAAAATTAAATAAAAGGACTTTCTGTCCCACAACAAAACTTTTCTGAGAAATCATCTTGTCATAAAAGAACTTAGTCTTCTCTTTGTATATACGAGAACTCTCATAAGCATCGTTAGGTACTCCTCTAGTTCATTAATTTATAGTTGCCTTTGTCTCCCCGCTTTATCATACTCCATGTTGCACATCTTTATCGCCCATAAAGCCTTATGTTCAAGTTCAACCGGGAGATGAAAAACTTTACCTTAAACAAACCGATATAAAGATATGCCAATCAATGTCTTGTATACCATTTTATACGCCCATAATGCATTATTGAGCCGTAAACACCAATCTTTCCTTCTAGTATTGACGTTTTTTTTTCTAGAATCGACTTAATCTCATGATTTGAAATTTCATCTTGCCCACTAGTTTGTGGGTGATACGGCGTACCAACCTTGTGAGTAATGTTGTACTTCTTGAGAAGAGAATGGAAGGATTTTCAAAAGTGTGAACCTTTATCACTAATAACCACACATGGTGTTCCATGTCTAGTGAAAATATTTTCCTTCACAAACTCACAAACAACTTGAGAATCATTAGTAGGGATGACTTTAGATTTCACTTATTTCGAAATATAATCCACAACAAGAAATCTATAAAAGTTTCCGTACAATTAACAAAAAGGCCCATAAAATCGATTCCCCACTCATCAAATATCTCCACATGGAGAATTGGTGTGAGCGCTATTTGATTTCGAGCACCTAGATTTTCCCTTCGTTGACACCTATCACAAGATTTGCAAAAAGTATATGCATCCTCAAATAGGGTGGGCCAATAAAAGCCACTCTAAAAAACTTTAAGAGCGGTATGTATAGAACCAAAGTGGCCACCATAAGCATAAGAATGACAGAAAATAGGAATGCATTGAAATTCAAAGTCAAGTACCCACCTGCGAATAATCTGATCAACACAGTATTTCCACAAGTAGGGTTCATCCCACACATACTGGTTCTCTATCTTCTTAAGTTTCATCTTTGGAAAGTATACATCATACTAGGTACTTGTCTCGTAACCAAGTAGTTCATTATATCAGCATACCAAGGTGTTGAATTATCTATTGAGAAAAGTGTTCGTCCGGAAAACCCGTAAAGGAAGGTCCTGTTCAGAAATAACAAGTTTACTAAGATGATCTGCAACTGTATTCTCAACACCTTTCCTGTCTCTATTTTCAATATCAAATTCTTGCAAAAACATAATCCATCGTACTAGTCTTGGATTAGCTTATTTCTTTATTATTAGGTACCTAAGTGCTGCGTGATCAGAATAAACAACAACCTTGGTACCCACCAAATAAGATCTGAATTTTTCTAGGGAAAAAACTATGACCAACATCTCTTTCTCCGTGGTAGAATAGTTGATTTGTGCATGGTTTAGGGTCCTAGATGCATCATAAATAATATAGGACAATTTGTCTACCCTTTGACCCAAAATAGCCCCAATTGCATAGTCACTCGCATCACACGCCAACTCAAATGGTAAACTCCAATTGGGTGACTTAATAATTGGTGCAGTTGTCAACGACTCTTTCAGTCTGTCAAAGGAATCCTTGCACTCCTCTTTGAAGTTAAAAGTAGCTTCATTTTATAACAATTTACACATTGGCATTGAGATTTTGGAGAAATCTTTGATTAAATGCCTGTAAAAACTTGCATGACCAAGAAACAAACGAATCTTACTCATAAAAGTGAGGTATTGTAAGTTGATATGTGCTTAATTCATACATATATACCGTCTAATTTATATTTGCTAGTACTTATAATTTATTAATTTTACTATTTTAATAGGTGGTTCGTATAAAATCCAAGTTTATGAACTAAACACGGTCAAAAGGGATAATTGGTGTATTTTCTGGAGTTTAAAGAGTAAGATGTGGAAGTGAACAAAAGGAAATTGTTTAGAGACACCAATGACTTGTTGAAGCACGAGTTAGTCGGTTAGCCGTTGGGGAACATGGTCATAGGTTAAGAAAAGGTGTGGCTAATGAAGAAAAGAAGAGAGAAGAATGCACGTAGATGATTTACAAACTTCGTATATTAAAAATGAAGTTGAGTGGACGTGATTTGTTTTCAAGAGAAATTGTTGGTTGTTTGACTAGAGTAAATGTTTGTGATATAAAAGCAAACAGAGAAAGAAAGTCTGAAAAAGGGAGAAAACGTAGGTGAATTAAAAGAGAATAAAAAATGACATGGCTGATAGAGGGGAGGTGAGCACGTGAAGATAAAGAATAAGGTTTAGAGGGCTGACGGTGGAGTTGATTGATTGGGGACCATGGATTAATGGAAGGGAAAAGAGAAAATCAGATTTTTTTATGGTAAGGTATGACAGAAAAAAAGGTGTGAGATGGAGTGTAAAAAGAAAAGTAAAAAGAAATAATATAGTGAGAGGAGGTTAGAGAGATTAAGGAGATTAGAGAGAGTTGGTAGGTGGAGGCGGAAAGCTAAAAAGAGGAGGTGTATAGGGTATAAATAATAGAGACAAGAGAGAGTGAGTATTTTTCTTTTGAGGTTTTTGGGTAGGTGGCGTGTGAAAAAGAGTGATTTTGGAGAGAGGTACAGATAGAAGTGGGAAGGATGAAAATGACGTGAGAGAGGAAGGTTGGGGAGAGAGATAGAAGACCTAGACACAGGAGAGAGAGAAGTGCGGCTAGTGCTTTTGGCAGACTGGACAGACGCTACAGCCAGGTACAAAAGAAAGAAGGCTAGGGAGAGTAGGGAAGAAAGATCTAGGCGAAGGAGGTTCTGGCTGGCGGCGTGAAAAGACGGAGAAGACGACAATTTTCCAGGATATCGGGTTTAATATTTTTACTCTCTAGTTTCTTATAATTATTTTTATGGGTTTTAAGAAACCCAACCCCATCTCCATGTCTCATTAAATTTGTAGATATGGTTTAATGTTGTAACCACTTAAAAGTTTAGACCAATTAAATTGAATTATTTGGTACATACTATTATGATTTGAATAGATTAATTCCATGATTTTGATTTATTGATTTAATGAAAAATTAGTTGTTGCTTCATCGGTTCTGTACAATACAGTAACCTATGCACATAATTAATAGGATAACAAATATGGATGTCTACTTATATGATTTTTCATGCTTGGTTTAAATCCTTAGATGGGGTATACTTAGAAGAGCAAGGTATTATTTTTGAACCTATAATTAGTTTCATATTATTTTCTCGCTAACGCAATTAGATGGTGTATGCATAAGACTTAGAACTTTTGATGTGTCATGCTTAGGGTGTCCCAGCGATATTTACGACTCTAATACATATAATAGATGATGTCGATAGAACGAACAATAGATGAATATTCAGGACTTATGTTTCACTTCAGTAATTAAATATAAATAGTGGTGGATAATGAAAACCCTGGTTACTATTTCTCCCATTTGATTCATTTTATTAGTTTAGTTTATTTTTCTTGTTTTAACTTTATTTCTAAAGATACAAAAATATTGTTCTTGATTAGTTGATTAGAGATATTGATTGCAGTATTCTCCCCGTTCCATGTGGGTTCGACCCATACTTGTTGTTTTTTGCATTGTAGACAGTGTGATTACAGTTTATCTATATAGGATAAATTAAAATCATATCATAAGTTTCTTATTAAGTCTATCTTTTCTTTGTCTACTTCGACCCTCGAGAGGATACAATATGACCAAGCATTATACCATAGTTTACCCTAAAGTGACATTTCTCCCAATTAAGAACAAGGTTAGTGTTTATGCATCATTTAAGCACAAGTTCAAGATTTACTAAGCAAATATCAAATGAATCACCATAAACACTAAAATCATCCATAAATACCTCAATGATGTATTCCACGTAATCAGAAAATATACTAACCATACATCTCTGAAAAGTGGAAGGCGCATTGCAAATACCAAACATCATCTGTCTATATGCAAATGTACCAAAAGGACAAGTAAAAGTAGTCTTCTCTTGATCCTTTGGTGTAATAACAATCTGATTGTAGCTCGAATAACCATCCAAAAAGCAATAATGTGAATGTCCCGACAACCTCTCTAACATCTGATCAATGAACGACAAAGGAAACTGATCCTTCTGGGTAACAGAATTAAGCTTTTTGTAGTCTATGCAAACTCTCCATCTTGTCTGAACTCGTGTAGGAACAATTTCGTCATCTTGATTTATGACAATAGTAACACGGTACTTCTTTGGTACCACCTGTACCGAACTAACCCATTTACTGCCAGAAATTGGGTAAATCACCCCACACTTAGCAATTTGAGGATCTATTTCTTCACGAACTCCGATATTGGGGGGTTAAGACGACGCTGAGCATCACATACTGGCTTTGCATCGTCTTCCATTAAGATTTTATGCATGCACATGGATGGACTAATGCCTTTTATATTAGCAATTGTCCAACCAATGGTCGATTTGTGATCTTTCAGAACCCTAAGCACACTTTCTTATTGTATGGCAGTGAGGTTCTTTGCAATGATCACCAGAAGCTCTTCTTTATCACCCAATTAAGCATACTTTAAGTGATCGAGAAAAGGCTTCAATTCTAGTTTAGGTGCCTGCACAATAAAAGGTAAAGGAACTCATTAGTTACCGGTAAGGAAATATAAGAAATATTACCCGTTTTAGCTTCTTGTAATACCGTCAAGGCACCACCCATCTCTACTATCTCTTTGGATAATTCAGCGTCCAAATTTGGATGCCTATGAACGTCCAATTCAATGTTATTACGCAACACAACTCCAAGTTCATCTTCACTGTTCAAATCAAATATTTGTTATGCTAGCGAACCAATAACATCGATAGAAAAAAGTGGAGTGAACATGACTAGGATAACACATGGCTTCAAATATATTGAAGAGAATAATCTCCTTATCAAATTCCAAAGTGAGTGTACCACTATCAAAATCAATCTTTGTTTTTGCAGTTTTCATAAACGGTCTCCCAAGTAATAACGAAGTAGATGAACTATTTTCTCCATTCTGCATATCCACAATATATAAATCAACCAGAAAGATTAACTCATTCACTTGAACTAACACATCTTCCACGAGTCCCTTAGGATATATGTTGGACTTTTTTGTGAATTGAATGGTGATCCATGTCTCTTTCAAAGGTCCAAGATTCATAGAATCATAAATATTGGCTGACATAACACTTATGGAAGCTCCCAAATCAAGTAAAGCACGCTCAAACCTCTTATTACAGATAGTAATTGGAACCGTAAAGCCTCTAAGATATGTGCAATTTACATGCATCTTTTTTAACAACATAGCTAGAGCACTCTCGCCCACCTTAGTGACTTCATTATGAATCAACATATACTTCTTTGTATACAAATCCTTCAAAAACTTGGCATATCTAGGCATATTTTTGACGACTTCAATAAATGGGATGTTGATTTGAACCTTCTTGAAGATATCCATGATCTCCTTACATTAAGCTTGCTTCTTTGACTTGTCAAAGATACTAGTAAAATGTGGTGGAACGGTAAAAGTAGGCACTGTATCCTTAGGTTGGCCGGTTGAGGTTGGATTTTCTTTGGTATGGTTTCCACCTTTACCTCATTTTCTACGTCGCCACTACTTTTTTCTTGATGATTTTCTTGTACTTTCCTTCCACTCCTTTAAGTTACAACATTTACGTGCTTTCTTGGGTTCACAAAACGTTATGATGGCGACTTTGTCGAAACTTGTGCCTTCATTTGATTAATGTTTGTAGCCAAGTGTCCCATTTGAGTTTACAAATCCTTTATAGTTATATCTTGCTTTTGCAGAATCGCATTCTGACACGAAGCATTTGCATCTTGCTTCTGCATCATCTCTTCCAAACTGGAACTCTGAGTTTGTTGTTGAGGTTGAGGCTGGGATTGGAATGGTGGTTGTTGAAAACCACCCTGTCTCTCATAACCTAGCATCTGCAGCTTGCTTGTTTGCATAACTGAAATTTGGGTGATCTTTCCAAACCGATTGTAGGTATTATAATAGGGACTATACCTGAGCCTTGGATTAGGGAATAAAGCATTCACCTCGTCCTTCTCTTCATATGAAGGAGAAACTGCAGATGATATACGGTGAATTTCCTTTTCAATGGTACTCAACCGTTGTTCTCTATGTGAAGATCTCCTATCTCGCTAACTCTTATGACATTTGAGTCATGTCTAGTGTAAATTTGATGTTCATTGAAGCCATACTCTCAAGCAAACTAGTCTCCTGCGAGATTGTCTTTTTAGTAAGTGTACCTCCTGTAGCTGCATCAATCAAGTTCCTCTATTCCAGAATTAATCCTTTATAGAAATATTTAATGATGAGTTTTAAGGAGATATTGTGGTTGGGAGTCTTTCCAACAACCGTGTGTACCTCTCCCAGTATTCATAAAGAGGCTCACAATAATCTGCAGAATGCTACTAATCTCTTTACGAACAGATGCTGCCTTGGAAGCAGGAAAATTCTTCTATAGAAATAGTTTTTTCATCTATGTTCATGGTGTAATACTCCCTGGAGGAAGGTAATACAACTATTCTTCTGCTAAGTCTATCAACGAGAATGGAAAGACTTGCAACATAGTCGTTTCACTGTCTTTGGTTCCATACCTAAGACTCGTCATCGTGTTATGAAACTGCTGAAGGTAAGGATTTGGGTTTTCACCTGCATGTCTCTTGAACTTAGGTAGATGATGAGCCAGATTCGACTTCATCTCCACAGGTGCAACTATGTTAATGCACAGTGGTTGCGAATCTAAACATGGAGAGGTTAACTCTCGCAACTTCTTTTATGGAGATTGAGGACCACCCATCTCTTCTAGAGGTGGATATTGTAGCAAAAATTGAGGTTCTTATAGTACAGTCCCCCTACGAGTTTGAATTCCGCACCTTTGGTAATCCCGACGTTTGGGTGCCAGAGATTAAGTACTTGAGATCAAAAATCTAGAAAAAAAATTTAAAAGCTAAACATAAACCTAAAAACAAAAATGAAACAAAATAAATAACAACTAAAACCAACTGCTCCCAGGAAACGATGACAAAATTTGATGCGTCTCTTAGGTGCAATCAAATTAGTGATCGTATTTGCACTCAATTAAAGAATAACATAATGGAGGTCAAATTCGTTCCCACGAGGAGAGAGGTGTTTTAGTTATTTAAAGTGTCACAAAGGGGGGTTTTGTTTAAGGTTTCAAACAAAGTAAATAAGAAAGCAATTAAAAGTAAAGATGTAAGCAATGAAGAGAGATATGATCGAGAAATTCTTATTTGTTATCAAACATTAACCAAAGTAGTATACTCATATATTCATTGTTAATCACCAATTATCAAAAAGCATAGAATAACAATAAGCTCTGTTATCCCAAAAATTCCTTGTATCACTAGATTCGGAAGTGCTCGACTACCAGATTCTACTCGTATGAGACACCAAGAATAATCTCTGAAGTTGTAACTCAATCGAATTACTTAAGTCTTGTGAATTTAGGTTGATCCTAGCATTAAACACATAAACTCGGTCCACTTATTAGTGTTGTCTTTACACGCAATTGCTCCACAAAATCACTCTGTTAGGTCTCGCATTCTCTACTTGTATATGAGTGTTTGACTATTACATGCATCTCACAACTCTATATTTATCTTTATATTAGTTAACAAACTAAATTAGTTAGCCACCTAAAAAATCTATCAATCAAACATAAACATTCATATTAGTAAAAACAAACGATAATCATGTGATAACTAGAAGAATAAATTCATATGCTAAATTGAATCATGTATTACAACTTAGAACTCATCCTCAATCACTTAGATGTCTAGCTACTCATGGATGTAGTAACACCCATCTTATACATATAAGAAAATAAATAAGAGATCGTTATGATAATGAAAACGCTTTGAAACCCTAGCTTTCTCCTCTTGTGTTATTGATCTCCTCCAAGACTTGCAAATTGTGTAAAAGGTTATAAAATATGAATTCTTAATATCTTGGGAGTCTCCTTATACATGATATCCAGGGTTTAGAATCCTTCCGAGACCGGGTTTTCTCTCTTTTGAAGTCCAATTTCACACAAAAGACTCTTGGTTACGACTAGGTTTCGTCCCACGACCCAACCGTAGATCAAATAGATGTTTTGGGCAATTCCAGGGTCATTTACGACTGGGTTTTTTACTTTCCTGGCCGTAAGGGAGCCTAGATTTCACTTTCTTCGTTAATTTTTTTGGCCATAAATCCTTCATCCGACATTCGATTGACCTCATTCTTTTTACATTGGCTTCTTATCTTCGTCCTGTATAAGATGGTATCTTCAAAATCTTCATATATATTCATTATATATTACGGATAGCTATAGCTAGTCCCAACCGTAACTGACCTGGAATTCTTGTTTCAATACTTCAACTTGTCTACGACTAGGTTTGAATGATTTCTTAGCCGTAAATATGTACTTGACATTCATCTCGAACATTACTCCTTCTACGGCTGGGTCAAAATAATTTCCCACTCGTAAAATCTGGATAAACTCTCATTCTCCTCCTAGGTCTACAACTTGTTTTCCATGCTCTCCAATCCGTAAGTTAATCTGAAACTTGGTCCTTTCTTCTTCTTGTTTTACGACTATCTTTGAAGAATTTCATAGACGTAAATTCTTCTGGATTTCCATTCCAAAAGTGTACTTTTCAGCTCCAACTACTCAATTTCACTCTGGAATAAACCCTTGACTCTTCTTAGCTCCTTTCCACACCATTTCCATTGATTTTCGGATGATTCACCTACAGAAACATAAAAATTAGAAAACAAAGTAATAACAAGAAAAGAAGCAAGAACAATAACTTAAACTAGTATGAAATTGACACTATAAACGTGTAAATTATGCACTTATCATGCTCATGTCATGCATGTTACTCGTTCTAAACCTAATGGTGAAGTCGAAATGAATCTAACGAATTATATTAAATGCCATTTTATTTCAAAAAATTGAAATTTGTATGATCTTTACTAAATTTATTTTTGTGAACTACAAGAATGAAAGTATCGGGAGGACTGCCACCATAAATACGGTTCACAATTTGAACGTGAAACCTTTTACACTATCTTGAAAGTGCTTCCCAAATATAATCCATCATTTTTAACAACTATGCAGCAAGTTCCTAAAATATCATCATACTCTACTTCTACCTCTACACCAAATTCAAGTCCCAATTCACCATTTTCTGCACCAGATAACCTAGGAAATCCACATCTTAATTTCGTTCTCAATGCAAATAATAACAACAAACAAAAAAGTTTACGAAAAACCGCATCAAACTTATCTAGAAAATTAACCCAAAAAGGAGGAGGGTCTGAAGGTTTTAACATAAACGAGTTCATTTATGAATCACCATCGGATAGTCGATTAACAGAAATTCGTTGATCGGAAGGGCGTGAATAGGGATTTGAAAAAAAACGTCATTCTCAAAAGTAATTTGTCTGTCATTATGACAAGCATAAGATCCTTTATGCGGACACCTCAATAATATATGAGGATGGAAAAAGGAATGTGACAGTTTAAAAAGAAAGGAATACAAGAACAATTACAACCTCAAAACCCAGATGATGAAGATGATGATCTTGAAGTTCAATTTCTTGATTAATGTAATAATTAGTCATTTATTTTAATAATTATATATAATTTTTTTAAGCATTATTAATATGTAATAGTTAGTTGTTAGTTGAAATAAAATATCTAGTTAGTTCAATGAACTTATATTTTTTTCATTACTTGAAATGCGCATTACATAAAGAAAGTGGAAACAATGAAGCAAATTAATAGTTCAAACAAATTATTAATTCAAACGGGTTATGAGAAACTCTTTAAGGATGTGGAAACAAGATTCGTATTTGAAATTCTTCATTTTCCATCTTTTCCATTCCCTAAAAGATCTCGCTCCAATCTCATTACTTGTTTCACCCCTAAGTTGATACTGATTGACAATCCGAACTAAAACTATAAATTTTGCTGCTCGTTGCTCTATTTTTTGAAATTTTTTTGCACCTCTGGTCGGACACCATGCTACATAATTTCTTCAAAGAGATGGATCTTCTTCCTGAGTAAACTTAGGTTGAGCCACATTTTAGAAAATTAGAGTGAGAAAGTATGTATAAAAGTTTTATGGGTAAGTGTAATTTATCTTTGGGAAGGGTAGATATATAGGGGATGAGTTGAGAGATGTTGGCGTCTAAGTCTTTGCTACCAATTAGAAAAATAGTTGTTGCACTTTAAATCATCCATATTTCCAACGGTTAGAAAAATAGCAACTGCACTCCATGTCATCCATATTACTTGGAAAATATGTCGTGCTCCACATCATTCAAGTAAATATTACACACAAAAAAAACTTGTAATAAATTACTTGAAATTAGTTTCTTCATTCCTTGGAATTAATACATATATTAAAAACTTAAAACAACAACTCAAACATAACTTTAAGTACGGCCTCCCGTTCTTCCAAACTCGGCCGAATGATTCACAGTCAGTTTTTTTCTTAACTTGTCATACAAATTTATGTCATGAATGTGATTACTCATTTAATGATATTTTCTTGCAGGTACCCATCTTGATAGTTGAACCTCAGGCCTTAAATATTCATCAGGGTAGTTAGTCCAATCATTATTACGTTGGGTTTATTGAATAACCATGTTATGCATAATTATGCACGTCAGCATAGTCTTATGCATTTTACGAGTACGTAAACCACGTATGGTCCACAAATGACAGCGAACTTCCTCTTCAGAATTCCAAAAGCCCATTCCACATTCTTTCTCAAAGCCATTTGTTTGCTGTTAAAAAACCTAATTACACGACCCACATCGCCAACGGGGGCTGATAGTACACTTGAACTAAGGTAGACCATTTATGATAGATTCCATCCGATAGATATCCGTGAGTGTATTGATTCCCATTAATATTGAACCTTAAATTGGGGGAAATCCATATATGCTTGAGGTCTTCAAACAGAGGCGACTTGTGCAGAATATTTATATCATTTTGTGAACTCGAATGACCAAAAAAAGCATGCCATATCCAACAATCATAAGTAACGGTATCTTCCAAAATAACAATTGGGTTTGGGTAGTGACCCTTATATTGACATGCCCAATACATAAGATATCCCCGCCGCACCGAAAAATGACTAATCATAGTATCACAAAACAATGAAAGATACTTGTATGAAATTTTTTTTCCCATACAAAAATACTTATCGTTAGAATCCGTTGGACGACCGTAACCTAGAATCCTTAGGGCCGAGGTAACCTTGTGTTTCGGACTATGACCTCTAATATTCAATGCACCAAACTGATAACTAAATTCAGGTTATACCCAACTAAATTCTCCAATCTTTATCACCAAGTGTCGGAGCATGCGAAATCGACGCTGGAAATCTTACTCGGAGAACCTGCAATCTATATTGAAATAATCCCGTATAAGCTTTTGGTTGTACTCTTCCCGCCCCCGATACCCATATCTTTTTGTGAATACTTCTTTTGGATCAGGAACTCTTGGTTTCTTCCCGATGATTCTCCCAACATCATAGTGTTGGTCAGTTATCTATATTTATCTGACTCATCTTCTAGTTGTTACAACACCCAAAAGTAAGTTCGTTGTTGTGTTTTAAACTGATCCATAATAAGTTTAGCCACTTCCTCAGAAAACTCCATTAAATGTGAAATTAAAATTAAAATATCTGTGAATTTATTCTAAAAATAGAGAGTATGAAATTTGTGTTAAAAGTGGTTGAGTTGAATGAAATTGTTGGGGATATGTATAAGTGGTGTAAAATTTAGTCATTTTAGCCTGAATTATATCATTGCCTGAAAGTAACCGTTGACAACCAACTATCTATCGAGCGATAAAGTCTTTGTTGCTCACCGCATCTCTCATAGTGGTGCGGTTAGTTTGCCCAGCCACCGACTAGGCAAACTACCCAATTTGACAAGGCGCATATGACTTGGCCTAAGAGCTAGTCTAAGAGTTGCCCTTATCGGGAAGTAGTCTCGCCATTAGAACAAAACACACAGCATTAACAAGAATAGACTCTTTCTTCCTTTGCTCTCTGATTCAGTTCCGAGTCGTTTTTCCTTTTCTTCTTCCCTAACTCTCTTTGGTGCTCTCTGTCTTGGGTGTTTGATTAGTAATGGATCGGGTGCAGCTGATCCTAATAGGATTACCACTATTCCTCTTCTGTTCAGACGTTCTTAATCTCTTCTCACCACCGCCTCCATCTAAACCACTTCCTGCTAAACCCATTCACCTCCACCAACAACACCCTCCTATTCAGCAAACCCTAGATTTGCCCACTCAGGTTTCTTATCATAAAACTCCTTATTCTAACTGAATTTTTTGAGTTTAGATTTTATATTGAATTAATTGTTTTGAATGCAGCAGACAATTGGTGGTGGTGCTGGTTATGGTAATACCATTACCATTAACTTCTGTTCCTCTTGTTCTTACAGGTATTGATTCTTCTCTTTCCCATTTATAAATTTTATTAGATCTTTCTTTTCTTATTTTGACTTTATGATTTTTATTGAGTTAGGTTGGAATTTGGTTACCTGGTTATTTCTGATGAAAATTTATGTTTATTAGAAGTAATTGAATTTCAGGTCTACTCATCAAACTGAATATTAGGTTTTTAGTTGACTTAATTAGAACTAGTTTGTGAGCTTATGGTAGTTTAAGTGTATGTAGGTATGTTGTTACTTTATTTTCAGAAGCTTAATTGTTGGTAATAGAAATGATGTTGATCCCGTAGTTAGTGTGTCCAAGCAGGTAGAGATTTCATAATTCTATTTGCAATTTGTTAGAGGGCTTCTTAGTGTTGATTGGACTGGTTAGTACCCAAACTTTAGAGGGCTGGGTGATGGAGGTGACATTGGTGGAACTTATTATACGTGGTTGCAATTCACAAATGATAATGTTTCGAGAGATCTCTTAATTGAATTTGGTTGAAGTGAAGTAATATCATTTAGTCCAACTGAGTACTTGATCAAATATAGATTCAAGAGGGTAACATTTTCAGGATTACATATTTAATTTGCAAAAATACTAAATTTACTGGGGAAAACTTGTTGATAAATTTCCTTGTGTAGATTATATATCGCCAACGTACATGCTTTCTGTGATCTCATATTGCATTTATATCTACCCTTTTTATTTATCGGCAATCTTTTAAAGTTTTATCCTGAATCCGTTGTTTATGTCCTCATGTTCTCTATTATTTTGTAAACGTGTAAAACACGATTGATTTTGGCAGGGGAAATGCAGTGACAATGGGCAAGATGCTTGAAACTTCTTTCCCTGGGATCGAGGTTATCCTTGAGAATTATCCAGCACCCCTTCCAAAACGTTTGCTTAGCAAAGTGGTGCCAGTATTTCAAGTAGGAGTTATGGGTATTGTTATGGCTGGCGAACAGATTTTCCCACGGCTAGGATTTGTAACACCACCTGCCTTTTACTTTACTATGCGCCAAAATAGATTTGGAACCATTGCAACTGCTTGGCTTCTTGGAAATGCTCTGCAATCCTTCTTGCAGAGTTCTGGAGCTTTTGAAGTTCTCATCAATGATGAATTGGTAAGTGAACTATCTTATTTGCTTCTTTTTTCTCTCTCTCTCGAAGCCTCTAGTCCCAAAGAAGTTAGGGTATGCTAGAAAGGAAACACGAAGACTTCCTAAGCAGTCACCCATCTTGGTACTGCTCTCGCCCTGTCCTAAGGAAATGGCTGGTTTCAACCAAACAAAGGTACATGAGGACTTCCTAAGAGGTCACCCATCTTCGTACTGCTCTCGCCCTCTTTTGGTCTATCGCTGGCTCGCCACGCCTATAATGACCCTATTTTCATAGGGGAATGGCTATGTTTTTTACTGTTGGCTCGCCACTCCAATCACGAACCCTCCTTTATCCTGGCTTGGGACAGGCTGTGCAGAAAAACTACACTGGCGGAGTTTGTTTGTCCAACTCCATATTACACTGATTCGTTTTATTACTACGTAGATAACTATTGCTGGTTCCTTTGGTTAGCATGATAGTCTTACTTGACATGTATTAAACGAGTACTAGATATGACTTTATCATACTAAGATGATGTTTTTGTGTCATGTAATGTGATATTGATTCACTTTTTTTGTTTGTTTCGGATGTAGATTTTCTCTAAATTGAAGGAGAAGAGATTCCCAAGTGAATTTGAGTTGAAAGACATTGTTAGCAAAAGATTATCCAATTCAAGAATTGTTGATGGACGTGGAGCAGGAGTTCTCTGGTCCTAGTGTGCTGACAAGTTTAAAATAGAGTTTTTGATGTAAGGCATTGAATAGGTATGCTGGCAAATGTTGAAAGACATTAAGTACTATATTGATAGACTGATATATTACTCTTACCCAAGTTGCAAATCATAGTTTCACAATTCGAATGACAATTCATCTCTTTAATCAGATTACTTTTTAAACTAGAACTGAACAAAATTAGTTCCAGGTACACCTCTTTTCGTTTCCTGACTCTGGTAAATGCAATTCTTAATTCCTTTTGGAGTGGGCTAGAGTCTTAGTTGGTCTTCAGTCTTGCTTGTGCAGTGAAGATTAGGTTTCTCACCTTTGAGCATGTGCTTTACTGCGAAAAGCTGATAGAGTTTTAGGTCCCTTTTTAATCAAAAGCCACACCCTGTATTAGTAAACATTGTTGGCTATCCATCTTTGGTCTATTTTAACAGCGATGGCATGCTTGATAGTTGATACCATATTGACTGTCACATAATGATTTTGATATTTTTATTTGGAATGAGAGTCTGTTAGTCAATACCTTGCTCTACCATTCAACTCAATATTACAGGCCCTGCAGTGTAGCTTTTGATGTGTCTTCTGTGAACCTCTATTTGTAGTTGTATGAACATATCTCATTAACATGATATATAGGGTCTGATTGTGGTGAACTTGAACAGGGTGCCAACTGATGAGACAGACACACCTGAAAGTAACTTACTGTTGGCAAAAGGGGATTACTTTTTAGAGGCAACAACAGCAGATACCCTCATTACTGGGGATGTAACCTGCCTTTTCAATCAATATTAAAATCAACACTCAGACGTGTGCGGTACAGTATCGAAATATTCCTGTCACTTGGAGTCCCACTTAGTCTCATAAATTAATCTGCAAATACAGAGACTTGGTTCCTAAACTCTATGCTTCTTTTCTAATACATCATTATTATGTTTCAAATCTTCCATTCTCATTTAACATTTTCCATACGCCAAGTGCAGACAATTCCTACGCGGTCAATAACATCATTGGAGCAGCCATGAATGGTCTAAGTTTGTTATGAACACACTCACACGATTGCTGAACTTGTTTGTTTTTAAGTGGTAGTTTGTGTTGAAAATTAGATTTTCTAATCCTTCTTTATTAGTTTTGTTTAATCCCCACTCTAATCACGTTGATGTCTCTAACTACATAGACCAAGTCCTCTTTTTCATATTATAGTTATATACTGTTGTCCATGCTATAAATAATCATATCCCTTTTCATGTACCAAACAATGAAGGGTAAGAAGAAAATTTGATCAATCTCTGAAGAAACACATACACAGAAAGCACTGAACATCCCTCTCTCATGGCATCATCAGCTGAGAATCCTCCTATGGCGCCGACTTTATGTGGTGCCACAGCAGCACCACCACCAACGCCATCAACGCAACCAAACTGTATCTCCACCTTTGATGCCGCGGACGCTCTCTCTCGTTTACTCCATCGTCTCCCACCCACTCTTTCTCTCCCTTCTCGTCTTGCCCCTCCTACCACCTCGCCACCTTCTGTGGCGTTCTCGCAAGACAATCCAAACTTCCTCAACTCCATCCTTTCTCCTTCTTCCACCTCTTCCCAACTTGGTTTCTTTCAACTCACCAACCACAGTATACCTTCTAAACTTGCTGCATCTGCTGAGCTGGAAGCGCTCTCTCTTTTGAACCTTCCGACTAATGAAAAACATCAAATTTTCTCCCATATATGGCCTTTAAGCTTTGATTACAATGACGATGGCGAGGAAGAATGTGAAGATGGAAATGGGGAATCGTTCTGTTTGGACACGTCTTGCACTACTGAGTCAACTCAGTCATTATCATCCTTGAAAGAGTTCTCTCATTCTTTAGAGAAACTTGGTTTGGAGGCTATCAAAGCTCTATCGCATGCTGTCGGTTTTGTGAACCCATTGAGACAAGTTGGTGCTGCAAGCAAAAGGTTTAGTTCGTTAATGTGGATATCCGAGGGTGTGCTAGGTAATAAGCCTGGTTTTTCCGGTCGATTTTATCCTTATATAATAGCTCTCCAGTACCAAATAAGGTGCCGCAAGTATTCACTGCTGGCTGACTCGGGTTGGGTTTCTGTATCGCCTCAAGTTGATTCAGTCCTGGTCACTGTTGGAGATATTGCTCAGGTGAGTTCACGTTTTCTGTCAAAAATACATACAAGATGTAATTGGGTTCGTAAAACTTTTTGTGGGGTATCTTGATGACTTAATTGTACGTGTAATTTAGGTATGGAGTAACGGGAAGTTGAAGAAGGTTAGAGGAAGACCAACGGCGGTTTCAGTGGAGGGAGAGTCAACTCGGTGCATATCCATGTCTCTTCTGCTTACTCTTCCTGCGGACAGCACTGTCTCTACGAACTTCCTTCATCCTGCACCATCATTGGTTCCCAATGCCACTGATACTAATGACGCCACGGGCGAGGTGCGTAGCAGAATTGATTGCAAGTCAGATCACAAGGATGAACAAGATATTATTAGGTGCAACAGTGAAATGATCACTATCGATAACAGTAATAGTAGCAGCAGCAAGAGGATTGTTGAAGATAAAAAACTATTTAGGTCGTTTCACTTCGAAGATTATGCTTGGAGAGTTTATCATGAAAGGCTTCCGTTCAAGGATCCACTCGACAGATACCGTCTCTTTGATGATTGAGTTTAAAGTTGTCATGGTGTGGTGATATAAAACCGATGTAATGCTGAAGTGGGAGAAGTCGTAGTATTAAGGATTGTCAAGTTACTAGAAGTATAGTTCAAGTTACTAGAAGTATAGTTCGATTGGTTTTCTTTTCTTCGTGTAATTTTCTTGTCTATTCTATTCTATATCTCCAAAATATAAAAAGAAGATGTCTATGTTCCAGACAAATCCGACATTCTAAAATAAATTAGAGACTGCCATGATCCTCCGATCCATAAATTTATTTTTGGGATAAAATCGAGCGTTTATTATATCACATATCAAGACAGAAAGACTTATATCACATATCAAGACAGAAAGACGACATACTTGAGGAATCCATTTCTAATAACATTTAATATAGTCTCTAATAAGGTTTAATGTTGTTTTTGTGGGTCTAATTCACTGAAAAATGGATTTTTTTAAGGGTTTAGCACACCAAATTTATGTTCGGCCCAACCACTTTATCAAAAACAGTTCAGCTAATGCAATGAGCATCCATTATCAGTTGAACTTTATAATTGTAAGTTGGCGTCAAGGAACAAGTTTAAGTTCCGTTGTCTTTTATTTTGATAACGATTAAGCCTTTATCTTTGAAAACAAAGCTCAGGATCCTCCATTTAATTTAATTCAGGTCTGAGATTCAACGCATGAACCAACTGATATACGCTTTTTAAGCTTGCAAAACATGAAGTTTCCCTACTTATTTATTTTCTTCTTTATTTCTATTTCCTTTTTATTCCTTTCCATCATTCCATTAGTCCCATAGGTTTAATCCTGTAGAATCCGACTCATTTTCTCATCGAGCGAAGAGTACGGAAGAAATCAGATTCCTTAACTGCCGCAGTTTCTACTCCTGCTAATAGTTTAGCATATTCTTTGTTGCTACTATGGGGTCATGAAGCACAAGGGGATTTTATTCGTTGGTGTCAATTGGGTGGTCTATGGGCTTTTGGTTCTCAATAACCAGCCGAATATTTCTAACATTATTATGTATGGACACGGTGAATTATTCGGCTAACTATATATCAGCCGAACCTTATAGTTAAATTTCCTGAAAACACAAGTGTCAAGGTTCAACTGATGATTATAATATCAAATCAGACGAACCATATAGTTGATTTTCTCGAAAAAGTTGAACTTCGTTTGGCTGATAATCTTAGTATTGAATCAGCCGAACCTTAGAAAAATAAGGGTTCGGCTTTGGAATTGAATATCGAATAAGCTGAACCTCTAAATAATATTTCTTTGTGGTCATCTAACCACTACACCAGATTTGACCTTTAGCAACATACTATTGCTATTGCTGAATGGGGTTGCAACGTGCGTATGCCGTTGTTAAACACTCTATTATAGATTTTAGCAATGGCATTATCTCAGTTACTAATCTCGGTCAACAACGACTAATATTTTATTCACAACATGTATATATGGTTGCTAATTTTTTAGTCTATTGCTAATTACACGGATATCCCTGCCTGAACTAGATATCATTAGTTCTGGTTCTAATTTATTGGTCCTGGTTCTAATTTGGCAACAAATTATTGGTGCTGCTAATATTTTACAATGAAAAAAAAGGTCAAGTCTTAATTGACCCATTCAAAATTGATTTCCCCTAATTTGTTTCCCTGCATTTACCCAGTTCCCCTGTATTACCCATATTTATCCTATTCTTCTGATTCAATCATATTTAACATACCCACATATACAAATTAACTACAATGTCTTATAATGAACATACAAAATACACTACGTTGAGATTCATCTATGGATTTTATCCAAAAAAAATGATTCTTTAATTAATGAAAACTTAAAGTATTCACAATAGGAGATAGAAATGTATACAAGTATCACAACTAACTTACTGAGATGAAGAAGTCAATGCAATTTTCATAATTGACATACAATATTCTATGTTGAGGTTCATAAATGGATGAGTGGACTAATTTATATGAACTCAAAGTATCATAATAATTATACAGAGGTTTATATGTATCACAACTTACTGATATGATGAAGACGACAAAATTTCCACCATGATTCAACCAATATGATTCCACCAGAACCCTAAATACCTGCATAAGCACCAATTCGAAGTTTCGGTTTTGTGGTCTCGAAAAGAGAAGTTCAAACATGGTAATATAAGTTTAATTGCATCTGTTGTATATAATGAGTAAGTATCGATTGTATGTACAAAAACATATAAGACGACATCAATTAAGGAAACGATTGAATTTTTTTAATTTTGCAATTCAAACAAGGTTCAAAAGCATATTCTAACCAAAATTTTATGAGTTATAGTAAGAAAAACATAAAGCTACAAACTATGGTACCAAAACCTATTGCATAATAGAGGTAAGATAAACAAACAAGTAAGAAAGGTGTATCTATCAAAGAATTAAAACAGTATAATGTAAAGCAAACGTATATGTCTACCTAAATTTTGTTGTTTGCAAAGAGTTCCTCAAACATAGATCTATCTTTATCATTCAATCAGATCCTAAACTATAGAGTGTGCCTCAAGTTCTTACCAGTGACCTGAATAAGTACCAACTTCAACACTTCCTCAGTTATATTTAGAAATCATATAAGATGGTTATCTGAAGATGCAAACTATATTTACATATACCTAGTCATTAAAACTTACATACAACATTGAAGGTGTCTAAGTAAATAAATACAATTCGATACTAATGCAATATAACCACCTGAATGGGGTCCAGCGCAGTAAGCCTTATATGACAACGAGATAAATAGCTTCTTAGGAAAATAAGAACGTATATAAGCACATGTTGGTTTACTCATGTTATTCATTCTAGAGAAATATGACTTCCATAAATATCCATGTTCATAAAAACATGTGATCTCTTTTAAGCAATATTAATTCTGAACTCTATTATTAGGGGCGCACAACTGCTGCGGATTAATGTATCGCAAATAGGGACATGAGGTGACTCAATAGCTGTCAAGTGCCCAAATTAGCTCCTTTAATAACTACCCTAAATCTAATACAAAAAACAAAAAAATATTCTAAATCTAATTTACTTTTCCTCCTCCTCAGCCATAACTTCTTCATCTTCTCCATTGCATTTTCTCCATTTTTACTTATCACACAACGATTAATCGCCGATGCTAAACTATATTAGCCAGTCATGACTCATTTAAAGTAGGAATCAAAAACCCACTTTTTTGCTATCAGTTTTATTGTATAATTATGGTACATTTGTTAAAATTAGGGTTCAAAATTTTATTTTCAAAACTAACTACTGCTAGAAAATGTTGATTTTCTAAATGTAAATACAGACTCACAGTTAGGAAATGATGAACTCCCAACCCTAGTTGAGAATTATTTCCTTTTATGGCTGGGAAGTTATGGACTCCCTACTATAGTATGTATTTACAGCTAGGTCGATGCTTGAAAAAACTAACTGTAAAATAACATTATCCAATGA
The DNA here is from genome assembly GCA_023531435.1 of Papaver californicum. Lineage (NCBI taxonomy): Eukaryota > Viridiplantae > Streptophyta > Magnoliopsida > Ranunculales > Papaveraceae > Papaver > Papaver californicum. The sequence continues at coordinate 6,734,825 of JAJJMC010007730.1, forward strand.
TAAATAGTATTTTCTAACTATAAATGATTCTGAGTTTCACTTAAATATTTTTATCTTTCTCACGGTTAGGTCAGGGCTATGAAAATTCAGCCGTAACATTTTTGACCCAGCGGTAGCCTTATTTTCTCAGCAGTAAACAATCAAACATATAATGAACTCAAACGTTCTCTTCCAGCTAGTGATTGTCTCACTGCTTTTTTCCGTTTCCCACATACCCCGCTCCTCTTGAATTTATAAACCTATTAAAATTTAATCAAACACCAGCATCAATCAATTCCATTAAAATTAATAATAAAAAAAACATATCTTAAGACTTACTGAGCCATACCAGTAAAAAAAGATGTGAAAAGAAACATATGAGATAGAAGATCAACTGGTAATCCTTGATTTCCGCTTCTTCTTCCATCAACATCGTATTCATCTCTTCTTTATATTTCTGAGGGATTCTCTCTACCTTGAGAGATTGATTATGATGATCAGAACAACAAACAAGTCAGCAGCTTATAGCTTAGACTTCGGACATTGTGAATAAAGTTATGTGAGGAAATATAATTTGTGTCGCATATTTTGCGGCCGTAATTAGAATTTCCTAATCGCAACTGACTCCTACGATTGGTTTCAGTACCAAATCCAACCGTAGAAGAAACAATTATTTTATTTCACGGCTGGGTTTACGACCAAAGCTAACTGTAAATTTCTTTTACGGTTGGTTCGATGTTTACAGATCTAATCGTATACACTTATTTACGACTGAATTATATATATTAACCAGCGGTAATTATATTTTACGGTTGGATGTTTATTTATTTTTCAGTCGTAGGTTTAATTTAATTTTAATTTTTAAATTATATTTTTAAACTGTATTATTAACTTAATCAATTATTAATCTTAATTAATTTAATTAATTAATTTTATTTAGAACTAATTAATTAAGGTCATTCTAGCTATTATTATAATTAGTAGGATAAAGGGTTTTTAGATTTGTTTTTTGATGATCCTATTTATCATCTTGTAACCCCTCGTAAGCAAAAATGTGTAGCCCAATAATAGGGTTCTTAATTATCTCTTCGGCAGTTCGGCTACAGAAGGGGAATAAAAGTGAAACCTGAATGTTGAGACTAACAAAAAGAAGGACACTCCTAAAAATTGTAATTGCAAGTTGATCCTATAGGTTAGACAGATTTAACCTCATATAAGTTAAGATGTTGAATGGAAAAACAAATAAAACTTACACAGTTTTCGACCCAGCCTCCAACAGCCTAATAGTACGATTAAACGTTCCTCGCAAATGACTACAAAAACAGTTAATTTGGAAAGAAGCAATAGAAAGTTAGTGGAAGAAGACTAACCTGGTTACGTATCCAGATTTGCTTTGTAATCATTTTTCCTTCCAACCACAATATGTTTGGATTCAACAACACAAAGATTCAAGTTAATTCTACTGGGCCTTACAATAAACCTATTCAACTCTAAAATATACTATCCAATGAAGATATCCTCCAAGCATCACCATCGTCAAGCTGTTTCTTTCTGTTGATCATTCAATGATTGTATATCCTCCATAGATGCCATCAGAAAGCTCTTACTATATAACTTCAGACTCTCTATGAAAAGCCACAAACCAATTAGCAAGCTAATAAAATTATCCCGAAACAATACTTAGGGCTAACTTCATATTACAGCATCACAACATCAACTAGCATTAACACTAACAATTGAAATTCTAGTTTTCACTTTTTGGTGAAATTCTAGTTTGGTAATTACAAATTAAAACCATTAGAAATCATAAACCTAATCTATTAACTAATAACTAAACTAAAAAAGGATAATTTAGTTATTAAAAAGATACATGGATGAGGGGTTCTTAAAATTACTTCAAATTATATCTATTTTATTTTATCCAACATCCCTTAAATATAGGTTCATGAAAAAGATTTCAAGGGTTATATAACTAATTAATTTCAACTTTTCAAAAGCTATATTATCTTAGTTCATATAGCATTTTTCTTTATTTGTTTCCTTCTTTCTATTTCTCAGATTGAGTTCAAATTTGTCCTAAGAAACCGGGGTGCACATTTTGGATTGCCTTATTCATCAACATATTTTAAAAAACAACTTATCTTTTTTATTTTACTGTTGTATTATTTTATTATTTTTATTCTTCTTATAAAATATAACTGACTCATAATTTTTCTTTCGTATTTTCCCTTCCAAATTTCAATCGTAATTTTCAGCCTTTCTATTTATGTTTTTATCAAAATCAAACTCTTTTCTTATAAGGATCCACAAGTAGATCAATGGCTATTAACTAGTCAAATAAAACTTACATCACGTAATGATTTAATTGATTAAATTTAAATATTAATTTATATTAATTAATAAAATAATTATTATGATAAATCAATAGTACCATTAGAAGATATCGATAATTTATATAAAACAAACTATTTAAATGCATCAATCGAATATCGTACGAAGAAGATACGACATTCGGGAGTTTAGGTGTTGAAGTATAACTAAAGCCAACCTGGATTGACTTTTACCTTGACTGGACCTTGACCTTGACGCGGACCTTTCACTAGCAAAACAGTTAGCCTTTAGTAATCAGGTGAAGGTAGTGTTATTAATGTGTATAAAAAAGGTCTATTTAAATTAAGTATCAAATATAAACAATTTGATGGGAAGTTATCTACTCTTTTGGTTGAAATAGTGATGTTGCGTGGGGGTTTCATCTTGAATTTTAAATTAGAAAGGGAAGTACGAGGTTGATTAAGAGATATGCTTATGAGTTTAAACGGAATTTTTGGACGAGTAGATAATTATTGTGAAAAATTAAAAAACACCAAGTTATAGAAAAATTATTATAATTAGAAGCGTTAGTAATTTTACTTAAAAATTAATTATAATATTGTGTTATATATACTGAATGAGCCTATGGGATATATTTTTGGAGGATTTGTTAACAGTTAGTCTTTATTAACAACGATCAATTCTTAGGATGATCAAGTGGACTGACGAACACGAGATAGATGTGGTTTATCATCAAATGAGAAGACTTATAATCTATTTGTAATCATTAAGTAATTTATTTTTTATTATCATCCGTAAGTATGTTGTGTCTATTTTGATGGGTATGTTGTGTAATATGCGTTATGTGGTTTTTCCAAGAGGAATGTTTGTGATTCCTCACAACTCCTTGCTAAGTTGAGTAAGACAGTAACTTATCCGTTTGAATATTATCTAATAGGGAGGTAATTCATCCATCTCAATATTATTAGTAGACGGTAATTCATTTCTTTCAATATATGTATATACAATATTCATAATAAGGTGATAATTCAGATTTTTCAATATTACTTCAAGGGGCGATAATTTATCCTTTTGAATATTGTGTATACTATTTTATTTGGGGAAATAACGATGTATATTATACTTGATCGCTCATTTATTTGGTCTTGATGCATTTTTCAGAATCATGGTTTATATGTGCATTTCATGTGGATGGTTCTATCAATAAGATTTGAGTTATTTTAACATCGCTTTTTTCATTGAGTAGGGAACGTTTAGGATAATATATTTTTAGTGGTTCTAACTTCCTTTCATAGAAATTGTGGTATGGTATACCGTCTCTCCATGGAGGTAAGGTTAGGATAACATCTCTTTGATAAATGTCATATTTACGATATTGTGTTGAGTGTTGCGTGTAAAGGATATTAATTGCTTTCTTCTATTGTTATATCTTAATTAATTATCTTTTAGAACTGTGAAGCATGTTAGTGATTACTTGAAAGTTATATGTTTTCACTAAACATCATTTTAGGTCATATGCTCACTCGTATCCTATTTCAGTTTCAGTTATTGAATGTGATGATGCTCATAAAGATATTCGTTCTCGTATCTTAAAACTCTAACAAATTTAAAAATGTTTGCGTATCTTTTATTTATTTGAATACTGTAATTTATTATATCCGAGTGCCTGGATTAGATTATTTGATTCATGATTTTTTAGGTAGATAATTTCTCTAAATAGATGATTCAATTTTTGATACTTCATAGTATAAATGGTTATTTAGTATCGAATTGGGTGATTTAGTTAGGATGTCACACTTTTATTCTTTTATATCTCCTTTATCTATGTATTTTATATTAAATGAATCTACTATATATTCATTCTTCAATCACAAAAAAAATAGAGAGACACAAAACCCTTGTCGCTAAATTAACACTTATCGTAACAATTCACAATGCTAGTTGATTGTTTATCAATGATTCGATAAAAACCTTAAATTTAATCGTCGTAATTTTTATCACAATTTTCATGAACCTCGATATGTATCAAGATTTTGAAAAAAAAAATTATTTTTTTTTCTTGAGAAATCAAGGGGTTTATACAGGTGTTTTGAATCAAAAATGTAAAGAAACGAATCTCAGAATATTTCGTGATTAAGAATCTAGCTTTAGATCATCTTAGATAGTTGTTGAATGTGATTGATTGTTAATTAAACAAGAAAATGAAGAATACAAATCAAGAACAAGATTTCTTGATTCTGTTCCTTAAGAGAGAATTGGAGAACTCTCTTTGATTAATTGAAAAAAATGTTCGACTTAACTTCTCACAGAACTTACACTTTCCTTTTTGCATCACAATCAAAAACTCCCTAACACTGACTAACGTACATTTTGACCATCTCACAAAGGCTAATATACACAGGACAGAATACTCTGGATAGGCTAACATGCAAATAGTGTAAACAAAGTGAAAGCTTTATTTACATACTATTAGCCCCCTTCAAACTGAATGTGGCAGGCAGAGGATGCACACACAGTTTATTCTTCAACAGAGCAAATCTTTGACCAGAAAAGCCTTTTGTAAAGATGTAATCTTCTTGATCAATAGTGGAATCTTTAATGTATTGGATTGAATCAGTTCTCTAACAAAATTATAGTATACTGATAGGTGCTTCATCCTGGTATGAAAAACTGGATTGGAAGAATAAGAAATAGCACTGATGTTGTCATACAAGATGGAAGGAGGAGAGGGTAGAAAGATACGCATCTCAGTCAATAACTTGCAAACCCAAAACACCTTTACAACTGAGTTTACCAGGCTTCAAAATTCTACTTCAGTAGAAGATCTAGCAACAATTGTTTGTTGTTTGCTAGACCATGATATGGGATTAAAGACAAAAAGTATGCAATAGCTCCAGTGCTTCTTCTAGTAACAAGATCCCCTGCCCAATCAACATCACTATAACCATGCACTGCAGTTAAGCCCTTTTTAAAGAGTATGCCAAAATCAATAGTCCCCTTAATGTACCTTAAAATTCTTTTTGCTGCAATCAAGTGAGTAGATGTAGGCTGGTGCATGTGTTGATAGACCTGGTTAACTGCATAAGAAATCTCTAGTCTGGACCAAGTGAGATACTGCAAGGCACCAACTAGGGATCTGTAAGAAGTTGGGTTAGACCGTGGTTTACCAGTGGAACGTTGTAACTTGAAATGAGCAGGAACTGGAGAGGAGAAAGGCATACCACCAGTCATAGCATGATTCTCTAACAGATCTAGTGCATATTTAGTATGTGAAAGAAAAGACAGGTGGAGTTTCTTTTGATTTCAAGACCAAGAAAGTAATGCAAAGATCCAAGATTCTTCACAGGAAAATGCCCCTGTAGTTGTAGGATCAACTCGAAGCAATAACAAGAGGAGCTGCCTGTAATCAAGATGTCATCCACATACACTAGAATGAAGGTTATTCTGGAACCAATCTTCTGAATAAACAAAAAAGCATCAACTAAAGAAATAGTGAAACTATAGGAAACTAAAACTTGTTTGCAACTTAGCATAACATGCTCTTGGGGATTGTTTTAAGCCATACAAGGACTTGTGAAGCTTGCACACATGAGTTTGGTTGTCTGGATCAACAAAACCAGGTGGCTGAGATATATAAATATCCTCAAAAATGTCACCATGAAGAAAGGCATTACTGACATCAAGTTGAACAATGGACAAATCATAGTTGACTACAATTGAAAGTAAAATTCTAATTTTGGTAGATTTAGCCACAGGGCTGAATGTTTCAGAATAATCTAACCTTTCTTGCAGATGAAAACCTTTAGAAACAAGCCTAGCTCTATATCTGGCTATAGAACCATCTGGATTATATTTGAGTCTGAATACCCATTTACAACCTACAAGGTTTGTAGAAGGATGAAAGGGTACCTTAGACCATGTCTGAGCATCCTGAAGAACATTGTATTCATCCACCAGTGCCTATCTCCACATGGGGTGTGTATTAGATTGACTAAAGAAGGTGGGAGTTAGTGGAGGAATTTGAGCAGTAATAGCAGCAGAGAAGGAGTATCTGCTTGAATTTTCCTTTGGTTTGTAAATGCAAGATTTGCCTCTTGTTTGCATAGAATGAGTATTGGAAATCCTAGAAGAAAAGTGATTTGATAAAATAGCAGTTGAGGTGGAATTTGATGAATATGGGATTGGTGAAGCAGAATCAATAACATTTGAAGTATTTACAACTGTAGTGAAATGTGAAGTAGGATCTGGGGAGGCAGAAGTAGTTGTTATAAAAATGGGTAATGGGGTTGAATGTGTCTTGAGAGGAAACACAAATTCTCTAAAAATAACATGCCTTGAGATATAAATCCTGCCAGTGATTGGATCCAGACATTTATAACCTTTCTGAGATGAACATTAACCAATAAAGACACAAAAAATGCTTCTTGGTACCAATTTGTGAGCTGCATAAGGCCTTAGCCAAGGAAAACATAAGGAACCAAAATATCTCAAGAAGTAATAATCAGGTGAGTGATGAAAAAGAACCTCAAATGGAGTCTTATAGCCAATGGATTTAATTGGCAATCTGTTGATAGTATAGTTAGCAGTGACAAAGGCATCTACCCAAAAGGCATCATTGAGATCAAGCTGTATCAGAAAGGTTCCTCCAATATCAACTAGGTGACTATGCTTGGATTCTACTACACCATTTTTTTCAGGTGTGTGGGGACAAGAGAGCTCATGTTTTATACCATGGAGAGCTAGATAAGAAGTTAACTGGTGATATAGAAACTCACCTCCACCATCTGTTCTTATTGTCTTAATACAGAATTGCAGTTTTTTTCTCAATGTACACTTTGAACTCAAAGAAAATTTTCTTGAAATCAGATTTGTCATACAAAGGAAAAATCCAGCAAAACTTGGAGAAATCATCTATTATTGCAACATAGTATTTATAACCAGACAAAGAGATTACAGGACTTGGACCCCATAAGTCTATGTGTAGTAATTCTAAGGGAGTAGAACTGGAATTGGTGGACATATGAAATGGTAATTTGTGTGATCTTCCTAAAGAACAAGAAGTACAGAAAACAAGACTATTAGCTACTGAGGGTAAGATATATGTTTTGAGATACATTGCATGGTTTTGAATAAGGGATGAGCTAATCTTTTGTGCCATACTTCAGAAGGTATATATGTTGTTACAGAAGAATGAGATGTGTGTGGTGATTGATGCATAAAATAAAAAAGATAAAGTGCATTACTGTGAGGGCCTTACAAAAGAGTCTTCCCAGTTGACAAGTTCTTCACAGAAAAGCCAGATGAAGTAAATGTTATAGAACAATTGTTGTCTGAGGTGAACTTGTGAACAAAAAGTAAATTTTAAGCAACATTTGGTACCAAAAGGACATTGTTCAAGGTAAAAAGATGATTTGGTGTGGATTTTAAAGAATAACCAGAGTGAGTAATGGACATACCTTCACAATTTGCAGCTTGTATTTTATCAAGACCTTCATAAGTTGTGCAAGCTTGCAATTCAGACTTGTTGGGAGTGATATGACTGGTTGCACCATTATCAGCATACCAAGGATTTTCTCCCATGATATTTGCAGAGGCCAACATAGCAAACAGATGAGTTGGAGTGTTTACATTATGATAAGTAAAATTGAGTCTGTTTTTACATTCCAAAGCACTATGACCAAGTTTGCCACAAATTTGACAGACTAGAGAGGATGTTGTAGAGTTTTGAGAATCCATAATAGGTTTTGGTAAAGAAGTAAAAGGTTTATATCCAGAACCTCTGTTTGTTGAGTATGTGTTTCTTCTGCCAAATTGAAAGTTGCCAGATCTATTGGGATGAGAGGTATTCCTTCTATTGTATGAATCTGAATAACCTCTAAATGTGGAATTAGGATCTCTAAAAGGTGTTCTTGCTGAAATAAAATGTGCAGTAAAGGCTTGAGTTGTAGAATGAGTAATGAGATCAGTGTTTCTTTGACTAATTACTACTTCTTCACTAAGTAGATTATTGTGAAGTTCAATGCAACAAATGAGTGGGTATCTATGCCTCACTGAAGTCGCAAAAGGAATGTAATCAGAGTTTAAAACAGATAATATAACAACTACTAATTCCTTATCTGAAACAAGTTCACCAGCTGCAGCAAGTTGATCTAACAAAGATTTAATTTCATCAGTTAGAGAAAAATGGATTTGTTACCTTGTTTGATAGCTAGAAGCTTTGTGCGTAATTCAATTGAGTGAGTGGAAGAGGAGCGAGCAAACCTTTCTTCAATATTAGTCCAGAGATGATGTGAAGTTGGTGCAGCAACAAAGTAAGCAATTACTGAGTCTAATATGGTGCTATTGATCCATATAGTGATGGTAGAATCCTCATCAATCCAGTCTAATTAGAGAGGGTTTTCAACACCATTAGTTTGATTTCTTGGATTTGTATATTGATCTGGACAGGGATAAGTGCCATCAAGATACTTCATAATCTTGAATTTTCTTATGAAAAGAAGCATAAGATTCTTCCAAGTGAGAAAGTTATCATCTTTGAGTTTGAGAGAAATGAAGTTTGTTAACTGATTTAAAGGAACCCTTGCTATTGAATTTGAAGTTGGATTCTCCATTGTAGAGGAAAATTCACGAATCATGTAAAAAAATTTAAATCTGATTTGAGATTGAAAAACAGGTAGAAATTAAAGTTCCTATGGCTTTGATACCATGATTGATTGTTGATTAAACAAGAAAATGAAGAATAAAGATTAAGAATAAGATTTTTTGATTCTGTTCTTTAAGAGAGAGTTGAAAAACTCTCTTTGGTTAATTGAAAAAAAAATTCGACTTAACTTCTCACAGAACTTACACTTTCCTTTTTATATCACAATCAAAAACTCTCTAACATTGACTAACGTACATATATATATATATATAGCATTAACTATTAACGTGCACTTTAACTAGCTCACATAGAATAATATACAGGACATAATACTCTGGATAGACTAACATGTATAGAGTGTAACCAAGTGTAAGCTTGATTTACATACTATTAGAATGGAACTTTAATTATCATCAGTTTTGAATATTTACAGTAACATTTATGTGCGATTGTCTAGTTTTATGGTTTGATTATCATCACAATCATTACTCATGTTCAGAACTTTAATATGTTAAGTGTTACCTGATTAAAATGGTTATTACAAATTGATTCTATATCACCACCAATAATCAACAATATTCTTTGAGCTGATCCAAATAACCAATAGTAGATTCCGGGCTAATGATCTCACCTGAAATCAATTTTCAGCTCATCTGTTAAAATATATTCACAATTTTTTTTATTAGCAAAAATCAGTCGGATCTTATTGATTAAAATAACGAAATAAAAAGATGAAATAGATTATAACAAACTCATACGAATTGGCATTTTATAAAACACAATTTAATAAAAATAAAATAAAAAAATCATACTAACTCTATCCGATTTGGAGGGAAAAATGTGCACTCAATCAAACATGACAAACAAACTAGTACCAGAATTTAATGTTTTCTCATCAAAATCCGGGATGGGATTTAAAGAATTTTCCACCTAGTCATGCTTACGCAGGGGTTATACCCCACCAGCAAACCGAGCAACTACCCTACCTTCTTGTCTGTTTTGGGCTTTTGTTTAGCAATTCATGGACCCTGTATTTGTCAGTTATTACCACATAACAACAGTAACCCAGTGAGATCTAGATAACCCCCTTGAATTGCGTGCCCTGCAGAATCTAGGATCCAACGGCCAACACTCACTGTGTATCTGAAATCCCACTAGTGGACAGATTTTAGTAACCCTTCCCGCATTCGCATCGGCCGGTATCGGTCTAAAGTTATACGGCACAGTTGCACCTATCTCTCTACAGACCACATAAATATTCAGCCGTATCTTCAGTTCGAGGATAGTAATGTGAGAATAACACCAAACTTTTTACTAGTAAATTTCTTTATTCTAATAAAAATGGATTAAAATAAGAAAATAATAATAATATTTTTATTAAAACGAAGGTAATATTAATATATATAATTAATACACGGTGATTAGAGATAAATACGCGATTGATTTCGTAATTATCATGTAATCAATATTTTTGTAGTGTATTCGGCCACCACAAAATCATACAGTATTTGAATAAACTTCATCACCATAACTGAAAATCCAACGGTTGTCATGCATCCATACAATATCCCAAACTGCACTACATTAATATAGGCCCAACCACCTCGTGAATATTCTTCTCATGAGGAGAAGTTCCAAAGTCACACTTCTCTATAACTCTTTTTCTGTATTTTAAATTAAAAATCAGCAATTTCACTGGAATCCCTAAAACAAAACCAGACCTCCTCTCTCTCAATCCCTGTGGAGCCATGACTGTTTCATCATCATCATCCAAGAAGCAAGGTTTGTTAATTCTCTCTCACTTCCAGCTACAAAATTCATAAATATAAAAATTTGTACTTTTGTCTAATTCCAATTCATTTGAATTTACATGTCTAGGTGTTGGATTACCAGCACTAGATGTCTCTCTTGCATTTCCACAGGCAACTGCAGCATCAGTCTTTCCTCCAACTGGTACGAGTTTTATCTTTTAATCATGCATATGATGATATCTATAAAACTTAATTCAATTGTTATTATAATTCTATGTATTTTGTAATTATTTTTTTTGTAGCTTGGGACTATTATTTATCCGATGATCTGTTGACTCCTGAGGAACAAGCTCTCAGGAGAAGGATCAGATATGTTATGGAAACAGAAATTGCTCCTGTTATGACCGAGGTATTCATGTTTTTGCACTTCAATACCAACTGATTTGTTGGACTTAACATTTGGTTTGTGCTATTGATCAAGTTAGTTCCGTTTTTCTACCTACGTTGTATATGAAATTTATGGATAAATGTGTTTGTTTCTTTCAGTATTGGGAGAAAGCGGAGTTCCCATATCATCTTATTCCAAAGCTTGCTACATTGAAAGTAGCAGGTAGTAGCATTAAGGTAATAGCATTATATAGTGTCTCATGTCTATTTTGAGGTGGAATATACTAATTGTTTGTGGTTATTATGAAGGGTTATGGGTGTCCAGGACTCTCCATTACAGCAAGTGCTATTGCAACTGCAGAAATCGCTAGAGTTGATGCGAGCTGTTCTACTTTTATTTTGGTGCATTCTTCTTTGGCGATGCTCACGATTGGTAATATCTACGTATTTGGTTGTTTAGTTTATTTGTAACATGCTTATCGTTGGGGGTTATTGGATAATCGGGAAGACCGGCTCCTGCTAGATGTGTTACAAGTCTAATGACTTTTTATTCCTTGTTCAAATGTAATAGGTTTGTTAGGGTCGGAGGAACAAAAGGAGAAGTATTTACCCTCTATGGCTGATTTACGCCTCATTGGCTGCTGGGTAAGGTGGATTGCTTGGATATACTTTAGAATATAAATTATAAAAAAAAATTCTTGTCTTTTTGATGATACAAAACATTTATATGCTCCATAGGGTTTGACAGAACCAGATAATGGAAGTGATGCAAGTGCTTTAAAAACGACGGCAACAAAGGTAATATCTGTAATCCTTTACTATTTTTATGTAGTTTTCATATACCTATCACCTCAAAGTTTCTTACAATTGCAATTTTCAATATCTATCGTGACAATGTGATTGACGGTTACAGGTAGCTGGAGGTTGGTTACTCCATGGACAAAAACGATGGATAGGAAATAGTACTTTCGCAGATGTGTTGGTTATTTTTGCGAAGAACACAACTACGAAGCAAGTAAATGCGTAAGTGTATTAGCATAATTCTTCCACGCTTACAGTTTCACAGTTGAAAAACTATAGTGCTACTCGTGCTTTTCATATAGGCAGCTAGAGAAACTTGATGTTAATAGGATCCAGAAACTATGGTTCCCACACTTTTTTAGTGATTTGATTGCGGAAACAGACAGTGAAGATTCTTAGTTTTGCACCTATGACGTTATGCACCCTTCCTTGTATACCTCAGGGAAACACCTTTGCTATATTTGGGACTGGATTTGTAATCAGAGCATATAACAATTGATTATCACCTGAATTTCTGTCAGAATTTTATTCTTTTGTGTGTTGAGTTCAGGGGTATCTAGTGGTAGGGTGTTCTGCTGTAGGATAATCTGTAACTTCACCCTGTCTACTGCTTTCAGGTATATCCTTAAAAAAGGATCCCCTGGCCTGTCGGCTACTAAAATAGAAAACAAAATTGGTTTGAGGATGGTTCAAAACGGGGATATTCTAATGAAGGATGTCTTTGTCCCTGACGAAGACAGGTTACCTGGTGTCAATTCTTTCCAGGATACAAACAAGGTAATGTGCAAGTGCTTGGCCTTGAATTGGAGCATCTAAAATCATGTTTACTTGCAAGTCAGTGATTCAAGATTATCTAGAGATAGACACGTTTATACTATACCACTTACTTGTAACAGGTCCTTGCTGCTTCACGTGTTATGGTTGCTTGGCAACCAATTGGCATATGTATGGGTGTCTATGACATGTGCCTCAGGTAATGCAAGATATCCTATGCCTTTTCCTAGTATGCTTTATCATGGCATTTCTGTGTTCTGAAACTTTAAACAAAATATGCAAATTAGATATTTGAAAGAGAGAAAACAGTTTGGAGCACCATTGGCAGCATTGCAACTCAATCAAGAGAAACTTGTTCGTATGTTGGGTAATGTTCAAGCCATGTTTCTTGTTGGCTGGCGCCTATGCAAATTGTATGAGTCAGGAAAGATGACAATTGGTCAAGCCGGCATGGGAAAGGTAAATATGTTATTATGTTGCACTGAAGCCACAAGCAAAATGCGGTACTTACAATTACTCCAGAAACACTCCAAAATGTGGTACTTACAATTTTCTGATGTTTAGGCTTGGATTAGCTTGAGGGCTAGGGAGACTGTTGCCCTTGGGAGAGAGTTACTGGGTGGAAATGGAATTTTGGCTGATTTCTTGGTTGCAAAGGTCTGTTGCTTCTCCCTTGCTTCTGAAGCTCTTTTCTAATTCATTCTTTGGCTTGAAGTGTTGAAGAATCTGTACCTAGTGACTACATTTTTGGGGAACTTTTGCAGGCATTCTGTGATATAGAGCCTATATACACATATGAAGGTACTTACGATATCAACTGTTTGGTAACCGGAAGAGAAATAACTGGTATTGCAAGTATCAAGCCTGTTGTAAAACATAGCCGAATGTAAGAAAACCTCAGAAAGCTCACACGATTTCCCAGGTTGTTGAATTTCCTTTTCCACGGACAAAATTAATAAAGTGTGTTGTATGTCAAGTCTTCTTTGTTTCTAAAGAATAAAAGAATGTACTTTATATTAGTCATGTGTGTTAGAGAATGTGATTAGTATATATTCTAGGAATCAAGCTAGCTCTGAATATATAGATTACTTTAAACAGCAGTACAGACTTCACTTTAGACTTTGTAGTCTTTGTGCATTATAAATTGAACCACCGGGCACAACACTTCAAATGAGATAACATTGGACTTCAATCCTAGCTGAGATAACTCAATTGAAGAACATAAATGCATAATTTGTAAATTAACCAAATGAAAGTTCACACATTTTCACTAATGTACAGTAGTTCCTAAGAAAAAGGAGAATCACAAACCAATGTACATAAAAGTCTTGAAAATACATAAAAGAAACCCAAAAACACAAAGACAGTCTCTAAGTTCTCCGAGTGGTGGCTCTGCTCCTAGTTCTTCTCCTAAGCTCAGCATCTCTCTGATAACCCAATTCTCTAGCCTTAAGTTGAAGTTGAGTGGCAGCAGCTAAGAATGTAAGAGCTTGACCAGGGTTCAAAATCTCCACTACTTTCCTTGCTGTTGTCATCCTTAAAAAATCAGCACTCTCGACTAAAGCTTCCATTGTTTCTCTCAAACTCCTAAGTCCCGTATCAACTTCATCGCGATGATTTCGATCACTTCGTGTACTGTTGTTATTATGCGTTAACCTCGCCATATCAACAATAGGTGGTGCAACAATACTTTCTTGAATCCTAGCCAATTCATGACTGAGTTCTTTCTCAGCTACTCTAGTATCCATCATCAATTCCGTAACTCTCTCCTTTTGATGTTCACTTAGGCTATCCCGAACAGAATTGTTAAGTATTTTGAAAGCTAAACCAGGTTTAAAACCAGCAATCCATAAGAAAGTCCTCTCCAAGGGACTAAACCAAGGTGGTGCAAACACAATGTAAACATCTTGACAAATCACCATGGATTTAGCTTCATAATATTGCTGGTAATGTGATAATACTTGTGAAACCAATGTGTTCACTTCTTCTTGTGGTCTGTTTGCCGATGTGAGAAGTTGATCAAGATAATGTTGTTGTCTAAGTAACCAACCTTGAAAGAAAATTTGAAATGATGACCAATTTGCATTTTCATACCCATCTATTTCTGGTGGTGGTGGTGGCATATTGTGGAGCAAGTTTTTGTGATTTTGATGCGAGTTGTTTTTTTTTCTGTGAAAAGTAACCTTATAAATCATTCCACTACCTCTCTATGCAGGTAACAAACTCTAGCGGGTCATTTGATTATGGGGATTTAGTGTCAAGAAGTGATTAAGTGTTGAAGTTATGTTATGTAACGTGTCAAGAAACAGGACCGACCAATCTTGCATTTGGGAGTGTGTGAAGAAGATTAAGGAAGGGAGGAGAAGTGGTGGTGGTGGGGGTTAGTTTTGCTTAGTTATTAGGTTTTGTTGTGGAGAAAATACAGAGTGACACATGGTTAGAATCTTTAGCTTCTCTATTGTGTGAATGCATGCAGAATTTTTCGTTCTATCTTCCTGTGATTACAAATCAGCTTGACAAGTGGATGTCTAGTGTCAAAACATTTTAAGATTCTGGTACTCAGATTAGTATAAGATGTAGAGTGACAACATCATTAGAATCTTTAACTTCTCTGCTGTGAAATATCTTGTGAGTGAGGACTTTGTCATTCTATGACAAGCGGATGTCAATTCAGTCTTTTTATATTTTATTCTGTTTCTAAAGCGGACCGGGAGCAAAAAAAATATTCCGTTTAACATTTTTGCATTATAAAAATTAATTTTTTTATTCTTAAAAATTAATTTGAAATTATATATCCAAATTAAGTTTTAATGTTTACTTTTAGAAATCAAAAAACAATTTTTTAAATGATATCTAAACATTCTATGAATATTGGCATAGTGACAAACATACCACTATCTTTGGGTAAACCAAATACTGGTTAAGCGAAAAATATACCATCAGATTTAGAAGTCAATCCAACAAATTAAAAATAAAAAATAATTTTACTTTATAATAAGTTAACATTTTTTTGCTTTAAATGTTGTTCTGAAATTGTATTTTCAAAAAAGAAAAAAGAATTTTTTTTCTCTAGCTTTGGCTTTTTAATTTAATTAAATAAAAAACAACTTCTTTAAGTTATCCAAACATACTTTAGGTTTTCCAACTTTTTGTTTGTTTACCTGGCTATCTACGAGAATTATATTGGTCATAATACTAAAAGTTAAAATAAGATTATTATAAAATAAATGTCAAAACCTCTTATCCAATTATTTATGTGAATGCTTAATTTACCCCATGATTAATTAATTCAATTAATAGTTGTTTAATCGTGTT
This sequence comes from Papaver californicum, assembly GCA_023531435.1. Lineage (NCBI taxonomy): Eukaryota > Viridiplantae > Streptophyta > Magnoliopsida > Ranunculales > Papaveraceae > Papaver > Papaver californicum. Next base: position 6,750,806 of record JAJJMC010007730.1, read on the forward strand.
AGTTGTAAAATTAACTAGTGTTAAGTAATTATCAAAATAGGGTGTTGATGATTCTCCTTGAACATTGCTCTCGCTATCTTCCTTATCAGATTCTGTCTCAGAAGAAGAAGAAGTTTCTTTTCTTCGATGCTCCACTTTAGTTGGTTCAATGATGGAGACTGCTTTAGCTTTCCCGCCAAACCCCTACGTTGGTTAGACGCCAAGTTCTTACCGTCCTTTCGACGAGGTCCCAATCTCTCAGGAGAAGCAAGATCATATTTTTTCTTCGGTCTCTTTTCCCCTTTCTTAGCCTTTCTCTTATCCCTAAAGAGTACGACAACATACAAAAATCAACAATCGAATTCAAATGGATTTAGGAACTCTAAGAGTAGAACCTGTCACCATGATACACACAATCAAACGATTCATAGCATTATAAATCTAGAATCGTTCTATGTTGGTTTTCGTATCCAACGATTCTAGGCTAAAAAATCAACAGAAAGACTGAAGTTTTCTTGACAAAAGAATCGTTTGATAGGATTGTCAACAACGAATGATTCTGATTCGCTTTCAGTTTCCTTTTAAATCTTAAATGTTCAATAAGGATGTCCATATCCAACGATTCTGATAAATGTTCAGTTTCTTCTCGACCCAGAATCGTTCGATATGGACATTGCTATCAAACGATTCTGTGTCGATGTTCTCTGGCTTTTCAGGTACATTAGAATCGCTTGACGGCGGCATGGACAACAAATGTTTTAAATGAGAATCGTTCAATGTGGGCATGAACATAAAACGATTCTGGTTTTTACAAAAAACCCATAAAACAAAATTTTCAATTTTTGAGTGTTGGCATGCGATTGAAACCTAATTTAGAGTGATAGGATGATAGAAAAGTACTTGATTCGATTTTGTCTCTTGGTTGTTTATGTTTAATTGCTTGTCGCTTCCACTAGGTTGAGTTGATCCTCCAATGAGATGCTTAATTCGTTTTGGCATTTTCATTATATAGAAAATTAAACGATTAATTTTTTTGAATCGCCGATTGGCACCGATATTTTGGTTTGAATTGGAGATGAAAAATGAAAGAGAGAAGAAGAGAAGAAGAAGAATCGACTGATGAAGTGAAATGAAAAATACATTAGAATAATTAGTTTTAGTAATTGGGTTTACTTTTAGTTTATAACTTTACATTTTTATAAAAGGTAATTTAGTATTCTTACGTAAATTAAAATACCCCTTGTCTATTAATATGAATGGACATAAAACTAGATAGGACTAAAATAATTTTCGTAGGTCCCAATATAACCAGATTTGTTTAGTAATCGTAGCTATCATAATTTTTACTAAATTGGTTATACTGTAGGTATGGTTTCAATCCATAGTGGATGATACTTCCATTTTGGTATTAGATGGTAAGCGCCTAATAAACTTTGTTACGTTAATTTTTACCATAGCGTTGTGATATTGTTGCAGATATTGTAGTTGCAACGTTATATGCGCGACCAAATCATATATTGTACTTCACAATTAAACTAACTAGTCCGTCGTTGTCTTGCCCGGCCCCATCGCACAAGGAGCTCGATCAAAAGAGTTAAAAAAACTGTCCACCCCACGGGGAAGCGCACAAGGGTCCCCTTACAATGACTTGAAAAATTTGTTGATACGATAAGGATGAAATAAAAACCAAAACCTACGTACTGTTCCACGCTAGAGCGCATAACGAGCTTGAATTAATGAGTTGAATGATTAAAAGGAGTGAAAAACCATTAGATTCCATTCTGCGCGCCCACAAGGTGCTCAAAAGTTACTGAAACGTACGTAATACTTAGAGATGAAGTAAAAATCATCAAAGACAGAGTCTTTAAAGCATATTCTAATACAACAATGATATTCTACTCGTTCAACTTTGATTTTATTACATGCATATTTTCACTATAAATGCAACCAAAAACATGTAACTAAAAAACTGTCCATTCCAAGTGCATTTCATGTTTCCAGTTCCACTCTCTTCTCTTAGGAACAAGAAAAGAGAGTGGAACAAAAAAACCACAAAGATGGTTAATTAGGTAAAAAAACCACCTTGATCAACTCATGTCAACACAAAGAAATTTCCAAAACATAACAGAACATGAGTTAGGATCACTAGCGTCTCAAGTCCTCACTCATTACCAACAGTAATACTCCGTCAAAGCGGAAGCAGCTCATCAAGGTGTTTACATAATGTTTGCACCTCCATGGTTCAGCTCATATGAACTTACTGTTGGAGAAAATGAATTTAAAATGAAATTAAAATGAAATTAAAATGATTTAATGGTCTTGGTAGGAATAGATTTTAGGATCATTGGGTCACTGAGATACACTAGCTCATTTTCATTATTTTGTGAATGAAGAACCTTTAGTCCCACATTGGAGAGACTAGAGATGAGTTCTCCCTTTATTACCACGAAAAATGCAACTAAGGGAGGACCCTTAGGGTTTAGAAGTTTTTGTGGTTAAGAATGACTAAGGCAATGGGCTAGTTGGTGCAAACTTGCTTTTCACACACTTATGGTGCTTGCGGAGCTTGTGTGCTGCGGGATTAAGTATGCTTCCGGGTGCGGGCATAGCTTAAGGCTGTGGGAATAGTTGCGGGTGCGAACGTAGCTTAACGCTGTGGGAATGCTTGCGGGTGCGGACGCAACTAAAGCTGCGGGCCAACCAAGACTTACCTTTTTAAACAAAATATATTTCATTAAACCAAAATAAATTTTGTTTTAAATATGGGGGTGTATGACCCGGTGAGAATAAATCTTGTCATAAAAGAAAATATCTTTTGACCGTTATTTTACCGTTTTTTAATTAATTTTCACACTTAATTTTGGAATTTATTAACGCATTGATTTCTCTCAATCTTTAGGCTATAAAATAAAAATGTGTTTATCATTTCAAACTACTCCAGAACAGGCTACTATCCCTAGTTATATTCCCTCTTCTTGCTTTGTTTTGCGCAAATTGAGTGTTTATTTCCCTTCCATCTATCTTTCTGTTGAGTTCGTTTGAGGGTGATTTGGATTGTGCTAATTCATATCATAACGGGCAGTTCTATCTTGGGAACATCTTCTCTGTTGGGGTATAACACCTCTCATTATTGACGAGTACCCGAGAACTATTGTGTTAAGGACAATTTGCTGAGCAGGTGGCTCAGTCCTTGTGTGTGCATCAACATCAGAGTGTAGTGATTTATCTAACGTTAACAGTTTGCTTTTGTTTAGTTTTTCCCATTGTTGCAGATTCAAAAATCTTAACACTATAGTCCTTATTTCTTCTGTTTCAATGGCTAAGAGTGATGTTGACAGACCACAGAAATTCAATGGCAAAGACTTCAAAAGATGGCAATCCAAGATGTTGTTCTTTCTGAGTTTTCACATGTTGGATGAATTAGTTCTGAAGCCTTTTGATGAGACCTTGAATGATCCGGAAAATGAAAGAGAGTAGAAAGGTGGAGTAGACAGAACTATATGGCCAAAAACCATATTCTTAACTGTTTAGAAGATGCTTTGTATGATTTCTATAATGCGAAAGAAAACTTTTTTGCATTTGACTTATGGGCTACATTAGAAGCAATATGAAGCGAAAACTGCTGGTAGTAAGAATTTTTTGGTTGCCCGGTTCCTGGAATACAAAATGTCTAATGATAAATCAGTAGTTGACCAATTTCTTGAACTTCATGGAATTATTAATAAAATTATTGTTGAAGGTATGGTGATTGATGAAACATTTCAAGTGTCTGCGGTGATTGAGAAATTACCTTCTTCTTGGTATGATTACAAACGAAGATTAAGACATGAAACTGGTGAAGTCAGTATGGTTGAATTGGGTAAGAAAATTCAAGTGGAAGAATTGTTGTGTTCAAAAGACAAGAATGTATATTCCTCAAGGGACATGTCCAACAAAGCACATGTCAGTGAACACTAGTCTGCCGCAAGCCTGGACCGCAGCAACCACAAGCCTGGTCCGCACAAAAAAACCAAAATCTGGTATTGGTAAAATTAAAGGTGCTTGTTATGTTTGCGGTATTCCTTTCCATATGGAAATACATTGTAGGAAGCGTAAAGACTTTAATAATAAGAAGCCCAATGCATATTTACTTGAAAGCAACAAGAACGAGTTTACTGGCACGGTGTCTGAAGTCAAATTGGTAACAAATGTGAGAGACTGGTGGGTAGACTCTGCTGCTACCAAGCATGTCTGCGGAAACAAAGATATGTTCACCTCCTATCATAAGGTAGGGGAAGGAGAAAAACTCTACATGGGTAACTCGTCCGCAGCACAGGTTGCGGGAAAAGGCAAATTTGGGCTGAAGCTCACTTATGGCAAAACTCTCACATTGAATGAAGTTCTTCATGTTCCGGACATCTGCAAAAATCTTGTATCTTGTGGTGTGTTAGATGATAAGGATTTTAAACTAGTTTTTGAATCTGGGAAAGTCATTGTAACTAAGGCTAAAGACTATGTAGGAAAGGGTTATAAGACTGATGGACTTTACAAATTGAATGTAACCTCTATTGAAATGAATAAATTTGATTCTTCTGCTTATGTTTGTGTGTCATTGAATGTTTGGCATGGTAGACTTGGTCATATAAATTATAAATCAATGAACAAACTGGCTAGCATAGGCTGCATACCCAAATTCAGTTTTGATAATGAACATAAATGTGAAATTTGCGTAGAATCAAAATATGCTAAAAAGTCTTACAAGAAAAATATTCAGAGAAATTCTAAACCCTTAGAATTAATTCATTCAGACCTAGTTGACATGAAATCTGTTCAAACTAGAGGTGGTAAAAAATGGTTTTTCACGTTTATAGATGACTGTACGAGGTACTATCATATTTATTTACTTAAAGGTAATGATGATGCCTTAGAAGCCTTTAAGATTTATAAACTAGAAGTTGAAAACCAAATGAGTACTATAATTAAAACTGTTAGGTCTGACCGTGGTGGCGAGTATGTAATCCCTATAGGAGATTTCTGCTTAGAACATGGCATTATTCATGAAGTAACTCCTCCTTATTCACCAAAATCTAATGGTATGGCTGAACGGAAAAATCAAACCCTTAGGGAGATGATGAATGCCATGTTAATTAGTTCAGGACTACCTGCAAACTTGTGGGGGGAGGCCGTCCTCTCAGCTTGCTATGTCTTGAACAGAGTACCCTTTAAAGGATCAGATAAAACTCCATATGAGTTATGGAAAGGTAGACAACCTTCTTATGCATACTTTAAAGTGTGGGGGTGTTTGGCTAAGGTTTCTATCCCTCCACCTAAGAGGACCAAGATAGGACCCAAAACTGTTGATTGTGTCTTCATAGGTATCCTGAACATACTACTGCATATAGATTTATGGTTATGAATTATGAAGTATCTGAAATTGGTATGAATACCATTATGAAATCTAGGGATGATGTGCTCTTTGAAAATGTTTTTCCTTTGAAATCTGAATCTCGCATGATATGTGTTGATCCCCTAGATGTCCCTTATACTAGTTAGACATTACCCGTAGATGGAGATGAATTTGAGCCTAGAAGAGGCAAAAGACTTAGAACTGAAAAATCTTTTGGGATAGACTTCATAACATACTTAGATGAGACTGATCCACAGACTTATAGAGAAGCCATGACTTCTTCTGAATCTTCATGGTGGAAAGAAGCTACCATTCGTGAAATGGATTCCATTATACATAATGATACCTGGGAGATTGTAGATTTACTTCTAGGGTGCAAAACCATAGGTTGTAAATGGATCTTCAAAATGAAACGTAAAGTAGATGGAACTGTAGAAAAGTATAAAGCTAGATTAGTAGCTAAAGGCTATAAACAAATAGAAGGTGTAGATTTCTTTGACACTTATTCACCTGTTACGAGAATTACTTCCATTAGGATGCTAATTGTTATTGCTTCCATTCATAACTTAGAGATACATCAAATGGATGTAAAAACAACTTTTCTAAATGGTGAATTAGATGAAGAAATTTATATGGACCAACCTGAGGGCTTTGTAGTGAAAGGTTGTGAAAACAATGTTTGTAAACTAAGAAAATATTTGTATGGTTTGAAACAAACACCTAAACAATGACATGAAAAATTTGATCATGTAATGATTTCTATTGGTTTTAAAATAAATGAATATGACAAGTGTGTTTATACTAAACTTGTGAATGATGCTTGTGTGATTTTTTGCTTGTATATTAATTTCACTAAGAACATGCTAAATGAGAACTTTGACATAAAAGACTTAAGCCCCGCTGATGTAATCTTAGGGATGAAGATTAAAAGAGATTCTAATGGATATAGTCTTAGTCAACCTCATTATGTTGAATCTGTGCTTAGAAAATATAACAAGTTTGATTGTAAACCTGCTTGTACTCCTTATGATCCTTGCTGTAGACTCAAGAAGAACAAGGGTAATGGAGTTTCGCAACTTGAGTATTCACGTGTCATAGGAAGTCTGATGTATTTAATGAACTGTACGAGACCAGACATTGCCTATGCTGTGAGTAGGTTAAGTAGGTATACATGTAATCCGGGACAAGAGCATTGGGATGCACTTATTAGAGTGTTAAGGTACTTGAAGTACACTTTAAACTTTTGTTTAAATTATGAAAGATACCTTGCGGTCCTTGAAGGATATTGTGACACAAACTGGATAGCGGAATCAGAGGAGTCTAAGTCTACGAGTGGATACATTTTCAATCTAGCTTGTGGGTCTGTATCTTGGAAGAGTTCCAAACAGACATGTATAGCTCGACCCACTATGGAATCAGAGTTTATTGCGTTAGATAAAGCAGGAGAGGAAGCCTCTTGGCTAAGATGCTTTTTAGAAGACATTCCTCTTTGGCATAGGCCTGTGCCATCTATATCTATACATTGTGATAGTCATGCTGCAATAGCTAATGCTAAAAACAACAACTATAATGGGAAGTCTATACATATTCGTAGAAGACACAATTCCCTAAAATAACTAATCTCAACTGGCGTTATTTCTGTTGACTTTGTGAGGTCTAAAGAGAATATCGCGGACCCTTTGAAGAAAGGTTTTTCCAAGGAGATAATTAGTAATACATCGAGGTGGATGGGGATTAAGCTCATCAAATAAACTTGCCATGAAGGATACTCAACCTTGCTGAATGGAGATACCAAGATCAAGGTTTCGAATGAGACAACTAATTTGTGGTGGGTTATAGGAAACACTATCAGAGAATTTCATTCTCTGTCCCTTCCTTATGGTGTAGACGTGATAGTGTGACTGCATGTGAGGATGAATTTTTATTAAGTCTTAATGAGTTCTATAGTTTCAATTTAAGATTGAAGTGGGGTGTAGCAGTAAACACTCTTGATAGAAATCACCTATCTGAATGAGGAAGTGGGCCGCTTCCTACGAGAACTGAGATGATTCTCTAGAGCATTCTGAGAAACGGAATAAGTCCAGGGCCAAAATGGACACAACGACACGAACTTAACAGCACCTAGAGAGATGTCTCACTTGGAAGTTATTGATGAAATACACCAAACGATGGCATGTCAAGACATCGCGTTCACTGTCCATCAAGTAGTTCCGGTAATTTCTCACTAAGCAAAGGTTCAAGACCATATAGACACCTATTTCCTAAGAGGTATTTCTCGCTTCCTGATTTCTGAATTTTCATCAAGTTTTCATTCATGTGGGGGATTGTTGGAGAAAATGAACTTAAAATGAAATTAAAATGATTTAATAGTCTTGGTAGGAATGGATCTTAGGACCATTGGGTCACTAAGATACACTAGCTCATTTTCACTATTTTGTGAATGAAGAACCTTTAGTCCCACATTGGAGAGACTGGAGATGAGTTCTCTCTTTATTACCACAAAAAATACAACTAAGGGAGGGCCCTTAGGGTTTATAAGATTTTGTGGTTGGGGGAGGACTAAGGAAATGGGCTAGTTGGTGCACACTTGCTTTTTCACACATGTTCGGTGCTTCGCACCGAAGCACGCACGCTTGCGGCTTGCGGAGCTTGTGTTTCCTGTGTTGCTTGCGTTGCTTGTGGAGATTGCGTTGCTTGTTTAGATTGGGCGCTTATGTGTTGCGGGATTAAGTATGCTTGCGGGTGCGGGCATAGCTTAAGGCTGCGGAAATACTTGAGGGTGGGGACGTAGCTTAAGGCGGCGGGAATGCTTGCGGGTGCAAGCGCAACTAAGGTTGCGGGCCAACCAAGACTTACCTTTTTAAAAAGAATATATTTCATTAAACCAAAATAAATTTTGTTTTAAATATGGGGGCGTATGACCCGGCGAGAATAACTCTTGTCATAAAAGAAAATATCTTTTGACCGTTTTATTACCGTTTTATAATTAATTCTCACACTTAATTTTGGAATTAATTATAAAATTTATTCTCACTTATTAACGCAATGATTTCTCTCAATCTTTAGGCTATAAAATAAAAATGAGTTTATCATTTCAAACTACTCCAGAACAGGCTACTATCCCTAGTTAT
>JAJJMC010007730.1:6759311-6827547 GCA_023531435.1 Papaver californicum
AACGGGCAGTTCTATCTTGGGAACATCTTCTCTGTTGGGGTATAACATCTCTTATTATTGAAGAGTACCCGAGAACTATTGTGTTAAGGACAATTTGCTGAGCAGGTGGCTCTGTCCTTGTGTGTGCATCAACATTAGAATGTAGTGATTTATCTAACGTTAACAGTTTGCTTCTGTTTAGTTTTTCCCATTGTTACAGATTCAACACTTACATACCTATGGCTAACCGAGTTCAAACCAAGTCTAACTTTCAAAATACTCGATAAGTCTATAACTCGAGATCAGCTCACTGACGAACAACTTGAGGCGTTGTATATGTTGAGGGTCGAGATAAAAGCGGCGGAGACAGAACTAAACAATGAGATGGATAGAGTTTAAGAAATCTGGGCGTTGCCACCATTGGTAAATCTAGCATTGGGGAATCCTTCTGGAGAACGTGATGACAATGAGGTAGTAGATGTTGCGATACAGACGCTGGATTAGGTGATGGAAACTCTGGTTGAGAAGATTTCCTTAGGATGGCAACGGTAAGGAAGATTATTGAGACACTCAGTCTTGTTCAAAGTGTGAGATTCTTAGCTACTGCGACTCATCTTCAAGTCGAGATTCGTATATTGGGTTGGCAGACAGAAGCTGCTAGAAGATAAAACAACCAAAACCCCTTAACCGCAACTCTCATTGTGGGGGGGTTTAGTGAGATCAGAAGTGGTGCGAGTTATGTATGTATAAGTCCCAGAGACTTGTGAGTGATAGGATGGAAACAAGAAAAGATGTATATGGAGAGTTTGCATCCATTTTTTTCCCCAGGTGGCTGCATGATACATATGCATCCATTACGCTTATGCATCAACTTAAATACATACGCATGCATCCAATTTCAACTTTCCCAAACATGTGGTTTCATAGATACTGCATCCACGTTCCTCTGGTTGTAACTGTCGTTCAACTGCATATCCCTTTCTCGCTTCTTGAAACTTTTAAGAGCAAAACCGGAGTGCATTACTTTCTCATCGAATCCAAGGGTACAAAATAAATCATATTTTTTTCGATCAAAGTTATTATGTGAAAGCGGAGTTGGGTGATTAATATATTTGGGCTTATTAAGATTATGGTCTAGTGAGTTCGGGTAATTTCTTTTTGAAACCAAAAGAAACACATCTCAATCGTGAAAGAAAATAACCTTTCAGACAAAACCCTTGATGGGAATTCCAAGAAAAATCATGATGATTCAACAAAGAGGTATTATTGATTTTATAACCGAATTCGAGTTGATTTTATTGATTTCTAATGACGGTCTAGATCATCCATACTCATAAAAATTATCTGGGTTATACCCATGACCCATAAATGAATATTAAGATCCATGAGATATTTTCTGTCTATTTCTATTATTTCAGCATAATATACAAATCAGTTGAGAATTTAAGATTGATCAGAACACCGTCTTCCCTCGTGATTTTTTTTAATGTGCATTAATTATCATACACATCTATGAGTAATCTTTATACTGCATAGTTTTATGTATCAAATAGGTTTTTATATTTTGGTTTGGCAGAGCTAGAAAGGAAAAAAAAAGTTTTTTAAATATGGGGATAGAAAATATCTTCGCCACGTATTTACATCCTGAGATATAAATACGGGTAGGGCAGATACAAAGGCTAAAAATTCAGGTGAATCTCAACCAACTTAGGGATTTCCGCCTACTAACTAAGGGTAGGATATGTAGAAAGCACAAGTTAAAGATCAACGGTCAACTTTGAATGGACAGTTAGGCATTAAATGTGCGAACAGAGCAGGCTTGTCAACATTCAGTTAGCTGTCGGGATAGATGGAAAATCAATATTGGGCGAGGCACAGAGCCGTAGCGAAAGTTATGGCGAGCATCTCGGTGAAGCAAAACCAGCGAAGTTGGATTCTTCTCCAAGGAAACTTTAGCGAAGAAGCTACCCGCGAAGGTACCTGCAAAGTATTGTGAGTTGTCATCCATTATTGAAATTTGTCTATAAATACTAGCGAGAATAATAAAAAAATGATTGAACTTCTTGTGTGAGGCGTGAGAGAGACAGAGCTAGTAAGAGTAATATTGTACTAAGATTGCTAGCTTGTAATCTTCTTCCCATCATAGTGAAATCACTCCCGTGGATGTAGGTTTTAACACCGAATCACGTAAAAATCATTTGTGTTCTTCATTTTCTTTATGATTTTGTGAATTCGGACCATTAATCTTAACTGTGACAATAAAGAGAGTTGTGTGAGGTGAGCATTTGGGTGTGGTGTAGGATTTCCTGCAACTAAATTTTGGCGCTAGAAATAGGGATTAATTGGTTGAGCATTAAGAGTTTTACTTTATCTTTTTTGGTTTTAAAGAAAAGTTTAGATCTAGGAACTTTGAAGCATTATTTGTAAAGAAGAGATTCAGATCTCGATTTTTTTACAAAACAAATCTTAGATCCGAGTTCCTAAAGCAAATCTCTGGAAAAGCGTTGATTTAAGGAAAAAAGTTCAGAAAACCAGGGTTTTAAATATATGGCGTTGTAGGTCTGATTCTAGCGTTGTAGTCTTAAAATTTTAAAAATTCAATTTATATTCATCTTTAAAAACTTTGGGGTTTCATAAGAAAATTTAGGGTTACTTTCAAAATAATGTTTGCTTGACGTCGTGAATCTTCAAAATCTTTGCGAAAAAGAGGTGAATCTTCGTAATAGTCGCCTGAAATTGCAAGTTTTGAAAATCATAGGATTTTTTACAGTTAAGAATGTTCATAGGGAGAATTTTCAGGGAATAACTTTATGATAAGTCAGCATCAAAAGTTTTTTTTCATCCTAAAAAGTACTATAACAGTTAAATCGTTAATAGACAGGTCCCATCATGCGGTTATTATCTTGGATCTGTTGAAGAAATCATTAAGTTAGGTTAAAGTATTTAATATTATGGGTCAGATGTCAGATCTAGGGTTAGAAATTTGGTTCTCTTCATTATAATCGTTAGATCTACATTCAATATCATGAATCATAGGGTTAACTTTTAAGAAATCATTGGGGAGAACAACAAAATCATCTTTCTCGCTGTGCAAGTTTCAGAAGGGAAAAAAATGCGTCAAAAGAAAACAGAGGCATGAATTATGAACCACGAAGGAGTTCTAGGATCCACTTGGGTCAATTAGAGAACAATAAGGGCAGACCATTGTTTGGCAAAAGGAGAGAAGAACAAATCGCATTATAGAAGAAAGAACATCAGATAAGAGTGTTCATCAAGAAGGAGGTATAAGAATAGAGGACCGTGGACCTAATGATGGTGATACATCTGATGGTGAAGAGATCATAACGATGAAAGAGTTGAAAGCGAAGCTCACCAAAATGAAAGAGGCAAAGAAGAACCTGTTCTAAGAACAAGGATTACTCAAGCAGCGAAACATGGAGCTTGAATAAGACAATCTAAAGCTACGGGAGAAAACACCAGAAAGATCAGATTTTCATGTGTCAGGCACAAATATGCGAAAGGAACAACCACCAAGGAAGCGAAGAGAGGGCCAAGGAGAAAATTCAAAAGAGCGTAAAGCAAGGAAGCAACACGAGAAAATGGATCGACAACTAAAAAAGACCAAAGGGAAGATTGCGAATGAGGAAATGGACCAAGCGAACCATGAAGTTTTAAAGGTACTAAAGAGTATGCGAGCAATGTTTCATAACTACCAGAACAACGGGAAGGGGCAAGAGCTGACAGACGTGATAGCCGGGAAAACGACCTTCCTTTAGCATTTAAATCGTATATACTGCTTTACCTGCAAAGTGTTCAATGCCAGTCTTCGGTAATATCTTTGATGGAACTAGAAGAGCAATACAATACATCAAAGGATTATAAACGATCATTGTTATAGTGGGAGCAAAAAGATGAGGTCATGTGCAAGTACTTTCCCTCCAGTTTGAAAGGTGAAGTGTTGGCGTAGTTCAATGCTCTACCGAGTATTCTATCGTGTCTTTCTACGAACTTGAGAAGCTATCGCAGCGTACATGCATAACAATTTATTGAGGCATGTAGTAGAAAAATTGTTCGCATTAAAGAGAAGAGTTGGCGAAAGTCTGCGAAGTCTTGTCACAAGATGGAGAACCTTATGTAGGAAAGCCATGGGTCACGAAACTGAAACGAATTCGGTTCAGAGCTTTGTCAATGTTTTATTCCCAACAGATTTGCTATACATAGCCATTTTCAAACAGAATAACATATTGACCATGCAGGAGCTCCGAGAATTTCAGGAAGAATACATTGCTCTAGAAGAAATACAAAGGGAATCAGCTTCGCATCCCACAATGACGAAGGAGGTCATTTTATGAAATCCTGCGAATTTTTTAGCGAACAACAAATGCAATTGGCGAAGTACCATAAATAGATTATCGGGACATACCGAGATAAGCAGCAGCGAGCACCTCAGTGAAACATGCAACCAAGTAGGAGTTGGGCAATTAATGATGAAAGGAGATTCCAGAGGGAGTGGGAGCATCCCTCTCGGCGAGGAAGGTTCAATGGTCACAAATTTGGAGAAAGACGATCTAATGCCCCAAATTATGAGGAAATAAAGCTACCAAAGTTGATTTCCCCTTTAGCAATTATCATGTGGCATATCGAAGAAACCAAATGCGTAAATATCTTGTATCAATACAATTGAGGGGCAGAACCACCCTTTACCAGGTATGCCAATGAATTATCTGAATATCATCAATTCCATGACCATACTACTAACAATTGCAGGAATATGCAAAGAAGTACTACGATTGATAGAGAAGGGAAAGATTTTTGAATTCATCAGTGATCTGCTAGTGTCACAACCTTCATAAGCAGAACCTAAAGCACCACGAGATCAGACTACCTACAATGCAACTCCATAGTATATTCAACAAAAACAGAGGCAAATTTTCACAGCAATATCATGAGTAGAGTGCACAAGCGGGACCACAAGGGAAAGGAAATTTTTAACGTCCAAAAAACATAAACATTGGAGAAGTGGATGACTTAGCCAATTGCGTTTTCAGCGTCTGAGACACCATAAAATAAAAAGTCATAGACTAATCATACGGTGGTTAGACTAAAGATAAGAAAGTGGGAAGTGGACAAGGTTTTGGCGGACACCTGGAGTTCATTGGATATCATATTCTACAATATCTTCAAGCGAATGGATTTACTGGATTCGGTCTTTGTCCCTTCGAACTACAATATCTACGGCTTCAATGAAGCACCGTTCTCGATCATATATTTGGGGACAATGGAAACAATCACTAACTTTTGTGTAGTGGATGTTGAGTCACCATATAATGTTATCGTCAGGTGACCATGGGTCCATGTAATCAAGGAATAACGTCAAACTATCATCAATGCTTGTGTTTTCCAATGCTAGATGGAGTGGCGGAAGTTAAGGGAGATCTTAACAAGCAAAGCATAACAATAAAGCGGATGTTCGCCAGTATGAGGCGCGTGTTTATAAGATCAAACAAAGGAGGAAGAAGGCCAAAAAATATTTAAAAAAAAGAAGGAAATACAAATATACGAGGTGAACGCGGTAAATGGAAATGGGCTTCCAAGCGAAGTCTTATACAAGGAAGGTTTTCCAGTACAGAAATTGAAGGGCCCTACTCCTCTCAGGGAACCAACAAATGAATTTCACAGCAGTAGAGCTTATAAAAGACATAAATTTGGAACTAAGGATGAGCCAAAGATGGTCAATATTGGGATGAGGCTGAACAAGCGAGAAGAGGAAAGGTTGGAGCAATTTTTGTGATAATATGTAGATGTCGTATGGAAAATGGAGGACATGCCTGGGATTGATCTTTCGGTGGCCTGTCATCGATGGGATATTGATCCAAAGATGAAGCCTCTCAAGCAGAAGATCCAGAAAGTTGCAACAGTCTATCAAGAAGCAATTGAAGCGGAGCTAAAGAAGATGAGTGAGTCAGGCATAATCAGGCCAGCAAAGTATCCACAATGGATTGCGAACATAGTAGTCATTCCAAATAAAAACAAAGGGATCAGAATTTGCATTGAATTTAGCGATTTGAACAAGGCATGTCCGAAAGATAGCTTTCCTCTTCCAAACATACCTCAAATGGTAGAACCCGACCCGGTTTATGAGACACTCTCCCTCATGGATGGATATTCAGGCTACAACCAAATACCACTCGCCGAAGAAGATAAGGAGCATACCTCTTTTTTTACCCCAAGAGGACTATATTGTTATATAAGAATACCTTTTCGGTTGAAGAACGCGGGAGCTACTTATCAACGAATGGTGGAGAAGATATTTTCTCAATGGGTACATTCCACGCTGGAGGTATATGTGGATGACATGTTTGTAAAAAGTAGAAAGTCTGAAGATCATGTGAAAGACCTTAAGGAGATTTTTGATTAGATGTGCAAGTTCCAAATGAAAATCAATCCGGCCGAATGCATTTTTGGTGTCGCTTCGGGAAAGTCTTGGGCTACATAGTTTCAAAGAATGGGATAGATTTATCACATTTTTGATCCTATGAAGGTGGAAGCAATCAGGGACATGCCATCTCCAACAATATTAAAGGACGTGTAAAAACTAAATGGACAACTCGCAGTATTAGGCAGATTTATCGCTAGATCATCGAAAAAATGTAAAACATTCTTTGATACTTTATAGAAAGGAGCTAAATTCGCATGGACAAAGGAATGTGAACAAGCGTTTCAAAGCGTAAAAGAGTACTTGTGATTTTGTCAGTGCTTCAAAGAAATGAACCTGGCGAAGTTATTTTAGTGTACCTCGCGACAACTTTGGATGCTATCACCGTAGTTTTGGTTCGAACGGACGAAGGAGTTGAAAATCCCATAAACTACATCAGTAAAACTCTTGGTTCGGAAGAAAGAAACTACACAAAAATCGAACAGTTGATATTGGCACTAGTCTAAGCAACTCAGAAGCTGCGAACTTATTTCTAGGATCATACCACCAAAGTAATGACGAAGACACCTATTGAGTCGGTACTAAAAATATCTCAATGGGTAGGAAGAGTCTCGAAATAGAATGCTCAGATAGAACAATTCATAGTAGAGTATGGAATAATGAGAGATGTGAAGTCTCAAGTCATCGCTGATTTTCTGGCCGACTTTCCACTAGAGGATGATGAAGATATAAAAGAAATGTTGAACCCCGAAGAAGATATCACAGATCCGAAAGACTTTCTTAAAGAAAACCATCCGAGCCAGATATTCGTTGATGGGTCTTCAAACAACGAAGTAAGAGGAATTGGCGAGAGTTTTTCATTTATTTCGGTTGTAGTTTCTAGCAACTAATAACGAGACTAAATATGAAGCCGTTATATAAGCGCTAAGATTGGAAATTGAAATGAAGTTAGATGATATAAGACCTACAACTGATTCGCAATTGGTGATTCGCCAAATATAAGGGAGATACCAAAAATTTGGCCTATTATTGCAAAATACCTAAAGACTACGAAGCAATATGCATCACAAATTCCGAACGTTAAATGGCGACATATATGCTGAAAAAATAATAGATTTTCTGATGCACTAGCTTTTATATCTTCAATGATGAGTGACCCATAGGATATATCGTTGAGGGTAGAATGGTTGCGCCAACCTTCAATCGACGAAGTAACTCGGGATATAGGAGCTTTGGCGATCAACATGTGTGAAGAGGAGCAGGCAGATGATTGGCGAAACCCAATTCACGAATATTTGAGCGAAGGAATACTACCCAGAGACAGGTTGTAGGCTAACAAGATCAAAAGAAAGTCCATGAATTACCAGTTGCGTGAAGGTATTTTGTATCTTTAATCTTTCCTTGGACCGTTGCTGCGATGTTTGTCTAAAGAAGAAGGAATAGAGATTTTGAAGGCCATACATTATGGAGATGCAGGAAATCACAGTGGGACGAGGTCATTAGCACAAAAATCCAAAGCTCAAGGTTATTATTGGCCATACATGCATGAAGATGCCAAGGAGGTGTCTCACAGGTGCGAAGAATGTCAAAGGTACGGATAAAATATTCATGCTCCAGCAACGAGTTTGCAATCAGTACTCAGTCCTTGGCCTTTCGCGAAGTGGGGAGTGGAGATTGTTGGACCACTGGTTCCCGAAACAAAGCAGCGGAAATGTCTTATTGTGGCAACAGATTACTTTAACAAATAGGTAAAGGCGAAGCCGCTCAAGAATATTGCAGGGAAAAACGTTTTTTTTTTCTTAGACTAACCACCCTGATGAAAATTTGAGGTCTGAGGTTCAACCAGAAAGAGGGGTACCTGTAAGGAACTATCATCAAACGACTAATCATATTCAGAATGTAAGTTTGTACGACATGTTAAGAAAATATCAAATTGTGAATCTTTGGGCCGGGTTAGGGAGAACGGGCGGGGATACTTGAAGTTATGTTGGTTTTTTTTATGAACTTTTAATTTGTTATTTGAAAGTTAATTTTAAGTAATTTTTTGTTTTAAGTTTTTAATTTTTGTATTATTTTCAAGTATTGAATAAACTAATTTAAAGTAATTTATTATAAGTTTTTATTTTCTGTAATATTTACTTGAATTGGTAACATACAATATGGATGAAGTGAAGTGCAACAACTAATTTTCTAACCGTTGGCGATGAACATTTGAACGAGCGTCAAAGACTCTACCGACAACGACTCTTATTTTATCCCCTATATATATCCACCCTTCCCAAAGATAAATCACACCTCCCACAAAACCTTTATATATACTCTCTCACTCTAATCTCCCTTTAATTTTTGAAATATGGCTCAACCTAAGTTTACTCAGGAAGAAGATTCATATCTTTATAGAAACTACATAGTGTGTTATTCGGTCGAGGGTGCAGAACGACGATAAAACGGTTTAGTGAGTCAGAGTTATTGGATGGGAATTCATGAAAACTTTTTCAGTGAAAACCGGTAACTCTTATAACAGTAATATAGCAACGTTGTTTGTACGATTTAAAAAATAAATAAACAAGTATCAGAATTTATAGCTTTATTTCGAATTATCAATTTATATCGACTTAGAGGCGAAACCGATGATGAGATTAGAGCGAGATCTTTTAGGGAATGACGAGGATGGAAAAGAAATAATTTCAAATATGAAGCTTATTTCCACATCCTTAAGGATTTCCTCATAACCCGTTTTAATTACTAATTTGTTTGCACTGTTAATTTGTCAGCATTGTTCTACTTTTGTAATGCGTATTTCAAGTAATGAAGAAAATACATAACTTCATTAAACTAAGTAGCTATTTTATTTCAACTAACTAACTATTATATCTTAATAATGCTTAAGAAAAAATTACATCTTAATTATTAAACTAAGTAATTACCACATTAACAAAGAAATTGAACCTCGGTATCTTCATCTTCGTCATTTTCTTCTTTATCAGAGTTTTAAAGTTGCAATAGTTCTTGTACCACCTGCCTCTTTAACTTGTCGCATTCCATTTTCCACATAAAATTTTGATCATCATTCATTATTGAGGTGTCCGCATAAAGAATCTTACGTTTGTCATAATGGCTAACAAGTTGCTCTTGAGAAAGACGACTTTTTTTCAACTCCCTATTCAAGACCTTCCGGTCAAAGAATATATTTTCTCGGTTGTCCATTGGTGATTTATAAACTCGTTTATATTAAAACCTTCGGACTTTCATCCTTCTTGGATAATTTTCTATCTAATTTTGTTGTGGTTCTTCCTTAACCTTTTCGTTTGTTGTTATTAGTTGCATTGAGATCGAAATTAGGATGTGAATTTCCTGGGTTATCCAGTGAAGAAAATGATGAATTGGTCGTTTCAGAAAAGTGGTAAAAATAGTTCGTTCGCTGAGACTTGTGAAAATTCGTTTTAGACCTAATTTTGATTTAAACTAGAAAATAAGTAAAAGATTTTAACAATATTTGGAGAAACAGGAACTCAGGATTCCACCAAAATCACTTCTGATTTATTGGTACAATGATTCTTTAACAATTATAGCTCTTTTATTGACTATGTTTTTTGCCAAAAGTAGATTTCTAAAAAATTAATTGTAAATCGTAAGCATGGCGCATCAAAAGCTCTTAAGTCCCAGCATACACCATCAAAATAAATCACAACTAATAAATCAATTTAAAATCAATGCAAAAGTCATAAAGAATCAAAAATTGTTACCATTCATTCATGAAATATGGTTTTTCCATTGTCTCAGTGAAGGGGTTTAGCTCATCATTCTCAAACACTCTCAAAAGATAGAAACATGGCTCAAAAGTGCTTGAGAATAAGAAAAGAAGCTAAAAATAATAAAAACAGGGTATCTGCAACGATGTATAGGCTAGGACTGCACAGGAACCGACCGAAACTGAAGAACCGGACCGGAACCGACGGCACCGTACCCCAAAAGAACCGAACCGAGGGTACAAGGTACAGGGTACGGGTACAAAAAATGGGAACCGAGTACAACCGGGTACAAGGTACAGGTACTACCCCTGTACCCTGTACCTGTACCTCCCTATGATCTTTTCCAAAGTTGGTTACTAAAACCTATTGTTCTTGATCTTTTATATGATTACATACTATATGATAACTCTAATGTTGAGGAAGGTAATGTGATTTTTTTTTTTCTTTATTAGTTATCAATTCAATCTTTAACATAATATTCATTTCTTAATGGATGTTGCAGAGTTATTGGGTCCTATGCCAACGCTAGAATCTTTTTATCCTTGAAGTTCATTAGATTCATTTTATCGAAATCTTTACTTTCTTGAATCTCATTATGAAACCCTTAAAACCTTTACATTCTAACTCTATATTGGTTATTTTTCTTTTTTGTGTTTATTTGATGGAAGTTAATATTGTATACATTTCGTAATGAGATTGGAATGATAGCAACACTTAAACTTTCTATCTCTTTTACTTCAACAATTTACATTTATATTTAAATTTTAGATGCAAAAAAAAAAAAAAAAGGTACAGGGTACGTACCCGGAACCGAACCCAGGGTACATGGTACAAGACAGGAACCGGACCCAGGGTACGGGGTACATGGTACAGGTAGAAAATTTGAAAACCGACCATGGGGAGGTACAGGTACAGGGTTCCACCAAGAACCGAATTGAACCGACCTTTGTGCACCCCTAGTATAGGCGTTACAGATTAACTGTTACATCTCAAGTTCAAGAAAAAAACGTTGCAACACGAAGATAAACATTACAAAGTGGATGAAGAAACCGTGTCAAAGTGGCTGAAGGAACCGTCGCCTTATCTTCGGTTCTTCGTGTTCATCATCAGCAGCAGAGATCTTTTTCATGGAGTGTTTTTTTTCTTTTTCGTTGTCCTCCTAAGCTCGACCCAACCTGCCTCAATACTCTGTATTCCTTTGATTGACTTAAACAACCCTTTTCTACCCAACATGATCAAAAATAAGTGGTTTCCTTCCCTCAATTTTTCCAGCTGACCTCCCGTCATTGTTTTCTTCGATATGTTTATCTTATATAGGTCTATCAAACCCTAATTACTCCTTCTAAGTCGATTGGAACTAAATATTTGATCCAAATCCAACTCTATTTCGAGTTTTTCTCAATCCTATAGAAAATTGGTTTACGGCTGTAGAGAGACTTTCCAACAACTTTTTCCGGCGTGAACACTCCAGTTAACGTGTGTTGATAGTTTCTTTATATATATTGATGAAATCTTCTTTTAAAATCACATAAAAATTGATGCCCAACAAATCAGGTAACTTCAACGTAAAGAAGAAAAATTCCTTCCTTCTTTTCATTTTTAAACGAATGGGAAGGGGTGCCCCTATTCAAGATGTGGATTCCTTTAATAAATTACGTGGATGCCTATAGTAATTTTCTCAGGGTTCCTTTATCAATTTATTGAGCCAATTTTTCCATAAATTTTTATTTTCCAAAAAGACATACAAACACATAAAATCACACAATAAGTACCAAAAGAGCATTAACAATATAGATAACTGGGGAACAAATCAGACATAAAAATGTGTTTATCATGAATTGAGACTTGAATATTGTGTAGAGGTAAAAGGAGAGTATGGTGATCTTTTCAGGAACTCGCTTCATAGTTGTTAAAAGCAATTGGGAAGCACTTTTAAGATAGTATAAGAAGAATCATGTATAAATTGTACGTCATTTTTATGGTGCCATCCTGTAATTTACAAAAACAAATTTACTAAACATCATGCAAATTTATTTCTTTTTTAAAGAAATGGACATTTAATATAATTACCAGATTCACTTCAAATTCACCACTCGCTTTAGAACGAGTTCCTTGCATGACATGACAACATATTAAGATACTCGTTTATTAATTTTACAAAAGCGACCTAACAACCCATCACTATCATGATCATAGATGTTCATTGTTTCCTCTTTAAATTTCTGAAATATGTTATCCCAAAGGGTGGTGCCTGCATGAGATGCACCATTGATACCATCGATTGTGAAATGGACATAATATCTACAAATGCTTTCATCTTCTGATACTGTAAATATTTAACCACGAACTTTTTTATTAACATAAATTTATTAATTTTGAGAATTAGAAGCCATTTTGCAAAAAATTTAGGCGATTCCAATTTTAGATTAAAATTAAGAGAGTTTTGTTTTAGATTAACACAAATGTGTGTGAGACATTAAGGTGTAAAGAAGGTGTGAGTTGAATTGAGTTTAAAATTGGATATTTATTGGGGTTTCTCCTGGACCCTTGGATGAGATAACTAAACAACGACATAGTCTCTGTCGAGCGATATAGACTTTATTGCTCGACAGAGACTCTGTCACGATGTGAAAACCGGAAACTATAGTGGTTTTCCAAGCCAATTTTCCAATTTGGCATGTCCATAGTAGCTTAAAATGGACAAATTTGGCTATTTGATAAGTGCATAGGACTTGGCCTTAGAACCTAACAAAATCTCTTCACCAGAAATCGTGAGAGTCAGATGGAATAAAAAGAAAAGGAAAAACAATCGAGACGAAGAGAAAGAAATATCTTACGATATTCATCATCTTTCACGGGTATAACCCGGATTAGTCATGTTAATATGGATGATCTAAATCGTCCATCAATTTTTGGTCAACAATTGAAGCAGGACTATCAAACCTTGAAAATCCAACGCCTGTCAACGAATCCTCCCTTTTTGATATATTCATAGTAGGCGTCCACACATATTATACTAATATACATGAAAGTCAAACTGGTTTTATTTGTTATCTCTTTTGTTAACAAACCTCTGAACTTCTTTCAAAAGGCTAATTATTGGAAGTTGTTGATAGTGCAAGAAACAATGGAATTTAAAAGGAATTCAATGGAACGCAAGACTTACATATACACGGTGATAGTTGTAATACCCAGTATTTTTATTCCCCGTTTCGGGTTGGGTTTTACTCGACCCGACTAACCTTGTTGTTTAGGTTATTATTTCCTTTGACTTAGCCTAGGTGAGTTTCTTAAATTAGGAAAGCTACAAGTTTGGGCGGAAATATAGTCACCCAATTAATTTTAAAAAGTAATAAAATTGAGAGAAATTGAAAAATGACAAAAAATAATAAATAAAAGATTAAATATTAGTAATAGTATTAGTATAAGGTTTATTATAAAATAGGAAAAGGTATTTGAGAAATTAGAAACATAAAAAGCTTTATAGAGAGAAGAAGATGAATTATAGCTATGGTTCTTGAGGAATATTAATTAAGAAAATCAGTAGAGGATCGATGAAATTGAGGTAAAATGTGATACCCTTTTTCTTTTGATGTTTTTCTTTGAGTATTTATTTCGTATGATTTTGTATTGTTAGGGTTAAATAATTTATTTGCATAATTATGTATCTCCGATTAATGATCTGGGTTCTGATGTTGGTCGACAACATGATTAGGTATCACTGGTTAAGCATTGAGGATTATCCACCATACATTCACCGTTAAAATGCTTATTTTAGTTTAGATATTATTTTTCTGAAATTCTGGCCAGTTTCTCTTTATCATATTTTTGATTGATTAGGTAACCTTAATCATGTTATGATGATTTGGGATATTACTAAAGTTCTATATCTGGATGTTATCTTTCATTGTGAGTTGGATTTGTTAAATTTAATAATATTATGATTTAACTATGAATTTTTTGGTAACACGATGTGATCTGCCCAGTTTTTATATGTTGATCTTGTAAAATCAATATCTTAAGGTTGAGCCTTTAGTTTTCTATGAAATTGGGATATGCTATATCTAACAGTTTGGGAGTGTTCAATGAAAATTTGAGGGTGATCATACAAAGTCACCATGAAATAATTAGTACAAGATGTCTGCAGTTGATAAAAATGTATTCTTGTTTGCATATATGGTTGAGTGAAATACATCATTACTTGTTTGTCATAGGATTTGATAGTATTTTTTGTAAAATGATTACAAAAAACTAATAATATGAGTTCATGTTTTTATTTTAGATGGAACTTGGTTCCATGCTAATAACGGGTAATGGTTCCTGACAGAGAATGGGTAATAACTTCCAGTAATGTATCGGGTAATGATCCTCTGATCCATAGATGGCAGTTGTCCGTGCCTAGGTAAACGATAGACGGGCGTAGGAACAAAGGTTATCGTACCGTGAACTCATGTGTTGAATAGTGAATTGCATGATTTGTTGGAAACCTTATTGGTGTTGTGATCTCATGGATAGAAATCAAGATTGGATAATTTATTGGAAACAATATTGGTTTTGTGATTGTTGAATATATATCATTCATTCCTTGAAGTTTTACTATATTTTATGTGATATGTTTTTATTTGATAAATTGATTTTATTTACGCATCTTTAGAGAGTGAGAGTCCATTCTATTGAACTGTCATCTCACCCCAATTGACATTCTTACAGATTAAATGGATGTTGGAAGAGGAACTAAAAAGTTAATTAGCTTAATGATTGTATTCTTCTTGCATTGCTTGAAATGTAATCTGGTCTAAATATTTTGTTGAAATATTGTTAAGGATGATTAGTGGATATATATGCTTCAATTCATGTCATATAAAGTTTTAATTATGTCTAATATTTATAAGTAAATTATGAGAAATATATGCATAAGTATCGTTTCAACCCGTAATGCCTTGAGTTCGGATCTACATATGGGTTTGACCATGGTTCGGAACTCAGGGTGTTACAAGTTGGTATCAGATCTCTAGACTTTAGATCTTGAATGAGACCATAAATAATTACTTTCGCATGTTGCTATGCAAGCTTGTATGATATGATTATTTTATTGCTTGTTCCATCTAATTAGTTTTATCTGACTTTTGTTGAATCCATGCGAATCGCTTGTTATGTACGGGGTTGAATTGCCTTGTTATTATATATATTTCATGGAATTTGGAGGTTATAGGTATGTTTTAAATGTGGGGATGAAATTTCTTTTAAGGGTTGTAGAATATAATACCCGGTTTTTTTATTTCCCATTTCGGATTGGGTTTTATCCGACTCGGCTAACCTTCTTGTTTAGATTGTTATTTCATTTGTCTTAGCCTAGGTGGGTTGCTTGAATTACGAAATCTATAGGTTTGGGTGGAAACATATTCACCCAATTGAATTTAATAAGTAAATAAAACAAAGAGAAATTAAAAAAAAATGATTAAGAATAAATAAGATAATAATTAATTACT
Source organism: Papaver californicum (assembly GCA_023531435.1). Taxonomy (NCBI): domain Eukaryota; kingdom Viridiplantae; phylum Streptophyta; class Magnoliopsida; order Ranunculales; family Papaveraceae; genus Papaver; species Papaver californicum. The sequence continues at coordinate 6,774,968 of JAJJMC010007730.1, forward strand.
AGTAATAATATTAGTATAAGTTTTATTATAAAATAGGGAAAGGTATTTGAGAAGTTAGAAACATAAAAAGATTTGGATAAAAGGAAGGAGATGAACTTGAGCTAGGGTTCTTGAGGAAGATTAATTAAGAAAATCATTAAGGATCGATGGAATTGAGGTACAATGTGAAACCCTTTTTCTTTTGATGTTTTTCTATGGGTGTTTATTTCGTATGATTTCGTATTGTTAGGGTTTAGTAATTTATTCGCATAATTATGTATCTCTGATTAATGATCGAGCTTCTCCTGTTGGTATATAACATGATTAGGTATCGCTGGTTAAATTTTGAGCATAATCCGCAGTAAATTCACCGTTAAAATGTTTGTTTTAGTTTAGATAATATTTTATGAAATTCTGGACAGTTTCTCTTTATCACGTTTTGATTGATTAGGTAACCTTAATGATGTTCTAATGATTTAGGATATTAACCAAATTTATATATTTGAGTGTTATCATTCATTGTGAGTTTTGTTAAATTTAAGGAGATTATGGATTAACTATGAATATTTTGGTAACATAAGGTAATTTTCCCATATTTTATATGTTGATCTTGTAAAATCAATATCTTAAGTCTAAGCTTTTAGTTTTTTATGAAATTGGGATATGTTATATCTAATGGTGTCGGGAATCTTCAGTAAAAATTTGAAGGCAATCATACAAAGTTATCACCGTGAAAATAATTAGTGTAAGATGTCTGCAGTTGGTAAAATGTATTCTTGTTTGCAAATATGTTTGAGTGAAATACATCATTACTTGTTTGTCATAGGATTTGATAGTATTTATTGTAAAAATTATTTAAAAATTATTTACAAAAAGGAAATGAGTTCTTATTTTTCCGTTAGATGGAACTTGGTTCCAAACTAAAAGTGTGTAAATCCCGGCAGAGAATGGATAATGATTCCCAAGAACCTATAAGGTAATGATCCCCTGATCCATCGGTAACGGTTGTCCGTGCAGAGGTAAACGATAGATGGGTGTATGAACCAGGGTTTTCATACCGTGAACTCATGTATTGTGAGCTTATGGACTGAAATCAATATTGGAAACATTATTGGTATTGTGATTATTGAATATATATCATTAATTCGTTAAAATTGCAATATATTGGGAATTTTAAGAAAATGCCTATTTGGGAAATCCAATTAATAAAATAATCCCATTTTTTTAACTTTAATTAAATGTCTATGTCGTTAGTAAAACCATCATGATCCACCAATTTAGTAAAATCTCGTAGACTTAGCCAATTTCTCATCTTACGAGATAAAATTTTTGTGGGCGCAATTACCTATGTACCCATTATTATTAATCACTTTTTTGTACCCCTTCGATTGAATAAAAATTCAATCATAAAAGAACTGTGCTCAACCACATTATTCTTCTCTTCTTCTGCAATTAAATCAGTATGATACAACTGCTTCTTCATCTCGTACATCACCATCATCTTCTTCAATCTTCGTTGATCTTGAATTCCAAAATTTCTGGTACGAATCATGATTTCAAAGTTTCTGAAATAGGGATTTTTTTGAAAAAAAATCGAAATTGGGTTTAATCAATACAGTTGAGGTGGTTTATTAAAGAATCAGTTTGTATGTCGTTGATCTAAGGGATGAATGGAGGAGACTAAGAAGGGATTCGAGTCTGGCATGGGTTTTGCTCGAGCTCACATTCTTCGGTGAGAATTCAATGGAGACATGGTACTTCTACCTTTGATTTTTGGCGATTAATTGTTCAGATTGTGAGGGAATTAAATCCCAAACTACACGTGTTTTAATACTATGAGAGAAGTATCAAATTATAATAAAACGAGAAACACTAAATCAAAACTTTTTGAAGAGTACTAAAACAGACATCTGAAACAGGCAGCATCAATGCATGATTGACACGTTAGTTGCGGGAAAGCATGGTACACTGCTCGAAGCAAATAACTTCGTTGCATGACTGACACATAGGTTACGGGAAATCTTGATACAATAAAGTGAAATGACAACATCGATGCATGAGAGACACGTCTCAGCTGTATACATTGCGGAACAAAAAGCATGAGAAGTTACTCTCAATGGCCACATGTCAGACATGTCATAATTCTAATAAGACCGCAACGTTCATCCAAATCCAAAAATAACAACTTGAGTACAAATCCGCAGAAGAGGTGCGGGACATCAAGCGAGAAACTAAGAGAAATAAGAAGTACACATACTAAGTCATGCGGGAAACACAAATATGTCATGCGGGATACACTACGCTCCAAAGACTGGATAAGAATTAATAGGTGGAAAGTTAGATTGGAGGGACCCATGAAATTTGCTATAAATACCAAACTCTCAAACAGGAATAGGGACTGGAAAAATTTGGAGAAAATTGGACATAAGGAATAGGAACAGAGCAAAGAGTTTAGGTATGAGACTTGTGTAAATTTGATAGTTTAACTGTTCTTTGATTATTTGGACTTTAATTATGTATTTCATATCTATTTGTAACATATATACATGAATAAAAATGATTTAAGTCTTTATCACCCGTGGATGTAGAAAATTTGATTTTCGAACCACGTTAAATCATTATGTTGATGCTTGTTCAATTTTTTAACATGTTATGATTTCATTTTAATAGATTTGAATTTATCATGTTTTTTGACTCTGATGGCTGTGATCCAAAGACACTAGATTTTTGGTAATCACAATTTGGCGCTAGAAACAGGGAGTAGTAAAGAATTTATTCTACCTGTCTAAATATTCATTTTTAAAAAATCTTGAATTTCATTACCTATAAAACCACCTATATTAAATCAGGAGTTAATTCCTTTTTAAGTGATATTTCAAAATTTTATATGTAGTTTTCCTTTAAAACTTCTCAACTGATGTTTATGTGGAATTAACTGCTATAATCTTATACAACACTTCTTTAATTGATACCCTTTTATTTTTAATACTTTCTGGTTACCTCATACATGCTTTTAATTATGGGTTTGAAAAACTTTGTTCATAAATCTCCACCAAAATATTATGTTATATAATGATTTTGCAAAAGAATTAAGCATGAAACCATTAAATTTCTATACCTCTGATTCAATTGTTTGAATGAATTAAATTAGTACTAAAACTAACTAGTTTTTATTTTTGTTAAAGTGATAAAATAAGTCTTGAATTGAATTTATGAACTTGTTTATGATATGTTTGAAAAAAATGATTTGATGAACTTATAAAACTTGGGTTAAATTAGAAAGTTATCTAGCTATTATGTGGCAAGTTAAATTTTAGCGAAGATGTTTCTATCAGTAAAGAAGTTTTATATGTATATTAAGGATGTTAAAGTTCTATGAAACACATATCTCATTATCTGAACTCTTGTTAGAACATTGAAAAAGAAATTCTACGACAGCACAAGATTGAACAAAGCAGATATTATAATATTTCAAAAGAAAGTATGTAAATGAAAACAGTTACAAATAGAACCGTGCAAGAACAAGATGGTGATATAAGAAATCTGGGAAATCAGACGATAGAAACTCTTCCAGAAAGAGAAGTAGTATAGGAATCCCAAGGACCACAACCTTTGGATGCTCAGGAAAACATTCTATTTAATCAATCAATAAACCAACCACATGAAGAAGCATTACAAAATAGGGTTGACCCCATTAATCAACTACTTGAAGAAATGATTGAAATTCGCAAGGTTCAGAATACTTGTACAGAAAAAATTGCCCTTTTAACCCAAGAAAATAAAATGCTTAGAAATAAAGCCCAACAAGATGCGAAAACATTTGTCACCAGGATACAGGGGCAAGAGGCAAGCTCAAACAGACCCACAAAAAGTAAAGAAAAAATTAATCAAGATCAAAGGGTGATGGTAGTAGAACCCGCACAAGATACAAATTTTCACTCAAGACAAAACATGATAAATCAGCGGTATGGGTCAGATAGACTGATTTTGATGATTTAGAGCCGCAAAACAACAGATGGCAAAAATATTTGGAGGACTTGGAACAAATGAGAGCAGAAATCAAAACTTTAAAAAATAAATAGGAGGGAGGACGACTTGAAGAAGTGATAAAAGAGGCCAATAGAACACCATTGGCCTCATACCTTGAGCATGCGTCTATCCCGCAAAAGTGCAATATTCCCATATTTGAATGTTATGATGGGACGAAGGATCCAACGGCTCACTTAAAATACTACAATCGCAATATGACCCGTTGGGAACAAAATGATATTATCATGTGTAGATATTTTCCTTCAAGTTTGAAAGGCTCAGCATTAACATGGTATGATAATTTACCAGAAGGGTCAATACATTCGTATGCTCAACTGACCCGTATATTTTTAGAAACCTACATGTATAATAAGCCAGCAGACGCTGGGATGGACAAGTTATTTTCCCTTGCGTCTGGGACAGAGGGCACCATCCGAGACTACACAGATCGATAGCAGGCGATCTGTCAAGCAATAGGGAATGTAACTCCAGAAATTTATATTAACTACTACAAATGGGGGATAGCCAACCGAACGAGTCCACTTTTTGTGGATATTCATGAAAAAAAATCTGAAAACCGAAGGGGATCTTAGGGAGATTATCGAAAAATATGCAAGGTTGTAGGATATTCAAAAACAACATCCGAGAATAATTTCGCAACATCAGAGAGTTGCCAACAGGGAAAATTTTGTAGAACCATCAACAAGTTCCGGAAAGAGGGTTGCGGGAGAAAATCCTGATATTGAATCTAAACGGGGTAAGGCAGATGATGAAAGAAAGTTCAACCGTCAATTTGAGGAACGAGTTTTCACTAAACTCAACAACCCTTACTCATAAATTCTAAATGCAATTAAGAATAGGCAAGATTTTCAATGGCCTTGGACAAAAGGAAAGCAGCCATCACACACACATAATTCAAAGGATTATTGTGAAAATCATTCCTATCAGGGCCACCCAAAAGTAGATGCAGGAATTTGAAGTTGCAAGTTCAAAAATTGATCGATAGAGGAGAACTGAAAGAATTTCTTTATTTGCCCAATCCTCCACCAAGGCTCAATATGGGAAAAACTGTAAATATTCCGCAAAATGACCGAACTATTAATATGATTTCCTATAGCGAATCAGGTCAATCATCTATGAACTTAGCTATTGACAAGAAGCTGTGTAAAAGGGTTCACAGTCATGAAGTCTTCAAAGTTGCGGGCAGAGTTACAGAAACATGGGAAGAATGGATGGCTTCCCCGTTAACTTTTTCAGCGGATGAGGTTGATCAGGAAATTGAAACACATAATGATCCGTTGGTGCTCACTATGCCAGTATCGGTATGGAATGTCAAAAAGATCCTCATGGATGGGGGAAGCTCCCTTAATGTGTTATTTTATGACACATTCCAAAAAATAGGATTAAAGGATGATCAACTTATACCTTCTTACTACACTATCTCTGGGTTTAATGGGATAGCCTCAAAATCAAAAGGGGAAATTTTACTTGATGTTATGGCAGGACCAATTTTGACTATATTCAGTATAGTGGAGGAAGCGTCTCCATATAATGCCATCATTGGTAGACATTGAGTCCACCAATTGAAAGGAGTGACCTCGACCTATCACCAATACTTGCGATTCCCAACACCGCAAGGGGAAATGAAGATAAAAGGAGATCAAAATGTTGTAAAATATTGTATCCTCATAGAAATTCGCATGAATGAGGAACGCGTTCAGCAGCAACAAAATAGAAAGAAAGAACGAAAGATAAAAGTCAAAGAAGAAGCAGTAAACCAATATTTTATTAAGACTGCGGGAAGTGAGGAAGCAAATGGAACAAATAAAAATACTTCATTGGAGGAAAGCATACCAAAAATTGACGGGGGCAGTTTTCCAACATAGCAATTAAAGGGGGATCCCACACTTTTAGGAACTCCCAAATCCACTTTTACAACAATTGAAGAAACCAAAAATATCAACATAGGAATAGAAGAATTCCCAAGAATGATTAAGATTGGAACATTGATGAAAACAGAAAGGGAGCATGATTTGGTCACTCTACTTAGAGATTATATGGATATTTTTGCATGGAAAATGGAAGATATGCCAGGCATTGATCCGAGTATTTTTCGACATGAGTTGCATATACATACGAATACTACACCCTTTCGGAAATGCATACGCAAAGTAGCACCCGAATATCATTTGCCAGTTGAAAAGGAGCTAAAAAATCTCATGGATGCGGGGTTTATTCGAGGGGTGCGATACCCAACTTGGATATCAAACATGGTGATTGTACCAAAAAAGAATGGGGGAGTAAGAATTTGCATAGACTTCACCAACTTAAACAAGGCATGCCCAAAAGATAGTTATCTGCTTCCCATCATTGATCAGTTGGTGGACGCGGTTGAATGACATGAGGCTTTATCCTTCATGGATGGGCATTCAGGGTATAATCAGATTGCTCTAGATGAAGAAGATAAAGAACACACTGCATTTTTCACTCCACACGGCTTGTACCGCTATACCAGAATGCCATTTGGGCTAAGGAATGCAGGAGCAACTTATCAGCGATTGGTAGACGCAATTTTTAAACCATGGATAGGCCGTAACCTGGAAGTTTATGTAGATGATATGCTGATAAAAATTAAACTTTCAAAGGATCATCTACAAGACTTGAGAGAAATATTTGAGGCCTTACGAAAATACAAAATGAAAGTCAATACAGACAAATGCATTTTTGGGGTTACGTCAGGAAAGTTTTTGGGGTATTTGGTCACCAAAAAAGGGATTAAAGTTGATCCAGAAAAAATACAAGCAATTGTCAACATGCTGTCACCAAGGAATGTAAAAGAAGTCCAGAAATTAAATGGTTCTTTGGCGGCACTTAGCAGATTCATTGCCAGATTATCGGACAGATGTAAGCCCTTCTTTAACACCTTGAAAGAGAAAAGTAAATTTGTATGGAACAAAAATTGTGAGCATTCCTTCTAAAATATCAAAGCTTATCTCGCCACAGTACCCGCACTACAAAAGCCAAAACCTGAAGAAGAACTGACCTTGTACATAGCCGCAATAGAAGATGTTGTAAGTTCGATATTGGTACGGACAAATGAGAAACTAGAGAAACCAGTGTACTACATCATTAAAACTCTTAACCTTGCAGAAAGGAACTATACCAAAATTGAACAATTAATATTAGCACTGTTTTTTGCTATACAGAAATTGCGCACATATTTTTAACACATTATGTGCGGATACCAAGTAAAGTTCCACTAGAGTCCGTACTAAAGAATGCCTGAAAAGTAGGAAGAATAGCAAAATGGAATGCACAACTGGAACAATTCCACATCTTATTCGAACTACAAACTGCACAAAAATCACAAGTCCTGGAAGATTTCCTTGCGGATTTACCACTAGATGATGATTTTGAAGTTCAAGGTTTGCCCGGAATAGAAGATGATGATTCCCAAGATATTCTAAGTTCTGTAAATTCCCGCAGATAGGAAGTATTTGTTGATGGGGCACGAAATAAAGAAGGTGCGAAAATCGGAATTGTGATTACAACCCCTGTAGGAGATCGAATGGTACATGCATTTCGTCTTGAGTTTGGCGAACATACAAATAATATTGTGGAATATGAGGTTGTGGTTCATGCCCTTCAGCTCATCATCGAATTAGGAATAAGTGATGTGCGGCTTACAAGTGATTCATAATTGATAATTCGGCAGGTCGAGTTGAAATATCAAGTGCTAGATGAAGACCTGATTGGATATAAGAATCTTGTTCAAAAATTGGCACCCCAAATTCCAAACATAATTTTTTGACATTTATCCCGAGAGAAGAATCGCCATGCTCATGCCTTAGCATTTATTTCTTCAATGATAAAATATCAAAATACATCAGTAGTCAATATTGAGAGAATCTATGAGCCACCAATAAAGCTATGGGCAGTCGAAAACATAGAAGAAGAAGTTGGAGAAGATATTGAAGATGCAGCCGTTAAGGATGATGCAAATTTTCCACAAAAATCAGAGAACGAATTGTCTGAAGAAGATTGGAGGATCTCAATACATCAATACTTTCCAAATGGGATATTGCACGCAGACACTAAAGAGGCAAGGAAAGTACAATCAAAATCTGTGAATTATCAGTTGCGGGATAAAATTCTGTACCGCAGGTCTTTTTTGGGACCGTTACTTCGATGTTTATCATAAGAAGAAGGACAACGATTCTTACAGATATTCATTATGGAGATGTGGGAAATCATAGTGGAAGATGATCACTCGCATTAAAAGTAAAAACGCAAGGATACTATTGGCCATTTATGCATTAAGATGCGGAGAATTTGGTAAAAAGGTGCGAAGATTGTCAACGCTTAGAAAAAATAATTAAAGCTCCTGCAACGGAACTCAATTCTGTACTCATCCCCTGGACGTTTGCAAAATGGGGAGTAGATATTGTTGGGCCTTTAGCGGAAGGAACACGAAATAGAAAATACTTGATTGTAGTAACAGATTATTTCACTAAATGGGTTGAAGCCAAAGCTCTTGCACACATTAGAGATACAGATGTTTTCAAGTTTTTATTCGAAAATATAATTTGCAGATTTGGAATTCCGGTAGCCATAGTCTCAGACAATGGACAACAACTACAAGGGAAAAATATTGATATGCTTTTCGAAGCATTTAATATTCAAAAGAATTATTTTACCCACAACAAGGACAGAAGCGTGGAAAAAGAATTTGAATACAGGCCTAATGCTTGAAAACTTGGATGATTTAGAAGAAAGAAGAGAGGTTACGCTCCAAAGAATGGAGAGTTATCAAAGAAGAGTGGCAAGAGAATACAACAAGAAAATCAAGTTGCAGAACTTTTTGGAAGGGCAATATGTTCTACGGAAAATCCCGGAATACCAAAGGGATAAAAAAGCAGGAAAGTTTGCACATACATGGGAAGGACCTTACGTTATACAAGATATTGCGGGACAGGGCTCATACCATTTGCGGAATATGAATGGAGAAATCTTACGGCATCCTTGGAACGCGCAATATCTCAAACCATAATACCCATAACAAATAATGCAATCATACAATAATTTGGCTTCATACTAGGTAAAACAGAACAAATGTAATCTCTCTAGAGAGTCCATATAAATGTCTATGAGTGTATGACTATTGGATCTTTCGCCACAGGGATGCCTAACATGACATTAATTATTGTATCAGGTACTCTTCATTTCAGGAAGTGCTCTAGGGACCGCATCCTAATTTCCTCATGGCCAGAGAGAAGTTACATGCGCTTCAACCCTCAAAGTAACGCAAGGTACAAAATTGCCTTGTGGTTAATCAATACACAGTCAATCAATGCACTAAAAATCAATATATATATATATATATATATATATATATGAAATTGTTTTGCAGGAACAATAATGTGAATCAAAAGGAAAGAGCAAGTATAATTTGAAAGAACGAAAAACTAAACAGGAAAACAAAGGAAAAAACTAAGGAGATGAAGGATTTGCATTAAAATGAGGATTGAAAGGGACTTCTTTGCGGATATAAACTTTGGTAAATCCCAACTCGAGCTTCTACCCTCAACCAAGAAATATAAGATTTTGTGTCTTTAAGTTCTTTCTTGCACTTATCTACCTCTGAGGCAGATTTTTTGACACTTGTCTTCCAAAAAACTATTTTCCCTCTCTCTGAAGCCAAGTCCTGAGCTAAGCTTTCAGTCTTCAGAGTTTCCTGCTTCCATTTGTCATCCGTTTCTTTGGTGTGATAGGATAGAAGCTCCAGCTGACTTTGCGCTTCATTAGCCTTGACAGTAGCAAGCTCCAACTGATTTTGTGCTTTATTAGCCTTGACAATTGATGTAATTTTAGAAGTGGTAAATAAAGAGGTTCGATTCTCGAACTTGTGAAGGTAATGATTTTAGAAAATAATGATTCTAATTAACTCTAGAAAATTCCAGGAGTATGAAAAAGACTAAATAACCTAAAGATGATTTTTAAATAATTTTAAAAGGAACAGGAATCAGGAATCAGGTAAATCTAACAACCTATGTGATTAATCAGATAATTCTTTTTAGATTAATTGAAGCACAAATAATTGCCAAAATTGGTTTTGCTATGCTAACAAACAGAGGTAAATCACAAGCATGGACTATCAAAATTAATTAACCAAGCATAATCCATCAAGCAAAAGCACAACTGTTGAAAGAAAACCGTTTTCACTATTTAAAACAATGCAATTCTAATAACAAAAGAATTATAAATAATTATTAGAAAATAATTAAATCACATAAAATTGAGAAAATTACCTTATCCATCATCCCAGTAAATAGACTTAGCTCATGGTGGAAAAAGATTGCTCAAAAGTTGATTTCATTGCTCAAAATAAAGATTACAAGATTGATTAACGCTGTAACAGCTAAACAGTAACGCAGCAGACGCATTCAGAATCAGTTCCAACTGTTACAACCCAATTCAACCAAGAATATAACAGTGAGAAATAGCAACAGAGATTTCAAATTTTTACAATAGATAAAAGTGTGGTTGAGCTGTCTTCTTCGGTGAAGGTGAGGATGAACACTGGTGACGGCCGGTGTAACAGCGGTGACGGAGTGCCGGAAAATACCAAAAGTGATCCTGGAGCTGCGTCACCCTTTTCTGAAGCTTGTAAACTCTTTATATAGGCCTTTGGAGTCTTCTAGGATGTTCTAATCCCCTTATAACTCGGTAGTTTGACGAGAATTTGATATCAATCCAAAACAGGGATGTATTCCTGTTCCCGTACAAATTCATGCTCATCTGGCCCCTATCTTCGGCTTCTAGAGCTTCTAATCGATTATACGAACCTTGAATTAGATTGGGTAACTCCCAATTTGCGCTGAAATCGCTAAAAAATCTGAATTGAAAATCATGAATTTGCTGCCGATGAAACTCTGTCCCGATGAAGGTTTGACTCGGTCAACTGGCTTTGACCGAGTTGACTGGGCTGAGTTGACCCGCTGAGTTGGCTCGATCCAGCTCAACCCGATCCAAGGGTGCCCCAATCCAAAGTGTGGGTGCCTTGATCCATTTTCCCGGGTGCCTTTAACACTTTTTGAGCCAATTTTTTCACAAATCTTTATTCTTCTAATATACCTACAAAAGCATAAAAACACGTAATAGACACAAAATTGAATACTAACTTACTACAAATTAAGGTGCAATTTAGACACTAAAATGTGTCTATCAACAATAGCAAGCTCCAGCTTCCTTGTGAGTTCTTCCATCTTAGTATTTACAGCACCAAGCTCTCCTTCAGCCTTAGCAGCTTTTGTGGCCGCATCCTTGAATTTTTCTTCAAAATCTGAAACAAAAACAATAGGTTAATCAATGCGGAAATAATATTCAACTTCAAATATGCAGTAAAATAGGATACCTCTTGCGAGGGATTCAAACTCTGCTAATTCGAGAGCCATTGCATCTTTAGAAACACCAAGAAAATCATATTCTCCTGAAAGCTTATGATAACTGGCAGAAAGTTGTTGAAGATCTTGACGACACTTACTTAACTCTGTTTGCTTCAATGAATCATTATTCCGTAACTGATTTGATTCGCTTGCACACTTTTCCAAATCTTTATGCAAGCGTAAAATGTCACTCTCACGATGAAGAACAGAATCAGATAAACTGCAGAGTTTAACTTAAGCATCCGCAAGTGTGTTCTCTGGCAAAGCATCGAAAGCCGAATTGTCTCTATCTTTAATCAATTGCGCAATGTAAGAAGAAAGCTGGAAGTCGTGATGCGACCCGGAACGAGAAAATCCCGCAAGGATATTCTGACGCTCCATACAGAGCTTGCGATTTTCTTCTTTCAACTTCTCTGATTGTTCCCGTGCTTCAAGAAAACAATCCTTGGTCCATAACAATGTAGCATTGTACTCTTTCTTCTTGCGGAAGAAATTTCCAAATAAAAGTTGGTGCCTTGATTCTGATTCATTAATCTTATCCACCAGGTTATTAAATCTTCTCTTAATTTCCATGTTTTCATTATTAACTTTCAATACGTGTTCTGTTTGACGCATGACTCTTTGTTGCAGCTTATCCACAAGGTTTGAATCCCCCGCTGATCTCATAAATTAATTCAGAAAATATGAAAATAAATTTAAAAAAAATATAACGAAAGAAAAAGTATTAAACCTTGATTTTGAAGATCAAGCAATTGCTGACGAAGTGCGTCATTCTTCCGCTTCAATCGCAGCTTCTTCTTCTACAGCCCTAAATTGGGTCTCCATCTTCATCGGTCGTCCCTTGTAAAATTTATAAACTGTATGTGCAGCATGTTGACCCCGGGCAAGCTGCAATTTGCAGGATTAACGTTACAAATAAATGAAAATAAAATGAAATCTAAGATCGTTTAAACAGTAAGAATACCTGCAAGAGAGCTTGTTGCGGGAAAGAATACACTTCACCATTTGCAAATGCAACTTCCTCCGCAAGAGAAGAAAGTTGATTTATATATAAAGAGGGGTCAAAGGGTTGGCCTTGGCCTCTTAGCCAGGCATCTTTGACTGCGTCATATACGGTATAGACCGCATGTGCTCCCGCAAGTTAGCGAGCGCAGGACTATCTGATTCTACCGGCAGAGAATCGTATGATACAGATAGTAGCTTCTTTGACATAAACCAACGGAAGGCCTCTTCCTCCTCGTTTATGAGATTTGAATCACCCGCAACTCCTTTTCCTTTATTCTTTTGCGGGATTTCTTCATTTATTTGCACTGCATCAGCGACAGCCACACTTGCGACGTTATCTACAGTACGAGCAGTTTCTACCATAGTATTTGTCGGTTCACCTTCTACTGCTCTAGTACTGGCCGACACGTCTGCGGTAGCAGCGTTAGCCTGCTCTCCCTCTTCAGCTACGATATTTTCCTACTCACCCTGAAGGGGAAGATCCTCTTTATCAGTTGATTTATCTTCACTTGTAGAAGGTTCAATAAGATCATCTACGAATAGGGGAGAAAGTTGATAAAGGAAGGAAGGTGCGGGATCAGCAGCTTGGTACGAAAAATTGACTACAACATCAACTTGTTCCGCAGACTCAAAATTGTTATTTGAATGGGAACAGTCTGCTCTTCTTCATGTCTCTCAGGAACAGAGTTATCCTCAGCTCTCAAAATAGGTTGATTAGGGGAAGAATTACGAATCTCTCCCTCTTCTCTGTCAGTGGAAGCACGAGGCGTATCCTTAGCTTTCTTCCGACCCTATCAATATACCACAAAAAATCATTAAATAAAAATCATAAGGATCATAAGAATTCATTTAAATAAATCAATACATTTTCTGCTGGAATTGGGGCTTTGCATTTAACCCTCAAATCACCTTTTGCGCCCCCCACAGTTTGCGGCTATTAAAAAGAAGAAAAAAAATTAAACAATGTTTAAAGCATGATATAAAAAGATAGAGACAATTTACGTACCACATTGACAACAGAAAAAGCGAAACCTTCAAAGTTCAACCGCCAAGGGCAGTAAGCATCAAAACGCGTTAGAATATTGCATACCACACTTTCTTGGATAAACCCAAAGACTCATGGACCTTCAATGATTAGAGGAGTGCGGTACCATTTAAAATCATGATCATCGCGGATTTTTTCCTTTAAAGGATCTCGCGTCCCAGGAATGAATTTTAACTTGGAATTATCAATCTCCCATAACAAACAGAATCCTTCACCACCTCTACAGCCCGGACCAACACTCCACTTCTTATAATTCTTCACAGCTATGTTGTCCGCATATGTAGCATGGAAGTTATCAACCGTGTAATGTTTACGTTCCGCAGGGTCGGGAACGTAACAGGTGAAGTTTGTTTTGCCCTTGCTTCGCATGCTACATTCATCCAATACGCGCCACCAATTCCCGTTCTATTGGGTAACGGATCGTGCTAAACCGTGTTGGGACTTGTTACGGCTTACGAGAACCTCAAATTGGAAAGGGTTCCCGGTCTGGTATAGAGGAAGCTGCAAGCCCGCATCCAATGCTCCCGCGGGTATTAACAGCCTGTTATTAGTGTACTTAAATTTCTCCATCATTTCCAATGAGATTTCATCTCCTTCAGAAGTATCGTAGAAGGAAACTTTAAATTGTTGAAGATTGTGCTTCTGTTTAAACTCTGCAAGGTCCATCGATCTAAAACCCAAGTTTTCGTTTAACCGCTTATTTTTAGGAGCTGATTTGCTGGTCGCAACAGATACATCTGTCGGATGATTACCAGATTCATCTACTCCCTTTTTCCTTATCACAACATAACTGGATGACTTCCTATCTAAAGGATGATCATCCTGATGAGAAGCACCACCAGCAACTTTCTTAACGTTCTTTCCAGTCATGATTAATCTTTATCTGCATATGGAAATAAAAGAAGATAAATACACCATGATCAAATGCAAGAACAAACAGAAAAGTTACAAAGCAGAAGAACAACAAGATGTTCATTAAATCAAAATACAGGCCAGCAAACAATTTTCTGATCAAAGGAAAGAAAAGGATCATGATAAAATAACCAGACATCAAAATAAAAGTATCATCGTCATTACCATTATCACCATTCACTCCAACAAACAGTAAACATATAAACAAGAACATCATCAACATCATCATCATCACCATTTTCAGTTATTTTTTTTGATAAATAAGCAGATACATTAAGGAAAAAGTTAAGAGGATTACCCTTAACGAAGTAAAAGACAGAAGGAAAATCTGATGATTGAATAAAAAGAAAACTTGATCCCGTTGCAAAAATCCTTAATCACAAAAGTTCAGGAGAATGAAAAGGCACTGAGGAATCTTTGAAAAGTTCAGGAAAATGAAGAGCACAAAAACTTTAAGAAGAAGAAGACAAAGAATATAAAGAATGAATTGAGAGATGTGACCAACAATAAATAAGAGAAGACTGAAACTGACCAAACCGTCCAAAAGTGAAAGAGAGAGAAACTTTATCAAAGATATGATTTTCTCAAAAACCGCCAACTCAAAGAAACGTGGGAAGAAAATTTATTACCAGTATGAAACTCGGAAGGATAATAACTATTTTTCTTTTTTTGAATTTTTTACCCTATGCCAAAATTCAAAAAAGGAAAAAGGGGCAAATTGTGAGGGAATTAAATCCCAAACTACATGTGTTCGAATGCTATGAGAGGAGTATCAAATTATAATAAAACGAAAAACACTAAATCAAAACTCTTTAAAGAATACTGAAACAGACATCTGAAACAGGCAACATCAATGCATGATTGACACGTTAGTTGCGGGAAAGCATGGCATACTGCTCGAAGCAGATAACTTTGTTGCATGAATGACACATAGGTTGCGGGAAAGCCTGATACAAGAAAGTGAAATGACAAACATCGAGGCATGAGAGACACGTCTCAGCTGTATACATCGATGCATGACAAGTCACTCTCAATGGCCACATGTCAGACATGCCATAATTCTAATAAGACCGCAACGTTCATCCAAATCCAAAAATAACAACTTGAGTACAAATCCGCAGAAGAGGTACAGGACATCAAGCGAGAAACTAAGAGAAATAAGAAGTACGCATACTAACTCTTGCGGGAAACACAAATATGTCATGCAGGTTACACTATGCTCCAAAGACTGGATAAGAACTAATAGGTGGAAAGTTAGATTGGAAGGACCCATGAAATTTGCTATAAATACCAAACTCTCAAACAGGAATAGGGACTGGAAAAATTTGGAGAAAATTGGACATAAGAAATAGGAATAGAGCAAAGAGTTAGGTATGAGACTTGTGTAAATTTGATAGTTTAACTGTTCTTTGATTATTTGGACTTTAATTATGTATTTCATATCTATTTGTAACATATATACATGAATAAAAATGATTTAAGTCTTTATCACCCGTGGATGTAGACAATTTGATTGTCGAACCACGTTAAATCATTATGTTGATGCTTATTCAATTTGTTAACATGTTATGATTTTATTTTAAATTTTTTGAATTTATCATGTTTTTTGACTCTGATGGTTGTGATCCAAAGACACTTTATTTTTGGTAATCACATAGATGTTAAACCTTTGAGAGTTTACCAAACTTAGTAAACTTGGGATCTATTTGGATTTGGAATTTGGCAGCAAACTTGTCGAGTTTGTGAGCGTTTTGAATGAAGTTTCTTCCGAGAAATCATTAAGATGGTGATGCTGCCTCTCGTTGTTTTGGAAGTTAAAATAGTGAAGGAATAATGGGTTTTCAAAGTCGAGGACTACACAGCGCTATTAGTGCAATTCTCTTGCTGTTTTGGGTTGGTTCTGTGACCGAAAAATGAGCAATGAGGAAGGCGCAGAAGGTATTAGAGGATCTTTTTACAACAAGGCAAAAGAAACCTCTACACCAAAATAACTGCATATCTAGTGTTTGATAAAAGTTCCAAGAGAAATAGAGGTAAAAGTTCTTATAGCTTTCTATCTAAATGATTCTAGGCTTCGTAAAGTTGATAACGAAAAGCGATTTGTTGATTTTGATTTGGTTTTCACATGATAAAAACATGAATGATGGCTTAATCATCTTTTGTGTAGCTTCCGTTTATAGATGTCTTAGAATTTTGTGCTTGAATTGTATGCAAGTTTATTTTTGTGGTCTGGTTACCACTTTTTGTTAATTTCTTTTGGAGGGAATTAATTAAGGTACTGGAATCTTGTGTAATTAAAGAAGAACGGAAGGAAAGGTTTTGCCAACAAACCTTCATCTATCATGTTCTGTATGCTTTCATTTTATTAAGAATTAAGATTGTGTGAATTAGTTAGTGACTGCATATTCTTCTAGAGGAGGATTCGAAGTGGTTTCAGCTGAGAAGAACAAATAAACTTGTAGCTTGAGTATTTGGTATGATTGGGTTTGAATTTGTGTTGGATTTGGCCCAAATTCTTTAGCTGAGAACCAGTTGAGAGAAGAATGTTTGCTGCCATGGCTTACTTGTATGGATTTGGGTCTGTTGGGGCTGATTTTAACTGTTTCTGTAGCTGAATTTCAGCTGTAAAGTATCGCTGCTACCACTAATTTGGTGGATTCTTACAGGGATTAGAGTTGGGTTTGTATGAATAGCATTATGGCTTGAACTGGTGGTGGTTTTGGTGGTGGAAATATGAGTCTGTATGGTTTGAATAAAGGGTTAAGAGAAGAATTTTGATGAATTCTAATAGAGTTAACAAAAGATGACAACAGTAAAGGAATTGAAATTGGTCTGAAGAAGGTTGTAATCGTAACCGATTGAATGAATGTTGGTTGCTGTCGGAATTGAAATAGTTGCAGGAAAGGAAGTATCTAAATTGCATAATGCTTGTTTGAGTAATTTATATGCAAAATATGGTGAGGTGGAAATTGCATATAAGTGTTTGTTTTGATGCCTGAAAGAAGATGAACGAAAGCACTGAGTTAACCCTGACTTAACTCGGTGCTGACTCACTTTGATAACCCGATTTAACAAGGTCATAGTCAATGTAGTCCATACCGGATTTCGGTTCGTACCAGTCGAGAGCGGTACACTGGTACACCGGTATATCGGGGAAATTTCGGTTTTAAATATCGGCGAAATATCGGTACATATATTTTATACCTATAATTTTATGAAAAAATACTAGTTCGCATTTTATGAATATAAATATATTTTAACACGTTATAACAAACGTTTTTTCACAAAGCTTAGAAAGAAAAACTAGTACTCATCCAAAATATATAGATCCATAGATTTCATACAAAGTTCAAACTGGAAACACAAGAGAAACAAGAACAACTTCAAAGTTCATCGTCTAAAATGCTAATTAAACAAGGATATTACAATTCTAATCAAGATCATTAGATTAAATATACATATTATCATATGCATATACAATTCTAAAATACCATAAAAAATATGAGTAACAATTGAAAACCCTAAATAAAGGATATATTTTTTTTTGATTTAAAAAAAAAAAAAACGGCCGTATCGGTCCATACCGGCCGATTTTTTCGGTTAAATACCATTTACCGGTATACCGGATTTCGTTTCGCTTTTCGGCCGAAACCGGTAAAATCGACGGTATACCGGCCGTACCGGCCGGTATGGACTACACTGGTCATAGTCAGACGATTGAGGGGTTTTATATCTTTTTATAGGGTAGAATAACTGTCACCTAGGTACAAACAGTTTGGGCATTTAATTAAAGTTGAAAAAAACGTGGGCATATTATTAAAAACTCCTATCATATTTTATGTTATATGCGTTACTTATAAATTGATTTTGTTTATGCATCTTTAGAGAATGGAAATACATTCTATTAAACTGTTATCTCACCCCAATTGACATTCTTACAAATTAAATGGAAGTTAAAAGTGGAACTAAGAAGTTATTTAGCTTAATAATTACATTATTTTTGTATTGCTTTAAATGTAATTTGTTCTAAATATTTTATTAAAATATTGTTAAGGATGATCGGTGGATTTATATACTTCAATTCATGTTATATAAAGTTTCAATTGTATTTAATATTAATAAATAAATTATGAAAAATATATGCATATGTATCGTTTCAACCTATATCACATTGAGTTCGGATCTCCATATGAACTTGACCATGTTCCGGAACTCGGGATGTTATAAAAATAATATTAAAAGTGAATTTCGCTGGAAATCCTCAAGAATATTAGATAAATAGCGGAGCTACTTATCGTATTTATGCCGATATAAACATGCATGCTTACAAAATTAAGTGTGAATGATGAGTCTGTCTTCACGGGAAATCATTCTCAAAATAATTTCCGAGAAAGAATTCACTTTGAATAATGTTGTACATGCGCTAGGTATTTATATTAACTTAATCTCGTGCTCTTTATTAGTTAAGCATGGCTTTAGAGTTTTGTTTGTGTCTAACAATTTTTTTATATTGAAGTATGATATGCATGTGGGTAGAAGATATTTGTGTGATGGTTTGCATAAAGTGAATGCACCCACAGTAATTCCTAACGGGAATAATAAGAAAAGCTACTACTTTTTCTTATTTGGTTGAGTGATCAAATATATGTTATGTTGGATTAGGTCATATTAATTATGGTTTAATTCAAAAATTAATTAACATGGACCTAATATATCTAAGTGTCGGATTGATTTGAATCATAGATGTGAACCTTATATGGAAGAAAAATTAATAAGATCATCTTTTCATCCCGTGGAAAGAAACACAAAACCGTTAAACTTGGTTAATACCAATACGTGTGATATGAAATTTGTACAAACAAGAATCGGGAAAAAGTATTCTATTACTTTTGTATATGATTATACTCGTTATTGCTACGTCTATCTAATGAGAGGGAAAGACTATGCAATTGATATATTTAAGTAGTAAAAATAAGGTAGAAAATCAATTGAATAGAAAGATTAAAATTCTAAAAAAATAATAAAGGCATTGATTATGATTCATAGTTCGCGGAATTGTATTCTGAACATGGATAGAATTATATAGCCACCAAATAATTGTTCCTTAAAATCCACACAATCGAACGGTATTGCGGAGCGCAAAAATCGTACATTGAAAGAAAAAACCGAATACTCCATTACTAAGTTTAGGATTGCCGAATAATTTATGATGGAAGCTATACTTACCGCAAATTATATCATTAACAAACTACCTCATTGGAAAAAGGAAAGTAAACCTTATCAACTATAAAAATTCACTGAACTTTGTCTTAGAGGTGTGGTGATGTCTTGCAAAGGTATAAGTTTCCTTTACCTAAAAAGGTAAAATAGGTCCCAAAATATTTGATGCAATTTTCATTAGATAACTGAAAATATTAGTGGTTGTTGATTTCTGGTACATATCGGACAATCTTGATATTCACACAAATACGATAATTGAATTTATAAAAACCATATTTTTCGAAAGACATCTTTCCATGTAAAGATAGAAATAAAGATTTCTAATTGAATTAAATGAACAATTGAGTAGTCATATGGGAATAATTTATACATATTTATCGTTTAATTTATATTTGCTAGTGCTTGAATTTATACTAATAATATATTTTTATTTTTTTTATTAGGTGGTATGCGTAAAATCCGAAGTTACGAATAAACATAGTTTAATGGGTTATTATTAAATGTACCCAGTGATGTGAAGGTAGAAGTGCAGAGAAGGGAGATTGATGCCGTCAGGAAGGTGGGACTTCTCTTGAACTTTTGGTGTTGTGTTAACATGGAAATAGAGAGAATAAGAGTCAGAGTGACGAAATGAAATAAAGAAGAGAGTGAAAGAAATGAGGTGTGACACGGACGGTGAACAATTGAGGTGGCATGGTATAAAAGGTGACTGATTGGAGAGGGATAGGAAAATCGAGTGATTGAGAAAGAATAGGTAGTGGAGCCCACCTGGTGGGAAAAGGGAGAAGAAGTAAAGAAAAAAGAAAAGGGAGGAGATAAAAAAGTAGGGGACATACTTTCTTGGAGTTTTCTTTTTAGGTTTTGTTGGGTCTTGGGTAGGCGAAGGTGGTTGAGGCTTTCAGAGGTGTACATGGGAGAGAACCGAGACCTGGGCTAGGATGAAGAAAGGACAGCTGGTAAAGGACAACATATGGGAAAAAAGGGGTGTGCTACCGTATAGGCTAGGGAAGAGATAAATGAGAGAAAGGAAAGAGGAGGGGAAAAATATGTGGAGATAAGCTTTTGTCTTGGTCAGAGGAAAAGGGCGTGAAAAGAAGAAAAAAAAAGTGGTAGGATGTTGAAGTGAGAGAAGGGAAAAGAAGTGAGACATAGGAGTAGAGAGGACGGTTGCGTCTGGGATTTCAGCTGTGAGTGGGCGGACAGTTTCTGTGTTGGAGTTGGTTGGCGGCTGCTGTACACATGAGAAGAAAAATACAACGACATTGCTTTATTTTGGTTTAATCTTTTCCTCTCTACTTTTTTAGTATTTATTTTTATGGGTTTTGAGAAACCCAATCCCATGTCTTGATAATTAATTTGTATCTAGAGTTTTATGTTTGAAACTACTTTGAGTAATAGGCTATTTTGGATTGATTTATTAAGGAAAAGACTATTATGATTTGAATAGATTACTTCCTGATTTTGATTTATTGATTTAATGATAAAATTAGTTGTTGCTTCACCGGTTCCGTACAATACAGTAACCTATGCGTAGAATTAATAGGATAGCAAATATATTTGTCTACTTATTTGATATTTCATGCTTGGGTTAAATCCTTAGATGGGGTATACTTAGAATAGCCAAGTATTATTTGTGAACCTATAATTAGTTTCGTATATATTTCTCGCTAATGCAATTAGATGGTGTATACTGAGACTTAGAGTTTTTGATGCGCCATGCTTAAGGTGTCTCAGTGATATTTGCGACTCTAATACATATAACAGGTGATGTCGATAGAACGAACAACAGATGAGTATTCAGGAGTTATGTTTCACTTCAGTAATTAAATAGAAATAGTGGTGGATACTGAAAACCGTAGTTACTGTTTCTCCCATTTGATTTATTTTATTAGTTTAGTTTATTTTTCTTGTTTTAACTTTATTCCGAAAAATCCAAAAATATTATTCTTGATTAGTTGATTAGAGATATTAATTGCATTATTTTCCAGCTCCCTGTTGATTCAACCCGTACTTTCCTTTGTCTGCATTGTAGACACCGTGCGATTGCGGTTTATTTATATAGGGTTTACAAATCCTATCAAGTAGCAAGCTAACTTTTGATCAATTTGACGGAAATCAATCTAATCAAAATAGTTCCACCTTATGGAGTGACGAGGCTAGACGAAGTAACATAAAGAAAACTTTTAATCGTTTGGTTATAATTTCTGACGTTCTTGTTAGAAAATGAACCTCAACATTTTAAGGAGGCAATGTACACTCCGGAAACCCTTATGGAAAGAGGCTATAAATAGTGACACTGAATTTATTTTGCAAAATCACACTTGGGAAAAGTTGGATCTTCCACCAGGTTGGAAACCTTTGGGTTGCAAGTATATTTTCAAAATAAAGATGAAATCAGACGGTTCAATAGACAATTACAAATCAATACTTGTAGCAAACGGTTATAAAAAAAAAAGAATGATTACATTATTTCGATACATACTCTGTTGTAACGAGGATAACCATTATTTAAGTATTAATTGCAATTTTTGTATTATATAACCTTGAGTTATATCAAATGGATATTGAAACGACTTTCTTAAATTAGATGAGGAAATATGTATGAAACATCCTGAGGGTATTATAGTTCATGGTCAAGAAAAGAAAGTATGTAAAACTGGTAAAATCAATCTATGGGTTAAAACAAGCTCTAAAATAATGTCATCAAAACTTTAATAGTATGATTTTGTGTATATTCAAAGCATACACAAAAAGGTTATGTTATTTTGTGTCTTATGTTGATAATATGTTTATCATGGTAAAAATATTGAAGTTATTATTGATACAAAGAATTTAATAAAGTATCAATAATCACATTATGTTATTTGTAACCTGGTCTTATTGCCTATTCCGTATCTCCAAAACCTAGTTTATCTTTAGATAGGAATATATGTTCACTTAGTATGTATCCTCAACAAAACACACCTCCAATCATACATGATGATATTAAAAGTAGAACATGAACGATAAAAACATATGTTGAACATCACCAATAATCAGTCAGATTGATTTTACATGTTTAGGACGTTTCCGACTACATCCCCAACCAATATAACAGTTACCTACTGTAGATGGTGGAGTTTTAACAAAGGATAAAATAGTAAAATCGTCTCTATCCAGCAGTAGAATTAAAAAAATAATATAATTTTGTCTATCCTATTGGCCCGACATCAAAAGCATAAATTCCTATTTATATTCCCTAGTTGAATATTTGGAGTGACTTTACATTCAAACTCTAATTGAATAACATTGATTGATCATAACGCATAACAAGCTGCACACGGATATACTAGGACAAAACACCGCGTGTTCATAAGTCATCGTTACGCTAAATGAAAAAACCAAAGCTCCAATAATGATTAGTCGAACTTGAATAACATATTTCTAATGTTGGTTGCATCAAAAATCCCAATATTGGTCGAAATACAACGAAACCCTAATTTTGATTAATACCCAGTTTCTGACACATCGTCATATCACCTTGCAAAAACGTAATAATGGGTGTGGAACGGGACAAAAAATCTTCTAAACAACATATGTTCCCCTATTTGTCCACTATAACATACTAAAAGGAAATCCCATTCATAATAACGTTCTAAGAGATATAATTCAAATCCTAGATGAACTACAATCTGAAAATTGTCAGAATTTCATCTGAAGGGTTGCTATTTTCCACGTATGACGAGCAAAACGAGCTTAAAACCTAAATCTTATCGCGTGAGGATGTATCCAGCGATCTCAGAATTCCTGATTGGGGATGATCATCGAAAACGGACATCGTATGAAGAATCTACAACGTTTTTGCTGAAGTACGTCATGTCTGAAATTTTCACCTACGGGTATAAATAACAATAATGCTCTTCCAAGCTTCGGTCGTAGAGCTTCAGTCAAAGAGCTTCAGTCGAAGAAGCACAAAAGGGAAAGAATAAAATAAGGATTTATGGGACCAGCACTAACCGGCCGGTCCCACTCTCTATTTTCCTTTTCACCAATCTTCTCCAATTAGTCTCTTATGGTTTCTCATCAGGCATCGTTCATCCACCATCGCTCATCTACCATCGCTCATATGGCACTGTTCATTTGCCATTGACCCACTGTTATAGTAAGACTTAATTCAATTGGTCCCGCTACCAATATTTAAAATAACTGCAGTTTTGTCCTACTCCAAAGAAACTAAATATTCTACAATTCACTAGCGCTCACACGACTTAGCGCTCGCACGACCTAGAGTTCACGCAAATTCAGGCTCGAACGATAAACATCATTCGAGTATTGTTACTCCTCATCTGACATGATGATACGACACAATTACCAGTGTAATTTTTAATCATATTCTCTATGTCTATAATCAACTAAGCATCGCTTGACTCAGCACGCAACTAGTGCGTCATCTAACAATGAGTCAGCATGCAAGACTCATCAACATACTAAAAACTGACATTCTAGCTCGGTCAACGACTGACCAATCTTTTACGAAGTAGACTCAACTTTGCTCGAGACATCAATTATGTAACATAAGGAAATATTCACTGGGGTTTTGGTCTGGCGGCATACAACAAGTGTGGTGTAACGATACACCCACGATGAGAAAGTATGAAAAGTTGTGTCGAAAGTTGAAGAAGTAAAGGGAATAGTAATTTCACAACTTCTAAGTCCCACTCACACGACGGAGTCGGTTTTCACCATGATTTCCACTTCTCTACTCTTCCACTTCACTATAACTGTCACCACTTACGAGATAAATGTGTTAACTTCTTCTGCCATAAATAGGTTTTTCAACCTATCGACAAAAAGACAAGAGTTTATCTCATAAGCACTTAAATGATCACAGAGCTATCATTTTGTATTTACAGCAGTTCAAACACATACAACCATCGACATTCAATCCCATTGTACTCAATACTCTCTTTGTTTCCTTCCTTGCATATCAACCCTTATCCTTCCTTTGTGACTGAAGCGAAATCGGAAAGGTCATTTCTTGATTTAAGCCAATTACGTACAAATTGATCTCTCAAACCTTCAAAGTACTTCTACAAGAAAAATATTTGGTGTTTAAACGATTTGATCTCACAAGTATTAACCTACTCGATCACTCTTTCCCCCTTTTACCCTTCAATCATTTTTACCCACAGATATTTTGGCGACCACAGTGGGAGATTAATATCTCAGTTGCAAAGCCAATTCTTCAAGTTTCTCAATTTTCTCAATTTCAAGATGGTTGATCTAAGGTCGGGCTCAATAAGAACTCACAACGTGAATTCTGCCAGTCCTAGTAATCCTGGCCCTTCGTGTAACAATTTTACTCCTCCTCCATCTGAGCAACACACTGAAGAAGCAAGGGATGAACAAACTCCTCCTACCATTGTTGATTTAATGCAGACACATGAAACTCTTGCCAGGACTCAAACAGAGATGACTACAACTCAGAAGGCAGAACAGACTAGAAACACTTCTGAAGCGACTGCTGATGAAAATACTTCAAGGGTCATACTCAAGACGATGATAAAGTTCGCATTCTCGCTGATCGTAAAGAACCCAACTTCGTCACTCGTGAAGATTTATAGTGACTTCTCTAGAGTAGCAGAAAAGAGAATTTGTATGTTGTTCATCAACATCAAACCCCTTATCCCTTTGAAATATAGAGGATTCCTCTTCCCAGAGGATATTCATCCGCTTCATTCTCACTCTATGATAGAACTGGTAATGCTCATGAACACATTTCACGATTCTTGGAATCACTAGGGGAACATGAATATAATCATGTACTCCACCTCAGAGAGTTTTACAAGTCTCTTACTGGAAGAACATACACTTGGTACAACAACATCACTCCCAACAATATCATTAACTGGTGTGAGATGGTCAATGCCTTCTGTAGGAAATAATTCTTCGTGTCTGAACATGTCACATTATCAGACTTGGGAAGGATATTTCAGCGGTCGAATGAATATCCTAATGAGTATGTGAAGCGGTTCAGGGTCCAAGCACTATATTTCCATGACCCGAATGTCACTGAGCTTCAATTGGTGGAACTATGCATCAATGGTATGATACCAGTCTATCGTGCTCTTCTGGAGAATATTCGTTTTTAAACATTTTCTGAGTTACATGAAGCTGCTAAGCGATCAGCCATGTTTGTACCTGTTCTGCTAGAAAGGACAAGGCCTACCAAGAGCAAAGAAACACTTGAGACCCGTAACAATAAATGCCTAACTCTTTAGCAGTATAATACTCAGCCATCTGTGAGTACTATGACTAAAGGAGGTAAGAGGAAAGCTCCAATACCAAAGCAATGACCCAAGAGTGCAGCACCATCACCAGTTCCAACTCTAGCAACACAAGTAGGTTGTCCACCTCGAACAACTAATCAAGCAGCTGCAGCTCCACTACCGTTTCTACGTCGACAACAACAACCAAGGGAAGCCCGAGCAACCACATATTTCCCTTTTCTAATTGAAAAAGTGATCGACCTTCTAGAAGTTTGGATTCAGGATGGCGCAATCAACCTACCTCACATCCGATGTCCACCAATAGAGCAAGAAATGGCAAATTCCGAGTATTGTCACTTCCACAGATTTATGAATCACCCTACAAGTGATTGCAATATCTTGAAGCGGATATTCAAAGAGAATATCGAGTCGGGAGAAATAGACTTGGGGATTGAAGGCGTACACAGAAACCCTTTCCCTATAAGGAACTTCACTATGTCTGAAGAACCAACCAACCAAGTAGTTTAGTCTCCGATGAAGCGCATATGTGAACTTCTATATCTCTCAAAGGCGCAAGGCAAGGACTTGTTCACAGCTCTTAATCACATTGTGTCTGGCAGAAGACTACCTCCGCTCGACGAGGAAAAAACACGCACCAAACCTGCATAGGCGGCCAAAGATGGAGAGAGGTGTGACTGGGGAATTCTTATAACTGCTGGTCTCAAAGACGTTGAATTCAAGAAAACCCTGATTGATGCCGCCACTACCATAAACATTATTCCTATCAAGACACTCAGGACCGTTGGGATCACACAGAGTGAACCTGTCCACGCACTTACTACTATCCAAGATCCCGAAAGAAGACCTGTGAATTCCTATGGCTACATTTATCTTGAAATTCAAATGGGTTCTTCATGCGCTACAACCAAATTTTACATAAAAAAAGGAAGTTCTGGATTATGACATTATTTTGGGTCGTCCATGGATACATACCAACAAGACTGCAGCCACTAAGACACCTTCATTACCATATCCACCTCAAGCAGAAAGCTCTGCACCTCAGCAAAAGTTTATGATAGATAACCCTCTTTTGTACCAAGAGTTGACGGCCATGAAACATGAGCCAAGAGAAAGTGTGACATCATATTATAGAGGTATCGTGCTTAAGTAAAACTTACTGAATTCGTATCTCTACCTATCAATGTCCCTCACTCCCCTCACACTTGGGGACTTCACATTACTGGTAAACCCAACTCAGCTATAACTCGAAGGTGTAAGTGGGAAGCTGTTCCTTTTGAACATTTTATCAAATGGGATGGAATTATCCCTGGACATAAAATAAGTACATACGAGACGTTTGTGATTCAATTGTTGCCTACTCTTATGAACAACACTGAAGACGACACTTCAGAAATGAAGAAAGAGTCTTGCAAGAAGCAGATATGCCATACTGAGATGGAAAAGTCTGATGTTTTCCATATTAGAGATCTCGTAATAAAGGAAACCAAACTCAACCAGTTAAGTCTCTCTTATGACTGGAAAGGGCCTTACATGATTGCTAAGACTATATCTTGTGGATACTACAAGCTAATTACTATGGGTAACGATCCAGTAGGAGTGATGATACATGGAAAATGGCTCAAAGTCTTT
The DNA here is from genome assembly GCA_023531435.1 of Papaver californicum. Taxonomy (NCBI): domain Eukaryota; kingdom Viridiplantae; phylum Streptophyta; class Magnoliopsida; order Ranunculales; family Papaveraceae; genus Papaver; species Papaver californicum. Next base: position 6,802,501 of record JAJJMC010007730.1, read on the forward strand.
GACGTCTAGTTATCCTACTAACTATGTCTAATTATTTCCCTAATTCTTTGTAATTTCCTTTTCTCCAAAATGTATGCAATATATATACGCATTCGAAAATTAAAAATCTCAAGTAAAAAATCATTAGTTCAAAGTTTTCATAATCCATTTGCCAATCATTTTCTCATTCAAACCCAAAAATCAAACCAAATAAAAATATCTCATCTCATCAACAAACAATTCATTGTTCAATCATCCATAAAGTGCAAAGCAGACATCTGTCTCATGATTCTTGACAACTCAGACACTCAACCCCGACGCCGGCTTCGACTCCGACTTTCATTCAAGTTTTTTCTTTAATCCCAACGCGTTAGCTACAAGCAACTAATGTTTCAAAGACCTTCCCGTTTTTATCACAACAGAAGAAGAATGCTTCAAGTGCCTAAGAACACAATTGCATGAAGAGAAAAACTTGCTCAAATAAAATAATGATAAATAAATATTATTCTAGCTGCACTTAGTCTGAAGTGGATTTAGTCATTCTGTCGTGCTAGTCTTACCTAGTCGTACCTACCAATCCATGCTCCTCAAGCGAACCTATCTACATCACAACCTTCGCACGACTGAGAAACTTCCTCTCCTCCACACGAACCTCTCGAGTGGAGACTGTGTTGTTGTTGTTGTTATACGCCTCAACAAATATTCCCCGATGAGGCCACTTCACATTAAAGTCATAATTTTCAACAGTATTCAAGTTGTACTCCCAATCAAGGAGCACACCTTTAATAATGGCACCTCTAGCTTCAGTAAGTTATCATTGACGACATACAACACTAGTTTTACTCGCCTTGCCAGAAAATAAGGATGATGAACCAACTAGTCAGTGGTGGAAAGGGCTCACTGGATGGAGGATCAAAGACTATGTCGATTATCATAGTTTCAGCTCTTTTGGTCTCTGGAACAACTCCAGTTGTGGTGGTCTCAGCATCAACAACGGTCTTAGGAGTAACATCCTCATGACTGGCTTCATCAATTGTCCATTCTTTACAACCTCATTCTGGAAGTGTTACTCAATGGATTGGACTTCTCCAAGACTAAGGATTCGTATCAAGGCGAGTAGACATGAAAATTTATTAATATAAACTATTCTCAAAGCTTCCACGACGGACGGGCACAAGGAAAGGTCTTCAGAAGATGTTCTCATGACCTCTACATATGAGATACAACACACTTCAGGTTATTGATTCAGAAAAACGTGTCAATGAGTTAGGAATTGGACAATACTTCTTTAAAAAAATATGTGTGTTTATGTATTAGCTACAACATGCCAAAAGGGCGCATCAATCGGACATACGAGCAGAGAGATATTGCTTCTACACTCAAGTCCATAGAAGCTGAAAATTTGCACGGGATTACAAGTTGTAAATGTGCACGCATGGTTGATTGACCTAGACAACTCCAATTCAAGTGATTCTTTTTGCATATGATAGCTTAGCCTCCTAAATTCAAAACTTGGGCTCAAGCACCGAATTCCGGCATCTTATAAAGTTTCTACAACTTCCAGAGTGAACGATGTGCAGGCAGAAATTTTTAGACGGGATTCATAACCTTCACAGTCGATCGACGTTCACCTAGGTCTTTCCACCAATTACTTCACCTATGAATCTTTACCTAGGCCCAACTAGGTCTTTCTACCAAGTCCTTTACCTTGCTTGCCATAAAGAGGAAAGGAGAAAGAGAAAGAACGAAAAGGGAGTTGATAATACTAGGGACTGATGGTCTACTTCACAGTCCAAAATCACGTGACCAGCACTGGGACTGTCTATGCTAACCATCCATTACGAAGGACATGATACAACTAGGACGCACCAATATGGTCTTTGCATCATTCACTCTTGAGAGAAACCTCAATCATGGTTCAATGACCAATAAAGTTTTAGAAGTGATGTTTCAACAACTCACTGAAACAAAGATGGTACTGGAAGTACCAGATTCATGCGTCAAACAAGAGGTTCAAAGTACAAGTGAACCTATGACATCAAAGTACTTCATAAAGCATTCAAGATACAAGAAAATGATCTAAAGACATAAAACACCGGGTTTTTTTTTGAATTAAGCTCGTCAGACATAATTCTGCACTGTCCTGTACAAAGTCGTGATCTAGGATAAATTGGTGATGAATATAAGGATGATTTATATACCAAAATTTTCATATGGATGTCCTCTACAACATATCAAAATTTCACATTAATCGGACAAGTGAGATAATAGATATGATCGAAACGATAAATTATCTAACAGCTGAAAAGTTCCTGAATTCTTCCTGACTTTTACTGTTTCATCTTTTTGAGGGTCTAGATGAACTCAAACCTCAAATCCATACCCTTAGGGATATAGATCATCTCCTTGGCATGAAAACGTTAGGGTAGATCATAGAAAAAGAACTTTGTATGAAGATTTTACAGTATTTTTACAAAGACCTAATCTCTGAATTTTCTGACGATGAATTATGACGAAATTCCTTACTCAGCCACATGAATTCTCGTTCATTTAACCATCAACATGATGATATTCAAAGTTCAAGCCTAATGTAATATCTCTGGTAAATACCTAACAACTAAGCCTTGTTATTTTATTTTCGTCAGTTTTAAACCTCAGAATTATGCAAAGAATTTTAAAGAAGGTGTTCATCCATATCCTCTCTCTCTCTCTCTATGTATGGCCAACTACGTATACGATCAAATTTAATGAATTGACCAATATTCATTATTGTACGAAATCATCAGAACAACACTGACGCTCGCTACAACATTCCCATATGTTCTATGTTTTTACATGACAAATCTCAAGCTCCTAGATGGATTGTCCACTATTGTATAGCAATTTGAGTTTCATCAGGTGTTTCTCCCTGTCTTCTCTCTATATGAATGGCTAGCTACATATAAGATCATAGCAAATTAATTGACTCAACATTCATCACCGTACAAAATAATCAGAATAACACTGCCTGACACTCACTATATTTCTCATATATTCTATGATTTTATATTACGAACCTCAACATTTTAAGGAGGCAGTGTCTACTCCAGAAAGCCTTATGGAAAGAGGCTATAAATAGTGACACTGAATTTATTTTACAAAATCACAATGTATCTGTTTATCATAAAGAAATTCGTTGTTCTTGACTCTGTTTCACCTTAGTTGTTATTTGAACAAAATTTTGGAATAGTTGGATCTTTCTCCAGGTTGTAAACCTTTGGGTTGCAAGTATATTTTCAAAATAAAGATGAAATCAGACGGTTCAATAGACAATTACAAATCAATACTTGTAGCAAACGGTTATAAACAAAATGAATGATTGCATTATTTCGATACATACTCTGTTGTAACGAGGATAACCATTATTTAAGTATTAATTGCAATTTTTGTATTATATAACCTTGAGTTATATCAAATGGATATTGAAACGACTTTCTTAAATTAGATGAGGAAATATGTATGAAACATCCTGAGGGTATTATAGTTCCTGGTCAAGAAAAGAAAGTATGTAAAATGGTAAAATCAATCTATGGGTTAAAACAAGCTCCAAAATAATGTCATCAAAACTTTAATAGTATGATTTTGTGTATATTCAAAGCATACACAAAAAGGTTGTGTGATTTTGTGTCTTATGTTGATGATATGTTTATCATGGTAAAAATATTGAAGTTATTATTGATACAAAGAATTTAATAAAGTATCAATAATCACATTAAGTTATTTGTAACCCGGTCTTATTGCCTATTCCGTATCTCCAAACCCTAGTTTATCTTTAGATAGGAATATATGTTCACTTAGAGTGTATCTTCAACAAACACACCTTCAATCATGTATGGCGATATTAAAAGTAGAACATGAATGATAAAAAAGATATCTTGAACATCACCAATAATCAGTCAGATTGATTTTACATGTTTAGGACGCCTCCGACTACATCCCCAACCAATATAACAGTTGCCTACTGTAGATGGTGGATTTTTAATAAAGGATAAAATAGTAAAATCGTCTTTATCCAGCAGTAGAATCAAAAAAATAATATAATTTTTTCTATCCTATTGACCCGGCATCAAAAGCATAAAATTCATACTTTATATTCCGCAAGAGAATTAAAATATCGAACGCTCACTACAGCCATCTCACACTGATCCTATACTCTCTCTAAAAATATACATATGATATTAGAGCCTCACCCGACTGAGCTCTCAATATTCTACATATGACACTAGTATTGTGCAACTCAGTGCTTACTCCTCTACAATGATAGGGCAGCTCCTAGATGAATTAATCACTAGTATAGAGCAACTTAATTCCTCTTTATATTCCCTAGTTGAATATTTGGAGTGACTTTACATTCAAACTCTAATTGAATAACATTGATTATCATAACCCATAACAAGCTGCGCAAGGATATACTAGGACAAAACACCGCGTGTTCATAAGTCATCTTTACGCCAAATGAAAAAACCAAAGCTCCGATAATGATTAGTCGAACTTGAATAACATATTTCCAATGTAGGTTGCATCAAAAATCCCAATATTGATCAACCCTAACTTTGATCAATACCCAGTTTCTGACACATCGTCATATCACCTTGCAAAAAAGTGACAATGGGTGTTGAATAGGACAAACTGTTCTAAACAACATATGTTCCCCTATTTGTCCACTACAACATACTAAAAGATTATCTTTATTCCAAATAACGGTCTAAGAGATGTGATTCAAATCCTAGATGAACTACAATCTGAAAACTGTCAGAAATTAATCTGAAGGGTTACTGTTTTCCACGTTTCACAACCGAAACGAGCTCAAAATCTAAATCCTTTTGCATGAGGATGTATCCAGCGATCTCAGAATTCCGAATTAGGGTTGATCATCGAAAACGGACATTGTATGAAGAATCTACAGCATTTTTACTGAAGTACGTCATGTCTTAAATAACAATAATGCTCTTCCAAGCTTCGGTCGGAGAGCTTCGGTCAAAAAGCTTCAGTTAAAGAAGTACAGAAGGCAAAGAATAAAATAAAGATTTTTAGGACCGGTCCCACTCCCCATATTCCTTTTTCCCAAGCTTCTCCAGTTAGTCTCTTCTGGTCGTTCATCTGGCATCCCTTATCCACCATCGCTCATCTGGCACTGTTCATTTTCCATTGACTGACGGACACAATTTTTATGTCTTATTTGATCTTAATTTGTTTACTGTTAGAACTCAATTGTGTACTTATATTGTGTTTTTATTGTGTGTAGATATTTTTGGAGAAATAAACACTTGAGAAAAATTTGGTTCAAAAAGTGATAAAGGCACCCATAACTGATAAAGGAACCCACTCTTTGGTTCAAGGCACCCAGTCCAACATTTCAATTTCAAATTTGGGCGGAAAAAAAAATCTTCTCAACAGCGTACGAGAATTCTTTTCTCTGTCAGCGTACGAGATTTAGGGAAATCAGAGATATTTAAGGAAGTTGTTGTTTCCTTATATGAGTACGAATCAACACCACACGATCAAAACAAAATCATGTTCAGAAACAGGAAAGAGTTGGGAAACTCTTTTCTTTTTTTTGAAATCTTCTCGAGCTCTACTATGAAGCTAAATCTGTTTGGACAAGAATAAAAAGAAAGATATCAATTGTTCTCATGATAGAATCGAGAAAGAAAGAAACAATTCAAAGAAATCAGGAAGAAAAAAATTCTTTTGGAATGTTTTTCATCAATGAGAATTTTCCCAAAATTAAAAGAGAAGATATGCAAGATTTGGAGTGGTTTTGAAGGGATAGTATAAGTAGAAGGGAGCTTAGAGAAGATTGGGGGGAGAGATCAGGAAGGTTGCAGAGCTCGTGAAGAACAATACAGGAAGAAGGATTTATGTTGCTGCCAAGAGAGAACGAAGAACATAAGGCAGGTCCAAACTGTCGTTCATAGTGCTGTTAAAGTAGTTTTTTTCTTACCTGAACAGAAGTCCGTTCTTTTTCCCTGTGTTTTATTCTATCTTCTTTAACACACAGAATTACTCATTGTAACGCTTATAAGCGTGTCAAAATTCCTGTGAACTATTCTACCACCATTGTAAGCATCACTTGAGTTATGAAATCTATTTTTGAGGGTTTTGCCATTACTATGAGGAGCTAAACTTCATCTCCGAGGAGACGGAGGAAGCTAATTTTCCAACAATTATGTGGTAAATTATTTAATTAATTTATGCAATTCATTTATGATTAATTGCCTTGATTAAAAAATTGATTTAATGATTTTTGTTAAAAAGTTGTGATTCCGTTAGATGGTACATGCTTTGGCTTAGGTTTTAGATGTTCCATGCTTTCGTTATACAATTGTTATTTTAAAAATCTACTTATTGCAATGATTTAGAATCAAATTAAAATGTTAGAATTGCATAATTAAGATTATTAAATTTAATCACTTTAAAATTGGAAATAGTGGAATCATAGCATCAATTTTCTCTCAACTTTGTTGAAAAAAAAGATTTGAGTTTTCATATTTTTAGTTTTAGAAATTAGATTTAAAAACAAATCTTCACAAGTCTCAACGAACTTTATTTACCACTATTAAAATTTACATCAAACTTTTGGCGCCGCCGACGCGGACTTGTTTTTAGAATTGTTTTTAAATTTTTATATTTTTTTAGGTTAATTAGTTTAGATAGATTTTTATTTTATTTATTTTTTACTTTGTTCTATTTTACGTTTCTTTGGGTATTTCTTTTTTTGCTACAGGTTTGGATCTTGGATTCAAAGAAAATAAAGCCAAAGATTTTGGTGATTAAAGACTTGAAGTTAAAGTTAAGGACTTGAAGTTAAAAGTTAAAGCTTAAAAGAACGGAGAAGAAGACAAAGACTTTTAATTTTAGATTTTATTTTTAGATTTATTTTCTTTAGATTTTCTTATCTTAGAAAATTATATTAGGAATTTTTATTATTTCTGTAATTTTCTTTTATTTGGACACTTTTGGACTTTATTTTGGACTTTGGACATTTTATTGTTTTTAAACCCTACGAAAGGGTAATTTAAACATAAACTGCTACAGGGAAGGATGACAATTACGATATTGTCTCGGCCCCTCGGTTTCGCACACTGACACAGGAGTCGGTGGCCCGAGTCGACTACAACCGATTCATCCCCGTCTGGTACGGAAGGTAAGACTCTATCAACCCACGAATCCCCTGCAAGTGGGTTTACTGTATTCCTTTGTATGCATATATGTTGAGGAACTGAAAACGGAATTTATTTTCTAGTAAAGGGCGGAAACTGGCCATATAAGATAAGGGTTCGGATTTCATCACTGTATCATTTCTGCCCGCCTTAGGAACACGTTACCTAACGCGAACCTAAGCCTAAAATTTGACTAGAAAGAGACCGATAGGGTATAGAGATTATTGAAAAATCATTCAAAAGGATTGTATTGGTTACTTTTTTAGCTTAACTCAAGGTTCGAGAAGATTATTTTAAGTTGATTAGAGCCGCCTTGTAACCCAGGGAAAAGTGCCAAAGAGACAGGGTTATCAAAGCTCCTTAGAGCTTATCCTGTTTCTCTTCGACTTATTCTAATTCAGATCGTTCTAAGAGGTTTGCTAAAACTGTAACTAGTTTCCTTTTGGAAGAATAGAAGTTGGTCTAGAAACAATCTAAGTGGAGCCATCATGCCTTTTGTTAGCTAGAATCGATAGGTTTGATTTGGTTGAGTCGACCTTGCTTTGTGTTTGTTTAGAATTCCCTTCCGATTAGGAGTTATTGCATGCCCAGTGAACGTGCCTCGAGAAGAGATTCTATTGGTCGTTTAATCAATGACGAGAATAGAAACTTTGTTTCTGAAAGTGATAATTTAGGAAACCCTTCTTTTGAGAGCCATATTTTTGGAAACTTTAGTTTCGAGAATTTGTGTCTTAGTGAGGAAGTTATTCCTAATTTTCCAGTTGTTCCAGAAATGACAACCTTGAAAGCTTTGTTGAATCCTACTAGGACTTCTCGTCCATCATGCATCAAGTTAGTTGAAACTCAAGCAAACTATGAGTTGAAACCTGGGACCATACAGATGCTCCCACTCTTCTTAGGGAAAGAAAATGAAAACCCTTACTTTCACATTAGGGATTTTGAAGAAATATGTAGTACCCTAAAAATTCACAACATGTCTGATGAAGCTTTGAAACTTAGGTTATTTCCTTTTTCCCTGAGAGACAAGGCCAAATCTTGGTTATATAGTTTGCCATCTGAATCCATCGAGACATATGAACAACTTACCGCTGCCTCTTTAGCTAAATTTTTCCCTAGGCACAAGATATCAGCTCTTAGGCAAGATATTTCCACATTTGGTCAACAAGAAGGAGAATCTTTGTATAGGTATGTGGAAAGGTTCAACGAATTAATAACACAATGTCCCCAACACGGTTTAGAAGATCAAAGACTAGTCCAGATTCTTTATGAAGGACTAGATTATCCAACAACGATCATAGTTGAGTCATTGTGTACAAGGAGTTTTGATAGTAAAGATGTTAATGAGGCAATGAAATTTTTGCATGAAATTGCTGAAAAGACCCATCAATGGGAATGTAGTAAGGAACCCCCGAGAAAAACTCTTCTGAGCAGAGGTAATGTCAATAGGTAGATGAAATTCTTGAATCAGATGCCAAATTTGCAGCTATAGGAAAAAGGTTAGCCTTAGAATTAAGTCAATCTAGTCGTGGAATAGAGCCCAAGTCATTTTGGGAAGGACGGACTGTTGAAGAGCAAGCCCATGCTCTTTATAATAACACTAGATATGATAACCGTCAGAAGTTTGATCCATATTCAGAAACATATAACCCTGGTTGGAGAAACCATCCAAATTTTTCTTGGTCTAAGGGCCAAAATCAAGGTCAGTCTAGTAACCTTCAGGGTCCACTAGGTTTTGGTTATACTAAGAATTTTTTTAGTACGACACAATTTCAGAACCCTTCAGACAAGAAGATCATGAGTTTAGAAGAGTCTCTCACTTTTTTATCACATAACACTGCTAAGTTTTAAAAATCGGTTAAACAAAGTTTAGAAGACAATAAAAAGATGGTCCAAGCTAACTCTCAGGATATTTACGATTTACAAAAGCAGTAGTCAGTTAAGTGAGTCTTTGAGAGAAAAAGGCAAGTTCCCTAGTCAACCACAACCCAACCCTAGAGTAGTTCATGAGTTATCATCTGACCATTTGAATTCAATTAAAATCCTTAGGAGTGGTAGAGTAGTAGACAATAAGGTAACCTTGCCCAATAGTGAACATGTTGTAGTTCACCCTTCCGAACCTATAGTTGAAGAGACTGATAAAGTCTCTAAAAAATCTAATGCAGTTCCCGCTGAACAAGATTTTGTTCCAAAGCACCATTCCCGCAACTTCTATTGCCAACTAGGAAGGAATCCAACTTTAATGATATACTGGAGATTTTTAAGCAGGTTAACATTAATCTTTCTTTATTAGATGCAATTAGGCAGATTCCTACTTATGCCAAGTTCCTTAAGGATCTTTGTACACGAAAGTGAAAGCTTGGTGTACAGAAAAAAAGCCTTTATAGCTAGTCATGTGAGTTCAATTATCCAGAATAACACAACTCCTAAGTACAAAGACCCAGGTTCCCCTACCATTTCTTGTACCATAGGTAAAATACAATGTGGATAAAGCGTTACTTGACTTAGGAGCTAGTGTGAACTTACTTCCATATCATGTGTACCTCCAGCTAGGACTTGGTGACATAAAATCTACCCAGATAACACTTCAGTTAGCTGATAGGTCGGTAAAAATTCCTCGTGGTATTGTCGAAGATGTTCTTATTGAGGTCGATAGGTTTATTTATCATGTGGATTTTGTTACCCTACATACCCAACATGTTCCTGACCCAGAAAACCAGATACCTATGATATTAGGTCGCCCGTTTTTAGCTATATCTAATGCGATCATTAACTGTCGAAATGGTATGATGAATTTGTCTTTTGGTAATATGACTATTGAACTGAATATTTTCCATATTAATAAGCAACCTCTGAGTTAGATGACACATGCATTGAGGAGGTGAACATGATAGAAACATTAGTTCAGGAGTCATTACCAAACATCTTTCTGAAGATACACTAGGGAAGTGTTTAACCCATGTTGGTTTAGATTTTGACGATGTTAGCACCATTGATCAAGTGAATGCTCTGTTAGACTCTACCCCTGTGTTAGATACTAATATATGGAAACCTAAGTTCGAACCATTACCAGTTTCTAATTCTACCTTAATTCCCTATTTAGAAGAGCCTCCTAAGTTGGACCTCAAACCATTACCAGATACTCTGAAATATGTGTTTTTAGGCTCATCGGAGACTTTACCTGTAATCGTAGCATCCGAATTGGACAGTGATCAGGAAAGTAGGCTAGTGACCGTACTTCAAGATAACAAGGAAGCTTTAGGGTGGACTTTAGCAGACATTAAGGGTATAACTCCTATTGTTTGTATGCATCAGATTCATTTATAAGATGACACCAAACCTTCTAGGGGGATGCAACGTCGACTGAACCCTAATATGAAAGAAGTAGTTCGATCTGAGGTGCTTAAGTTAATAGATGCATGTATTATCTACCCCATTTCAGACAGTAGGTAGGTCAGTCCTGTTCAGGTTGTTCCCAAGAAATCAGGTGTCACTGTAGTCCAGAATGAAAACAATGAATTATCCCAACCCGAGTGACCACGGGGTGGCGTGTTTGTATTGACTATAGAAAATTGAACAAGGTAACAAGGAAGGACCACTTTCCCTTTTCTTTCATCGACCAAATGCTAGAACGATTATCTGTACATAGTCATTACTGCTTGTTAGATGGCTACTCTGGGCAATAATAAGATTTTTATTGCCCCAGAATACCAAGACAAAACTACTTTTACCTGTCCCTTTGGTACCTTTGCGTATAGACGCATGCCTTTCGGGTTGTGTAGTGCACCCGCTACTTTTCAGCGTTGCATAATGAGTATATTTTCTGACATGGTAGAACGGTTTTTAGAGGCATTAATGGATGATTTTTCTGTGTTTGGTTCATCGTTTGATGAGTGTTTGCATCATTTGACATTAGTGTTGACTAGATGTAAGGAAAATAATTTAGTTCTTAATTGGGAGAAATGTCATTTTATGGTTCGATCAGGAATTGTTTTAGGGCATATCATATCTTCTAAAGGTATAGAGGTAGACAAAGCCAAAGTTGACCTTATTAAGAATTTACAGGATCCCAAGACCGTAAGAGATATTAGGTCATTCTTAGGGCATGCAGGTTTTTATAGTAGATTCATTAAGGATTTTAGCTTGATTTCTAGACCTCTTTGCAATTTGCTTGCAAAAGATGTTAAGTTTGTCTTTGATGATGCTTGTCTAGAGGCTTTTGAGAAGCTTAAAAATTTACTCACTACCGCCCCCATAGTCTAAGCACCTAACTGGAACCTACCCTTTGAAATCATGTGTGATGCTTCATATTTCGTGCTAGGTCAACGAGAAAACAAATTACTTCATGTGATTTACTGTGCTAGCAAAACTCTGAACGATGCCCAAATGAACTACACCACCACATAAAAGGAATTATTAGCCATTGTTTTTGCCTTGGAAAAGTTTAGATCCTGCCTCTTAGGTTCCAAAGTCATAGTCTTTATTGATCACGCTGCTTTGAAGTATCTTTTGTCCAAGAAAGATACAAAACCTAGATTGATTAAATTGATCCTTTTGTTGCAAGAGTTTTCTCTAGAAATTAGAGACAAAAGGGGTGCTGAAAATGTAGTAGCGGACCACTTGTCTAGGTTTGTTCTTGATTTCCCTGATAATTCTCCTCCTGTGAAGGATAGTTTCCCTGATGAACAACTTTTCCTTGTTTCCCAATTACCTTGGTATCTGAATATAGCGAACTATCTTGTTACTGATTGAATGCCCCAACACTGGGGTAAACAAGATCGTTCTAGGTTTTTAGCCGAGGTTAAGCATTTCTTTTGGGATGATCCTTATCTGTTTAAGTATTGTCCAGACCAGATTATTAAGAGATGTATGCCTGAGAGTGACCAGTCCAGTATTATTTCCTTTTGTCATGATCATGCTTGTGTGGGTTATTTTAGTACTAAGAAACCGCTGCTAAGATATTGCAGTGTGGATTCTATTGGCCTTCATTGTTTAAAGACACCCACCATTACTGCGTTACTTGTGAGCGTTGCCAGAAGTTAGGAACAATTTCCCGTAGGAATATGATTCCTTTGAACCCTATTCTATTTATTGAGGTCTTTGACGTATGGGGCATTGATTTTATGGGTCATTTTCCTAATTCTTTTAGTTACTTTTACATTCTTGTCGTTGTAGATTATCTGTTAAGTGGGTTGAGGCGGTTTCGTGTAGAACAAATGACCACAAGGTTGTGGTCCAGTTTTTGAATGATAACATATTTGCACGCTTTGGTACACCGCAGGCTATAATTAGTGATGGAGGGTTGCACTTTTGTAATAAACCATTTAGACTTTTAATGAAGAAATATGGTATTACCCACAAAGTAGCTACTCCATATCACCCACAGACTAGTGGTCAAGTAGAGGTTTCAACAGGGAAATAAAACATATTTTAGATAAAAAAATTAATCCTAATCGAAAAGACTGGTCATTGAGGCTTACTGATGCCTTATGGGCTTATCGTACTGCGTTTAAAACCCCCATTGGTATGTCGCCTTATCAATTGGTTATTAAAAATTACATCATTGACTCACTGCCATATTAAAATTTAATTCAATTGGTCCCGCTACCAATATTTAAAATAACCGCAGTTTTGTCCTACTCTGACGAAACTAAATATTCTATAATTTGCTAGCGCTCACGCGACTTAGTGCTCGCACGACTTGAGGCTCGAACGACAAGCATCATTCAAGTATTGTTACTCCTCAACTAACATGATGATACGACACAACTACCAATGTCAATATTAATCAGATTCTCTACGTCCATAATCTATTAAGCATCACCGCTTGACTCAGCATACAACTAGTGCTTCATCCATCAATGAGTCATCAACATACTAAAAACTGACCTAGCTCGGTCAACGACTGACCAATCGTCTACGAAGTAGACTCATCTTTGCTCGAGATATCAATTATTCCACATGGGGGGATATTCACAAGGGTTTTGGCCTGGCGGCATACAATGCGTGTGGTGTAATGATACACCCACGACGAGAAAGTATAAAAGTCGTGTCAACAGTTGAAGAAGTAAAGGGAATAGTGGTTGCAAGACTTCCAAGTCCCACTCACACGACGAAGTCGGTTTTCACCATAATTTCCACTTCTCTACTCTTCCACTTCTCTATAACTATCACCACTTGCGAGATCAATGTGTTAACTCCTTCTTCTATAAATAGGTTCTTCAACCTACCGACAAAGAGACAAGAGTTTTATCTCATAAGCACTTAAATGATCACAGAGCTATCATTTTGTATTTACAGCAGTTCAAACACATACAACCATCGACATTCAATTCCATTGATCAACCCTTATCCTTCCTTTGTGACTGAAGCGAATTCAGAACGGTCATTTCTTGATTTAGGCCAATTTGGTACAAATTGATCTCTCGAATCTTAAAAGTACTTTTACAGTAAAAAATATTTGGTGTTTAAGCGATTTTGATCTCACAAGTATTAACCTACTCGATCACTCTTTCCCCCTTTTACCCGTCATCGTTTTTATCCACAAACACCTACTCAGGGTTTCTCAAAACCCATGGAAAATATACAAGATAATAGGGAGAAGAAGAAGAAAGTGTCATAGTCCTTACCCTAAAGTGGAAAACCCTAATTCGCTCCAAACTCCTTTTATTCTTGTGTTGTAGATGATACAATCAAAAGATAGATTCATCTCATTAGAAGTATCTCTTATATAATAGTTCAAATGTAGAAGAGCATGTGCTCGAATCCCGGTCGAAATAGGTTCCAAAACTTGTTAAAAACACACCAAAAACCAAGTCCGTACATAGAAATATGAAGCCTATAAATTTTTGTGTATGGTAGGTCAGGAGTAGCCCACTGTAACCAGTTCTTGTTTATCAGGAATGGCCGACTAAAGCTCTATTTCTCCTGGAATTTGCGGTGAACATGGTCGGTCATATCTGGCCGACTATACCCTTGTTAGGTCGTTCAAGTTCTAACCACTAAAGCCCTTTTTAGTCGCCCGAGTATGGCCGACTTTGAATATGTCCGCTTTTTGTTGATATTCGATTTTGACTTTTTCGGCCTCCAATTTGCGTCACATACACTTGGATAATTCCCTCAAAGATAGTACTGCATTTCGTTTCGACGAAAAAGTTCCATTTCCCTTAATTGATTTAACCAACAACAATACATAAACACAAAACAAGCATAAATGCATAATAACAAGTAGAATACAATAATTACATCCAAGGAAATCATGCAATTGATACTAAAATATGTAATATTTGCACATATCACCTCCTCTTCTAGTCATTTATGGTGTGTAACAACTCCCTCCTTATGATGAGCAATTCTGTTTTAAAATTATTTCATGTGTAAGAGTGTGGTTAGTATAGCTTGTGTGCAAGCTCAATGTATCTTTGCAAGACACCTTGACCTTGAGGGGGAATAATAGTGTGAAAGTGTAGTTAGTATAGTTTTTGTGAGTGTGTAAGGTGTACATGTATGAGTCGGTGAATAGAGAGTGTGAATGTGTGCCAAGTGCACGTGAGGGATTCATTATATACAAAGGGTTGTCTGTGTGTCATTGTCCTTGCCTGATTCCATTCAATATAATCAGAGAATTCATATTTTTAGAAATATAACCAGAGAAGAGGGAGTTTAAAAGCTCAGACTCGTCACTGGGCATAATTCCCAAATTCCATTCTTATGGATGTTATATATGGATATTCTAATCTTTAATAAATGTTATTTCTAAATTATCGTTGGATAATATAAGCCAATGAGTTTTAATTTTTTGTAATCCCATTAAATAGACGGAATTCTAATTTTGAGATGGTTTCAATCACATATTTTTAATTATGATGCATGCGTATTATTACAACTTAGTTAATATTTGTAGTGTTGGAAATAGGATTTATAATATATCTTTAATCATGCTTTATGGATATTATCACAACTTAGTTAATGTTTGTATTGTTGGAGATAAGATATATAAATAATAAAACAGAAAACCGATGAATTTTTATGAAACTAATTTCTTTTTCTTAATATAGAAGGTTTAACCAATCCCATCTTTATACGTGGGACGGAGGGAATAACGGGTTAAGCCTTAATAAATTTCCTTTGCAAAAAAAGGAAGTGTCTCCACTGAATCTAAGACCTATCAGTTACATATACTATTTTTGTGAAATTCAAAACCTCTTATTTGAAGGTCAGAAACAGGACAATTCTGTTATGCAATCACCAGCGTCGGGCCTACGTAAGCAAAGCACAAAGAGTTAGCAGTTCAGCGTACCGCATGTGAGTTTTTCTTGAGACAACAACTAAATTAAGCTATTCCAAACTAGTATGTGGCTGAAAATCAAGTACGATGATGCAGCTGCTTCTGGTAGGTAGGCAAGTACAATGTATGAGAGTATCACGAGTACTCTGTGGCGCATCCGATCCTGGTACTGCCTCATTTAATTTGTTACCGCCTTTTAAGGGATTTTGGGCAGGCTAAACTGCCAAAAACACCAATGGCCTCCTCTGTCTTATTTGATCAATCATGAGTCTCGACTACTAAAGCTGCTGGTAGCTTTCTGCATATTTTCATTAATCCTTTCATTTGACATCTCTCTTTCTTTTGCTCTTGCGTCCTCATTGGCCGTTCAAAATCGGACACATTATAGCTGGATCACAAATAGAAAACCAGACAATTTTTTTCTGAAAACCAGACAAATTACATGCGCATGTGGAATCATGAATGATAAGTTGAAGAACTCATGCGAGATTTTCATGTCTGGAGAAAGAGAAGGGACCAACAAAAATCGATAAGGAAAAAAAAAACTAGGGAAAGGGAAAATGTTGTAGCATGTTTCATTAGCGCATATGAAAAATGATAGTCCAGTATATGGCCAGGTAATTCCGTAAACCAATTCTCCAGTATGGATTTTGTAATAAT
The DNA here is from genome assembly GCA_023531435.1 of Papaver californicum. Classification (NCBI taxonomy): domain Eukaryota; kingdom Viridiplantae; phylum Streptophyta; class Magnoliopsida; order Ranunculales; family Papaveraceae; genus Papaver; species Papaver californicum. The sequence goes on from JAJJMC010007730.1 coordinate 6,818,626, forward strand.
CAAATTATTATGGTAGTAATTTAATTATTTGAACCAAGTGGTACATTAATATACTTACGAGTCATACTTGCCCAGACCAAGCAAAAGAAATAAAACTGATCGGTGCAAGGAATATGTTTAACCAACATATAAAGTTTCTTTTTAGAAGGTGTTAAACCCTTAGTTTCTTTTTACTAGAACTGATGTCTTTACGGAAGGGACTCTTAGTTTCTTTTTACTAGAATTGATGTGAAACTATTGAGCTATAAGCTTGGACCAAAAAAAAAAATCCGTAAAGATTTATATTCATACTAACTAGTTGTATAGTTGGATTTAACAGGATAAGTTTGACAGTAAAATCAAGCTGTCTGATTACGTTCGGATAGGAGTTTGATTCCGGCTTTCACATATTAAAAAAAAAAAAGAGAACGGATTATGCTTAGAGACTGTTTGGATATCAAAAATAACAGTGAATTCCAAAAGCAGAAACAAAACAATTTTAATTAATAAATTTTAAAAGTCATTTGATTAATAAATTTAAAAGTCATTTGATATTGTCTACCCAAAGTAATTTTTACTTTTTTGGGTAATTCTTTCTTTTTTTTATTTCTAGAAATCAAAAAACAAAGTATCCAAACATATCATATAAACAAAAATATTCCAACAGCATTGTGCAGTACATGGGTAATGACTTACCAGAGTTCGAAACTAGTGTAAAGCAATGCTCAGATTTCCTCTAGGGCGTGCGATCGTAACTATTATGTCATCCAGAAAAGAATAACAGAAAAGCAGAATGAGGATTTGGGCGCCAAGCAAATTATGAGAGAGCTTCCCTGTACGTAATCAGGGGTGTAGTGCACAATATTTCACCTCATAAACTACAACGATACCCTACTGATTAGGACACGCGCATCCCCCTCGAGTTTCATGCTTCCGGGACGCTGTTACCATCACATATGGCTCTTAACTTGACAACCCCCAAAATACCATGGTCAGTACGAACAGGAAAAAAGAACGCGAACCACATTCTAGTTATCCATCAAAACGATCAAACTAATATATGTTTGGTGAATCCAGATAAACTACACGGTGAAATCAGCAGGAAAAATCAATTTTGAATTTGCTAGTGAATCTTCTCAAGGCCCCTTGAGAGATTTATTTTGGAAACCTCAGAAGCACCTGCCTATCGAGTTTTACTATTTTACTATTAGTAAGTCTGGGATCCAAAGATAGCATACACAAATAAACATGGTGAACAAACAAAATTTAAATCGAGAGACTCCCAAGCAAGAAACAACTTCACTCGCTAGTGGATGACAACCAAATGAACAAACTACTTCTGGGTTCTTAACTCCTGGACATCCACATACCTAGAATATCAGTCATTAGTTATGCATATCATGCCTACCAGTGGCCAAATAGCAGGACAAACAGCATAGTGAATTGCCACTTGTTCAACCGAGTTGGAAGGAAAATTGATCGATCATGAACGATGGGAAAAAATACATTTCAGTTTGCAAATATACCTTTGATGATTCCGTAAAAACTTGGTTAGGGGCTCGTCCAGCATTACTAATCAAACAACTCCCTATTACCACCCTGCATAAGAATGGTGATGTGCCCATTCCACAATGCCTTGCATATTCATGTACATCAATTGTTTCAAGGGGTTTAAGATTAAGAAAAACAAGTAATAGAAAAAAAAACCGTCCTTATTTAGTCACCTTAGCATGCATCCATCATTATATCCCAATCTTGAGCTGCACTTAGTGCTTCACCGACCTTGATCCACTGCCAGCACTACCAGCACAAACAGGAGAGAATCAAATTCTATGTGGCAAGTTAATTGGTGATCGTAACACAACCATCAAAACATAACATCAAAGAATTGAATTAAATTGATACAAAAAACTTTTACTTATTTTTTTTTTTAGCAAAATCAGTATATAACAATTTTCATAAGTAGGAGTGCTATCACTGCTATATAAGACATCTTGATGACATTGCCAAAAGAAAAAGCTCACCAAAAAAGAAAAGAAAAAATAAGAAGCTGAGAAGCTTGTATATAAGTCTCAGCCACAACGTCGTGGACCGACTAATCCTAAACTCAGGATCCTAAACCCTTAAAATATCAAAACCCGTATCGGCGACAACAATTTATTCCTTTCCTTCAACTCAATCTAGCCAGCGAATAAAATGTCAAAAACTCAATCAAAATCAATTTGTCCTTCGCCGTTCCATTAGAGAACCCCAAACACGAATCCTTACCTGAAGTTGAGTTGCAGCAGTTAAGAAACTTATAGCTTGAACAGGATTCAATACCTCGACGAGTTTTCTAGTTACCATAACTCTTAAATAATCAGCAGCAACAACTATAGCTTCCATTGCTTCTTTCAAACTCTGAAATTCTGAATCTCTATCTAATGTTTCTCCATCAATTAGTCTCCCTCCTCGTCTCGCTAAATCAACTAGCCCAGGCGATACTACTCGTTCTTGAATCGCTGCCATTTCTTGATTTAATTCTCTTTCCGCCACTTTAGTCTCCGTATCTATTCTTCTTACTCTACCCGCCTGATCCTCGGTCAAATCTTTAACTGCCTTATACAAGATTCGTAGAAGTAACCCAGGTTTGAATCCGGCGATCCATAAGAAAGTACGCTCGTAAGTACTAAACCATGGCGGTGAGAATAACACGAACGCATCTCTGCGCGATGCGGTGGATTTTGCTTCGTAGTATTGTTGATAGTGACCAATAACTCTTGAGATTAAAGTTTTTAACTGTTCTTCAGGAATGTCTTTAGAATTAGCATTGGTGTGTATTAGTTCATCTAAGTAACGTTGTTGTCTTCCTAACCATCCCTCAAGAAATTCTTCAAATGAAACCTCTTCTGTGTTTCCTTCTCTTCTTCTGTTGTTATCATCATCCGATGAATTTTGCCGCTCCTGCTGTCTTTGTTGTTCATTATGATGAGACATTTTCAGTGATTTTTAGTTGTTTTTGAAATTCTGAAATCGTGAACCCTAAACCCTGAGTGAATGTTCAGAGATATTCATCAGATACATTCAAAATGTTAAGGATCTTTTTCTAGCAATATAAGAAGAGGAGGTAGAAGTAAGCAAATAGAACGAGATATAGATGCGGTATCTACTAGTTTTTTCTAGAGTTTTCCAGCTGGGAAAAAAATTGTTGGATTTTTAAAATTTTGATCTTAATTTCAGCCATAGTTTTGTTTGGATTTTGTTTTTTTAAGGATATTAAAGTATTTTCAGATGGTAATATGTCGTGTCAAAGAGAGACAAAGACAAAGTACCCTAATATGGTGAAACGTGGCAATGATTATTTGTGATTTATTTATTTTTTGGTTAATTAGGGAACTTTGCGGTGGTTCTGGTGGTGAGCTGAGTTCGGAATAGAAGATGAAGTAACTGCAACTGTGTCAAGACCTGAAGAACGTTTAAAATCTACGTGTTGACAGCTTGATAGATTACTTTGCGGCTTGGAAAATAGTACGTGTCCGTGGATTACCTTCTGAATGGAACTAGGACGAGTCTTACAGTGTCTTCGCAGGTACGGTGGGACAAGCTTTTCTGGATGCGGAGGATAAAATGCCACTCTTTCAATATTCAAAAAAGATAATTCTGTTGGACTTTTGTTAAAAATTAAAAAATTATGCTTCTAAAAATCTCTTTTGATTGGGGTTTGCAAAGTTAATAAAAGCCTATAAAAAAAATAAAAAATAATCATCCGATAGTAACGGTCTATATATATTAGTTATATATTTTCATAAATAGTTAATTTATGTACGATTAGTTTTAATATATGATTAGTTTAGGTGATTAATTTGATTATATTAATTATATAGATTATGATTACGATTTTTTTTATGAGTGGAGAAGGAGAGGGGTTTTAGGATGATTTTTTAGGGGTCGTCATAGTCGTAATATCAGATAATGATGACTCTCACTTCTTACTTTACCAGGCTATGAAAAATCGTCATGGTCTTATTTTTTGACCATGATGATCATAACCTGGTTTATCTCAGTAAGAGTCATCACATTGTTTTATTTATACCATGACGACTCTTGAATTAGAAATCCCTATATGAAATAATTGTTGGGGTCGTATCGGTGCATACCAAATACAATAACGACTCTATGTGGGTCGGGATGGTCGATTCCAATATACCGTGACAACACAAGCTGTAAAATTTGTTGATTCACGATTTTGTAATTGAAAATTCATTAAAAGGAAAAGAAAAGGCATACATATATCATAAAGAAAAGGCTTATATAGATCATAAAGAAAAGACATTCATTGATTATAAAGGAAACTATACATAGGATAGAAATATAGAATTAAATTGAAACTATATCATCGAAATACGCAAAATTTTCTGCCAAGACTACATAGCATGCATCATGCCGGAATCTTTTTCCACAGTCCGTCTTATATTGTTCATATACATGTTTTTTCTGGAAAAGGAAATCAACAATGAATTAGTATTATAATCAAATAGGATTTGATTAACATCTAATTGACATTTACTTACTTGATCTAAGGGTGAAAATTGAGGATAATACGCGATCATGTCCACCAAATTCGTTCTAAAATAACAGCATCAATCGTAGATCAATTCGAATCTTTCCTTCACGTATGTGATTGATCTTGATTTTGATTGCCGTCTAAAGCAACAAAAACCCCAAAAATACGGTTCCAAAAAGTTGACAAGGTCCCATTTATGTTGAGCTTGAGATGTTCGTCATATTTCGTGACTGACACCTACGCTCTAACTGCCGCAACATCTTCTCGGGGAGTGCATTTAGCAACCATGATGAAGAAATTAGAAGAAGAAAAAACTAGAAAGGATTTGAAATATGGGAAATATGAGAGATAATAAGTGTTTGAGAGACATTATATGTTCAGAAGAAGGTTTCTTTGACAAAAATTAAAGACCTAACGGATATTCAAAAAGTTGACAAGGGCCCATTTATGTTGAGCTTGAGTTGTTCGTCATATTTCGTGACTGACACCCACGCTCTAACTGCCGCAACATCTTCTTGGGGAGTGAATTTAGCAACCATGATGAAGAAATTAGAAGAAGAAAAAATTAGAAAGGATTTGAAATATGGGAAATATGAGAGATAAGAAGTGTTTGAGAGACATTATATGTTCATAAGAAGGTTTCTTTGGCAAAAATTAAAGACCTAACGGATATTCAAAAAGTTGACAAGGTCCCATTTATGTTGAGCTTGAGTTGTTCGTCATATTTCGTGACTGACACCCACGCTCTAACTGCCGCAACATCTTCTCGGGGAGTGAATTTAGCAACCATGATGAAGAAATTAGAAGAAAGAAAAAAACTAGAAAGGATTTGAAAGATGACAGATATGAGAGATAATAAGTGTTTGAGAGACATTGTATGTTCAGAAGAGGTTTTTTTGTTAAAAATTAAAGACCTAACGGATATTTTTTTTGAAAAAAAAACTAGCCAAATAGTCGTTGTGTATAAGTTCATAGGTGATAGATTGTCTAGAGTCGTCATGGTTGAAACCTATAGAGCATGACGACCTAATATAGGAATTTTTGTTTTTCCTGGATATTTTTGAGTGCTAGGCTCGCATTGGTTCATAACATAAACCATAATTACTGTATCCAAGTTTAATGTGTCGTTGACATTATCGACATTCATAACCTTGACGACTCCATTTGGGAATTTTTTTGATTTTTTTTTTTTGTAAAAAAATTTCATTGAAAAGGAATACATTTTTCATAAGAATTTCATTAAAATTGAAAATGAATTAATCTTTCATAGCATAACATTGAAGGAAAATAAATAACATTCATGACATTTCCTTTAAACACTTAATAATATAGGTTGAAATCGTAGACATATTATTTTCCAAAATACAATAACAATCTTCATGCTCAAACTTTTTCCCTTTGACACCTCATATTCGGCCCGAGCCATTTGCCATTGAAAAAAATAAATCGATTTAAGTTAGTATTAGTCAAAAAAAAATTGATGAAATCATTATTGACATACTTACTCTTATCGCACCCGCCAATGTGGGATTGGATTCCTTTATGGCTTTCACTTGCTATTTAAAAGCTTCATATTCTCTGAAGACTTCTTGGAATCTATTCTTAACGTTGTTGAGTGTTCTTGAACTACGATTTCCATCTAACGCCACGAAAATTATGAATACACGGTTCCACCATAAATCGGAGTTTGCATCCAAGATATTGTCAGCGGTTATAATCTCCATTTTCTTAAGCTCCTCTTCATGGGTTTTCCAAGTCACCCACGCTTTAAATATCGATATATCTTCATTGTCAGTATACGCCATGGTTTTTTTTTTCAGTTTTTTTTATGAGAAAGACAATAGAATAAATTTGAAAGTTTAGATCTATGGTTGGGGTGAGGATGAGATGAAAACTTGGTCTTTTTATAGATCTTAACGACCCTACGACTATTTTTTCGAAAATTATTCGTTGAGAGACCCAACCGTATTGGTTGCAAGTCGAAAAAAATAATAAATGCTTCTAGGGTCATCAAGATAATAATGTAACACCACGGCGATACTAAAACCTAGAGAAAACATATATATGATATACCAATAAGGTCGTGATGATCGATAGTTTGTGACCATGACGGCACTAGCGAGCAATTTTTTGGTTTTTCTAGGATGTTTTGTTGTCAAGAGTCGCATTCATTGCTAATACCATGACGAACAACAACTGCCATTATTTTGGAGGGATGGAGTCGTTATGGTCGATACCAATATACCATGATGACTCCCTTATGCACAATACGTTGATTCAGTGTTTGGAAGAGTTTGTTTGGGAGTTTGTAATTGCAATTTCATTAAAAGGAAACTAAAAGCATACAATATCATAACATAGCATTACAACAAAGTTAATCAATTCCAAAGATCGTTGAAATACGCGATATTTTTGGCCAACACTTCATAACATGCATTATGCCTGAATCTTTTACCACGGTCCGTCTTATATTGTTCATTAACAAGAGTTTTCTGAAAAAAGAAATCAATAATAAGAGTTGGTATTATAATCAAATAAATTCGTATTTGATTAATATCTAATTGATATATACTTACTTGTTCCCAAACTTCGAGTTGGGGATACATCTCGATTATGTCCACCAAATTAGTCCTAAAAAACAACATCGGTCGTAGATCAATTCGAATATTTCCTTCACGTTTTTTATTGATCTTGATTTTTGATTACCATCTAACACAATAAAAACCCAGAAAATATAATTCTAAAAAGTTGTCAAGGGCCCATTTATGTTGATCTTGAGTTGTTCGTCATGTTTTACGACAGACACCCACGCTCTAACTACCGCAACATCTTCTCGGAGAGTGAATTCGGCAACCAAGTTTGTGTATTTTCGGATGATGAAGAAATTAGAAAGAAATGAGAAAGATGAGAGATAATTAGTGTTTGGTAGACACTATATGTTGAGAAGAAACTTCCTTTTATAGAAATGAAGGACCCACCGGATTTGTTATTTTAAAAAGAGCTAACTAGCCGTTAAGTACAAGTATATATATTCTATGAGTGGTAGAGTCGTCATGGTGTATACTATAAACACCGACAATCCTATAATTCGAAGAGAGTCGTCATTGTCGATACCCATAAACTATGACGACCCAATCTTCCACATTTTGGGTTTTTCCTGTATGTTGGCGTGTGTTAGGGTCGCATCGGTTTATATCAATATACCATAACGACTCATAACACTAATTCATAACATTTATCATTGAAGAAAACAACATTACAATGAAGAAACCGACTCATTACACTTAAATATTTGTTGTAAATTGAAATTGTCGTCGTATTTTTTGAATACTTCATAGCATTCATCATGCCGAACTCTATTCCATAGCCACGCATAAATTCCCTAAGAGAAAGAGTTCTCTGAAAAATAAAAACAATAATAAGATATTAATTTTATTCAAATCGGATTTGATTTTTCATCTAATTAAGATATACTTACTTGTTCCCCACTGTCGACTTGAGGATAAGTGATAAGTGCATAATTTATATATTTTAAGTATCATTTCCTTATTCTTATTTGCTAGATTTTGTGTGAATTACCGTGTTTTATTATTACTTTTCTAGTTTATGTGTTTTATTAGGTTACGTCTCTGAAACAAGCGAAATGGAGCTTTACAAAAGAAGAATTTCCAAAGACCCAGTATATCTCAGTCCATTCCAGGATTTCCATCTTGTAGAGAATTTGATTACGAATCCAACGGCGAAAGAACGAGGTCATTCTGACTTCGTATGAGAAAGTTATGAGCGAAACGAATACTAAGGGCAAAAAGGTCATTTCTAGAAAGACTGTTATGGACAACCTGGCACACGTTAAGGGACACTTGAATTCAGATATTGATAGAGCACCAGCCATTCTGTTCAGGGCTGCCTAAGTTTGAATAGTGTTTAGGCACCAGCATCATTGATCAGGGCCACCCTTTTCTTCTTTGTAAATCCAACACAGAGATTGCTAGGGAAGTATTTATGTGATTGATCGTGATGCTTGTGGCTGTGATTGATGGAGTTGTGATGATCATGGAACTTGATGGGTTATCTGGCAGTTGATGGCTCGAGTAGTTAATGGAAGTTAATGGCTGATGGGAATGAGCAGAGAGGCTGTGAGCAAGGATGGAACTCGAGTTCATGGACTGTTGACGTGATGAGCTCGAGAGAAGAGGACAATGGTCTGTGATGATTGCTCGTGAATGATGGTTTGATCTTCTGGCAGTTAGAGGCAGTGAAGGTGGACATGTTTTTCATGGTAGTTGACGGTAATAAAATGGAGCTTGAAGTTATGGCAATGATGAAAAGAGAAAAAACAAACAGTTGGAGAGTTCACTGTCGAGTCTGGTGGAGTGTAATATGGCATTTAATGACTCGAG